>OX457047.1:25570737-25578237 GCA_949752735.1 Lumbricus terrestris
CCTATTGAACAATTAAAAAGACCGAAAACGACAATGCGTAGGCCTATAGGCCTACCGTTTACACGGCTTTGATGTCAATATGTATAGCGATCCTTGTAAACTTAAAAACTGCAGCAAAACAAAGTAGCGAGATTTTAGATATAAATCTAAAACTATAAAGGCGAAACTTTTCCAATGTTTGCGAACAATTTTCTTCTTATCCGCCCGACCGATTTTTCCCAATATTTACAAAAATACTTTTTAGGACCCATTAACAAATATAGGGGGGTTCGCGATCCAAAAATCTTACCTTTGCCGAATTTGAAACATTTAATTTTTAATAATCCGACGAAAGCTAATATAATGCAGTATTTAAGATTGGTCGCCGGATCGCTTTCAAAGACCCCATAGATTTATGACGTCATCACTTCTTTACTTCGCTTTAGGTGGCCGATTTTATAGCGCGCGCTTTCGCTAAATTATACTAAAAACACTGATAATAATATTATGAACGGTTGATCGCAAGACAATGACAATGGATACCGGTAATTAATATAGTAACGTGTCGTCGTACGTAAACAGGCCATCTGGACATTACCGGTATTTAGGGCGGACGGGTTTAGGCAAAAGAACCAAAATTCGCCGGCAAATGCTGGCCACAACGGAGGGTGACGAACCCGCCCCGGCGGCCCCGCAGGGGCGGTTGCAATGGGAGCTGGGTTGGGGCGAAAAATCTACATTTCACCGACAACACCAGGCACCCCAGGCTGGGACCGGGTTGGGGCCGATGGAAGAAGGTGGGGTGAGAAAGGCTAAGTGGGAACGGGGTCAGCGTGGCTGTGGACCAAATATCGAAATTTCCCGGGCAACGCCGGGTAATTCAGCTAGTTATGTATAAGTTGCAGGGCTTAAAGTGTGACAGGACGGTCATGGACGGCGTCCAGGCACTTAATTTCAGATCTCTATGCCGTCTTGCCACTTATAATGGCCAGCACCCACTGAAAAGTTGAGGGGCGTCCAGGCACTTTTTACACTTTATGCACTGGTAAGTTGCATATAGATATAAACATGTATAGGCCTATATATGCATACAGATTGGCATAATTAAATGCACAGCTGGTAGGCGGTTACGAGTATCCCTCCTTCAAGGCAATATATATTATATATTATATATATCATATGTATAATTTATATATAGACTAGGCACAAAAAACGCCCCTCAACGCTGTGCCCCCTGTGCTATGCAGTGAACGGTATGCATGTTCTGCCATGGGGTCTTTTAGTTGAACCCTATTGAGATAATTGTCAGTCATTGTGTTTTGGTGGTTTCGTTATTTTTGTTTTCAATAAAATTCATTTTTCCATGTTTCCTTGTATGAGAGTCTTTGTAGCATCATGCATGATGTCAAAATGCTGCAGGCATAGCCATTAACATGTGCAAATAAATAATTATAGGTTGAAAGTATATCATATAATTACAACGAACTACTGTACACAATAAGTATCACTTTATTTTATAATTCATCATTTTTTTAACGATATTGGCAATCTCACAGGGTAGGACCGAGTGGGGCAAAACGCCTCCTAATTGTCTTGGCCTGGGGCAAAGCGCCCCCTGTATCTGCCTGTATTGAAGGTTCATCCTTATTAATTAATTTTTTATTGGGTTAGCAAGAATAGAGAGGCAGTCCTAAATCAGAGTCAAATAGAGCACTATACCTCTAACTTCTTTAAAGTACATTTACATGTATATAGGCTTTAAAGGCCACATAGGTTTTTCAGAAAATAAAAATGGGGCTACAAAGGGCGTTTGCCTCCCTCTGAGGCACCTTGTGAGGGCGCGGTGGTGTATAGTGTTCGTTGCCTGCAGTCAGAGGGTTGCAGGTTTGAATCCACCTCAAGCCGCCTCATAAAGAATTGGGCAAGTCCTTCACTCGCAATTACTCAGCGCTTCGGCGTGAAACTCCGATTCAGTGTCCGCGCTGTATATAGTCGGGAGCGCTTTTGAGTGGAAATCTTAAAGGGGTCCTATAACAAGTGCGCATACATATATATACTTACCTTTTATTTAATTGTTTTATATAATGTCATCCTTTGGGGAATTTTATCGAACAAAATATATCCTTTCTTTTGGCCATACATGCTTGATCTTGCAATAATTTCATGCATGAGATGCTATTACTCATGACGCTTTAAATTAGCAAAAACAGGTTTACACGGAGACTTCTTTTATATTAATGAAGTTGCAACTGTTGTCTAGCATGCATGCAGGCCTATAGTTTAGGCTATAAATCTATAGACTAAAATTAATATGACAAAGGCATCGACCATCAGTGTAGCCTATACCGGGACTCAGAAACATGTATGCATTGTATACACGCACTGAGAATGAAGGAATCGAGTGTCACGTGTAAAGTGTCATTCGCACATCTTAACAAACGGATCACATAATCTGCATTAAGCACATTCTCGCCTCATTTAACACATCTATAGGCCTACTTTTGTACTTGTGTGTACAGTGTGTTTGTGTTTGTGTATGTGTGTGTGTGTGTGTGTGTGCGTGCGTGTGTGTTTGTGTGTGTGTGTGTGTGTGTGTGTGTGTGTGTGTGTGTGTGTGTGTGTGTGTGTGTGTGTGTGTGTGTGTGTGTGTGTGTGTGTGTGTGTGTGTGTGTGTGTGTGTGTGTGTGTGTGTGTGTGTGTGTGTGTACACATTAAACATAGCCTACAAACGCACACTACTAAATCTGTAGAAACAAGCAAGTGGGCAGGTCTACAATAGGCCACGGACCTTTCTTTAAGGTAGCAAATATGCGTACATGCATGCGTGATATTAATATAGCACTTGACATGACATTGCGGGTATACGCTTAACGCCTATACTGGTAGCAGCGGAAGCAAAGACTGAAGCATCAAAATTACTATTTAGTTTTGTGTACGTATACTCGTATAGGCTTAATGGCACATAGCGTGAATAGTATATTATAGCTATGACACTGCAAAATTAACGACTATTATGATGCGATAATCTTCATTGTTATAATGATTAGGCCTAAATATATATAATTTATATGTATAATATCTCGGTTATGAGGATGCCTATGAGACCATGTCATGATCGTGTCATGACCATGTCATGACCATATCAGAAGCGTTTTTTGATGCATTTATGGCTGCTGCTGTTGCTGTTGCTGTTGCTGTTGCTGCTGCTATAACTGATGTTGTTGGTGGGAAACTGGACGTCCGCCAATCTACATAAGGTACATCTGGCCTCGGGGCATTTGTAGCAGCGATTACCTGGACCCGCGCAAAGGTCACCGACCACGCGAGACCAACTCGCGCCAAATCGCACCGCCGCCTCTGACGATCGACTGCGATTAATTATTTGTCGATCGTAAAGGATTGGGGGTGAGGAGATGTTGGGGCAGGTCGTTGGGTGCCTTGTAACGTACTGATGATGGTGATGCTGCGAATACAAGGTACCTCAGCCCTCAGGGTACTTCAGTGTATGACAGTATGCTCACACACACACACACACACACACACATTCACACGCGCGCACAAACACGCACACACACGCACACACGTGGAACTGAAGCTGTATTTGATCTATGCAGTCACGTAGGTCAATTTTATATATATATATATATATATATATTATATATATATATGTATATTGTATATATTTATATTAAATATGTAACTATACAGATTTCGACATTTTAATCATTATTTTCTTCTGTAGGCCTAATGTCTGGCAATTTTACAATGCAATACAATTAGTCTACTTTTTACGGCGCCCTTGTAACGACATGGCTGTCACAGGTGAAGTTACGGCGCCATATAAATTGTCCTTATTATTATCTTTATTTTTTTATTTTTTATTTTATTTTTATTTTTACGTTAGTGGTCCTCGTCCTCGGTGCGTTGTGGGAGCCAACCGATTCTACGGCCGCAGGAACGAACAATTATTATTATTATTATTATTATTATTATTATTATTATTATTATTATTATTATTATTATCATCATCATTAAATACAACTGCATTTGATATTACCCTTCTTATAGTCCTATTATACAAAGTAGTTTCGAAGTGCACACCCGACTTAATAGCGCAACTGTGCACCAATTATTGGATTTGTCGACGGTCTCTGTGTCACATCACACGACATCGAACTCGTATAGGCCTATAGCCTATACTTCCCGCGTCACTGCAGGTGTGCCACCCGAACCAATCGGTGAATGCAGTGCATGCAGATCAACGAAAAGACCATTTACCATAATTATTAGAACGTCTCTGAGAAATAAACTTTATTAACTATTTATTTTGTCATCTAGACGAAGTGTCTTCAATGTCTTGCAGATATGCCATTTTCCAGTCAATGGTAAGATATTTGAACGCCTGGTGCTGTACTTTTTCTCTCTCACCTTTTCCAACTGCATTGGTTGAAAGCTTATTGAAAAAAACTGATGGGGCCCACGTCCCGTGCATATTCTCAATGGGGGACCATGGCCGGATTGCCCCTGGATCCGCCTCTGAGTAGGCTATAGGAGAGTTTGGATTGATAAACTCAACGCCCAAATGAGAATTCTAAACTTGGCTCAAAAGAACCGCTTTATGACTGATCAGTGCACCTGCGCAATGCAAAGGTCTCAATTACCCTCGATTTGCGCATAATATATCGGAAGCAGTGAACGAGACTAACAGACAGACAGACAGACAGACAGGCAGAGGCTGAAAATACCAGGGAACGTGTTTTGTATAGTTTCAAAGTGTCACCTCATGTTGTGCGTGTATGTAGGCCTATATATGAATTATGTATGCATAATGCATTATTGATATACGCTCTATTTAACTCGCAGATGTCTAACTGTTAGCGAGACATAATTACGCTCAGCGTACATCTCTTACAAACGACGTTCATCGTTTGTCGACCCATTGAACACAATTCGACTACTCGTTTGTCGGCGCCATATTGTCACTCTGCATGAAATTTTCATTAATAATCCGTTGTCGACCCAAATGAGGCTAGATTTCTCTGACGTCATCTGCGCACAACAGCGCCCTCTGTTAAGTAGACTGATATCAATAATAATAATAAATTATGGCGACGTGTCCAGAGAGACAGAAGTCTGTCTGTCTCAATGTCTGTCTGTCTCAATGTCTGTTTGTCTCGAACATTCAAGACGATGCGTGTTGAAACTTTAAAGACAGGTTGCGTTTGATTTATCGTCTACGAAAGTTCTCGTGAGCAAAACGGCGATAACTGCTACAACAAATGATTCGTTGAACATGAAAAAGGAAGATTTGTCAGCGCTGAAAAAGCCATTTATCTTTTAAAGGCAACGTAGACCTATAGGTCTAAACACTGTTCAACTCGATCATTCGACTGAGACTCTGCATGGAAATCACGGCGAGACTATAGTATCGGGCACCGAGTGACGACACTAAACCTAACCCTAACCAACCCTCCCGGCACCTAATCTGACCTAACCGACCCTCACGACACCTAACCTGAGCCCTAACCGACCCTAACCTGACCCTAGCCGACACGCCGGTCCCCGATACTATAGTTTCGCTGAAATCACTGTTCGCACTTGACAGTGCCAGTCCCAAGCCTGGATAGAGAAGGAGGGGACACCAATCATGTTTACTATGACGCAGTTTTGCTGAACATCAACAAGCCTGGATTGCTATATCAGTTTTTATGTTAAAAACTACATTCAATTCTCAACAGTTTCAAGCAGAACATGCTCAAAAGTCACAATGTGTGAAAAAAGAAGACGTAGCCCTCTGGCGGCGAAAATACCACGAAGAGACACACATGTGCACATACATATACACACAAAGACACATGTGTACGTACGTTTGCACGTATGATATACGTATTATGAATCTATGTATATGTAATGTGTATATAATTATATAAAATATATATATATAATACTGTTATAGTGATGTATACATGTACGTGAATATAGGTAGCCTATACGTGATTAAGTATATATGCGAATTATATAAGCTTATGCAGGTGCATGCTTCTGTATAAGTCATGGTGCAGTCAAGTGGCAATGAAGCAACGAATTATTGTTCGACTTCTTCGATATATATATAATAATGATGGTCGATGATCATTGATGGTGAAATAATTGAGTTTTTGTCCGTTAAACATTAAACACCACTTGGGCTTCAAGTGGTAGAGATTCAAGTGGTAGAGAGGACGTTTATTTAAGTGGTAGTTTACATGCGCCGTCACAGCTTATAATACAACCGTTTAGTGAAACAACGACGGGTATTGTTGTGACCGACCGACATTGTGTATAACTAGCTGAGCCCCTCCGGAGAAATCTCTCTTTGCCGACAGCAGCAATGCGTAAGTATGTAGGCCCTATACCCTGGCCAGTGTGGCCACCCAGCATTGCCACCAACCACGGATTCGTTGGGTCAGGGAGACAACAGGGTCTTTGTCATAATAAACGAGCGGTGGCATGCTACAGGTGAAAGAATTATTATTATATAAAATGAGGATGAATAATTGTTGTGGTTACGGTGTAGGGAATCTAGGGATGCCTATTGGCTGCAGCGACATGGTTGACTGGAGTCCATCTGAAATGGATAATTAGACCAATAATTTTATTCTCGTTTATTCGTTTTTAGTCAATCGCTTTGCTAAAGGTGAAAGCGTTTGATCCTTCTTATGCAGGCTTGCCTGCAAGTCTGACTGTCTTTTGATCCGTCTCTGTCTGTCTCTGTCTCTGTCTGTCTGTCTGTCTGTCTCTCTCTCTCATACGTGATTGTCCCCTGGATCCGCCCTCTGTCCGTCCATGTATCTCTCTGCCAACCTGTGTGCGTTTGGGTGTTGAGAGGGCCTGTGTGAGTGTCTATGTGTGTGTGAGATAGGAGACAGACAGACAGACAGACAGACAGACAGACAGACAGAGACATACAGAGACAGAGAGAGACAGAGGATCATATGTATCTATAGGTGTTGTCTGATGTTCCTGTCTGTTTCCAAGTGAGTGCCTATCACTCCCAGTTTCTACCGATCATTCCTAACATCCCTCTGCCTGCCTGCCTGCCTGTCTGTCTGCATGTCTGCGTGTATCTCTGTTGCTGTATTCATGTCTGTCAGCGTGATAGTCCGCGATCTTCCGGTGACACGAAACGGAGTATCCCCCCTGAAAGCTATCCGGGGGGATGAATTAATCTATCCCCCGGATGGAATTAACCGGTCTATACTATCCGGAGGGATAAACTATTCTATCCCTTTTTTTGAAAAATGCGCATAATAAAAATAATTTATGTCGCAATCAAATTTTAAAGTGACTCTAATTGTCTTAAGTGTCCAATGCTCAGATAAAAACAACTAGAATTTATTTAGTGACTCTGAGTGTTCTTAAGTGTTTTAAATGTTTTAAGTGCTCTAAAAACAGGGCAAAACAAATTATCTAGTAGGAATAAACATACCTGTTAGTGTCATTGTTCAAAACAAAGTAGATAAAAATTAATTTGCGAAACAA
>OX457047.1:25583237-25605737 GCA_949752735.1 Lumbricus terrestris
GTTTTTTAACGTTTTTTTTGAAGAAAGGAAGTGAATTTGAGCAATGAAGAGAGAGCGGAAGCCGACTCAATTCTCTTGGTGCAGAAGCATGGAATGCACGCGAGTCCAAAGCTGTTCTGCATCGTGTTCAGCTAAAAGACTTTTTTACACTAATAATGACTAATGACTTTAAACCTTTCAACGAAGATTAATGGAACTGTTAACATTTCGTTCAGTTGCAATGCTCGTCATCATGCTATAGCATCTGATCTGCATCATTTTCCTCTTATGCATATATATATATATGCATATATGCATATATACATGCATGCGATGTCGTGTATTAGTCGGGTCAATCTACGAAAAAACTTTGGTGAACCCCAAAAAAATTGCAAGAAAGCGTTTTATGACGATTTTCTGGTGTCTTAGGTCTGTTGATGAACATACTAAAAGTTGCAAGAAATCGGACCACGGCAAGTGGTCTAATTTTGGCGGGGGAAAAGATGGCCGCCAATTGGACCAGGCATGGAATCTGGAAATGATACTGTTAGGAGCAAACCATGTAATAATTTGCTGACATGCTTTTCTAGACTAATTTGACCCTTCTGAGATCGAAAATCGTGGTTAGCAAGCTTGATTTTTAGCGGTTGCATGGTAAAAACAAGATGGCGGCCAAAATGGTGGCCTATAATTGCTTCAAAAGGTTGTATACTCGGGTCAATCTACGAAATGATCCGCAAAATTGCAGGAAAGCGTTTTATTATGATTTTCTGGTATATTTGGTCTGGTGTTTAACATACTAAAAGTTGCAAGAAATCGGACCACAGCAAGTGGTCTAATTTTGGCGGGAAAAAAGATGGCCGCCAATTGGACCAGGCTTGGAATCTGGAAATTATACTGTTAGAAGCAGATCGTGTAACAATTTGGTAACATGCTTTTCTAGACTAATTTGACCCTTCTGAGAACGAAAATCGTGGTTTGCAAGCCTGATTTTTAGCGTTTACATGGAAAACAAGATGGCGGCCAAAATAGCGGCCTATTGCTTAAAAAGGCTGTAAGTCGGGACTGTATGTGATATGAACACGATTTTGTAATCTAAATTAAGATGCAAAAGTTCTAGGTATGCAATGGAATCAAAGACACATATGTAGACAACCAAAATGGCGGGAAACTGGCGGCCAGAATGTGACACTGCAAAAAAATTAAAATGTTGAAATTGCTATAAGTGAAGTGATGTATGCAATGGAAACATGAATTCGGACTCCAACTTAGCATTTTTGAAGTAACGGAAAGCAATGAAATCAACTTTGCAAATGTGACACTGCAAAAAAACTAAAAAGGCAGCGATCGGAAGCGTTTCCGAGAAGTTCGTCAGCAGAACTTTTTGGTTCATGGCAAGCGGAAGTGTCTCGGAAATGGATAGATCTTTCGGAAGGGAAGGCGGAGGAGAAGTGGAACGGGGTAGAAGGCGAATGGAATCCATCCTCCGCCAGCCCATCCACATCATCACCAGCATCATCTCCATCACAGCATGACATCAAACGGCGCTGGAGGGGGTTCATTCCAGATCTCGGGGTCAATCCATCGAACAAAATGTTTATGGGGGTCGGCGCTGGAACGAACGGCGGCATCAATGGTCATCAGGGGCAGTCAGCATCGTCCCTATACAGAAGCCAGACCTACGGGCACCTGCAGGGAACACTCAAACAGGACAAGAGTTTGCTATCCATGGCGCATCAATCAGCGCACCCCTACGACCCGTACACCAGAGGAGGCTGCCCCTACCATCCGCTGTTCCCCGCTGTTCCATCGTCGTCGTCTCGTGTCCTCCAGCCGTCGTCCAGTCCCAATCCGCACACTACGAACCTCTTCTCCTTGCGCTGTTCTCCCCCTCGCGTTGCCAGCCTTCGTCTGGCAAAAGTAACGATGAGAGAACGATCATCTCCCAGGGGGCTTCGAACGACTGCCTGGCAAGGGCGATCACCACCAGCACCACCACCATCAACACCACCACCTGGAGATGGAAGAGATCAACACGAAGGACCTAGTGCAGAGGATCGATCAGCAGTGAGCTGAAGAGGTATAGCAACCCTCCCATATCGATTCAGACTGTACCCCCTGAAACATCGCTGTGCAAACAGTGGTTTCTACGGTAACGTGATCTGAGTGTGGAATGCAGAAAATATTCGAACAACTTCCATTTCCAGATGGTGGTGCTGATGGTGGTGGTGGTGCAGGTGGTGGTGGTGATGCGTCATGGATAGCAAACCCTTGTCCTGCTTGAGTGTTCTCGGCAGGTGTCCGTAGGTCTGGCTTCTGTATAGGGACGATGCTGACTGCCCCTGGTGACCGTTGATGCCGCAGTTTGTTCCAGCGCCGACCCCCATGAACATTTTGTTCGATGGACTGACCCCGAGATCTGGAATGAACCATCTCCAGCGCCGTTTGATGTCATGCTGTGATGGAGATGATGCTGATGATGATGTGGATGGGTTGGCAGAGGATGAGATTGGGGAGGATGGATTCCATTCGCCTTCTACCCCGTTCCACTCCTCCTCAGCCTCCTCCTCCGAAAGATCCATCCAATTCCGAGACCCTTCCGCTTGTCATGAACCCAAAAGTTCCGTTGACGAACTTCTCGGAAACGCTTCCGATCGCTGCCATTCTAGTTTTTCTGCAGTGTCACATTGCAAAGTTGATTCCATTGTTAAGTTGGAGTCCGAATTCATGTTTCCATTACATACATCACTTCACCTGTAACAATTTCAACATTCTGGCTGCCATTTTCCCGCCATTTTGGCTTTCTTCCAGTGCTACATATGTGTCTTTGATTCCATTGCATGCCTAGAACTTTTGCATCTTAATTTAGATTACAAAATCGTGTTCATATCACATACAATCCCGACTTACAGTCTTTTTAAGCAATAGGCCGCCATTTTGGCCGCCATCTTGTTTTCCATGCAACCGATAAAAATCAGGCTTGCAAACCACGATTTTCGTTCTCAGAAGGGTCAAATTAGTCTAGAAAAGCATGTTACCAAATTGTTACACGATCTGCTTCTAACAGTATAATTTCCAGATTCCAAGCCTGGTCCAATTGGCGGCCATCTTTTTTTCCCGCCAAAATTAGACCACTTGCTGTGGTCCGATTTCTTGCAACTTTTAGTATGTTAAACACCAGACCCAATATACCAGAAAATCATAATAAAACGCTTTCCTGCAATTTTGCGGATCATTTCGTAGATTGACCCGAGTATACAACCTTTTGAAGCAATTATAGGCCACCATTTTGGCCGCCATCTTGTTTTTACCATGCAACCGCTAAAAATCAAGCTTGCTAACCACGATTTTCGATCTCAGGAGACAGGAGGGTCAAATTAGTCTAGAAAAGCATGTTAGCAAATTATTACATGGTTTGCTCCTAACAGTATCATTTCCAGATTCCATGCCTGGTCCAATTGGCGGCCATCTTTTTCCCCGCCAAAATTAGACCACTTGCCGTGGTCCGATTTCTTGCAACTTTTAGTATGTTCATCAACAGACCTAAGACACCAGAAAATCGTCATAAAACGCTTTCTTGCAATTTTTTTGGGGTCATGTCGCAGATTGACCCGACTATATATGATGATGTATACACGGAAACGGTATATATATATATATACCTACACGGTCGGCGGATCAGAAGTCCCAGAGCAATCGATCTAATCAAGTCTTGTGTGTTGGGATCCTTCATCAGAGATGCGGTCTTCAAAGACGAACAGCGGATGAGGAGGAGGAGATGAGAGGGAGATGAGGAGGAGGAGATGAGAGGGAGATGAGGAGGAGGAGATGAGAGGGAGATGAGGAGGAGGAGATGAGAGGGAGATGAGGAGGAGGAGATGAGAGGGAGATGAGGAGGAGGAGATGAGAGGGAGATGAGGAGGAGGAGATGAGAGGGAGATGAGGAGGAGGAGATGAGAGGGAGATGAGGAGGAGGAGATGAGAGGGAGATGAGGAGGAGGAGATGAGAGGGAGATGAGGAGGAGGAGATGAGAGGGAGATGAGGAGGAGGAGATGAGAGGGAGATGAGGAGGAGGAGATGAGGATGCTGCTGCTGCTGCTGCTGCTGCTGCTGCTGCTGCTGCTGCTGATGCGGTGGATCATCCTTCGGCTAAGTGCAGACAACAGCTGTCATGCATCACAAGAACCGAACAACCGCCAAGAACCGAACAACCGCGCATGTCTTTTATTAAAGAAACCATTCTTCTTCTTCTTTCTTCCGACTCTCCATCTTCCGTCTCCGCCTCCTCCTCCTCCTCTTCCCCTCCTCCTATAGCTCCTTTCTCGTCCTCCTCCTTAACGTTCTTCTGCTCCTCCTCCTCCTCGTCCTCGTTCTCCACCTCCTCGTCCTCGTCCTCCTCGTCCTCGTCCTCGTCCTTCTACTTGTCCTCCTCCTCCTTCTTCTTGATGTGTCTATCCGTCAGTGTCTCTGTCAGCCTGTCTTCCTGTGCGCTATTGCTTCTATGCGCCTTCTTCCACACTGCAGTGCCACTCTCATTACTCTTTCGTCTCTCAGCAAGTATTTCTGTCTGTCCCTCTCGCTCTAGCGGTGGCAGTAGCAGCAGCAGTAGCAGTGGCAGTGGCAGTAGCAGCAGTAGCAGTGGCAGTGTCAGTGGCAGTGGCAGTAGCAGTAGCAGTAGCAGTGGCAGTGGCAGTGGCAGTAGCAGCAGTAGCAGTGGCAGTGGCAGTGGCAGTGGCAGTAGCAGTAGTAGGAGCAGCAGAAGCAGCAGTAGCAGTGGCAGTAGCAGTGGCAGTGGCAGTGGCAGTGGCAGTAGCAGTGGCAGTGGCAGTAGCAGTGGCAGTGGCAGCAGCAGCGGCAGTAGCAGCGGCAGTAGCAGTAGCAGTAGTAGGAGCAGCAGCAGCAGCAGTTGCAGAAGCAGCAACACATTACTACATGTAGTACCAATTCCCATGTTTAGCGACATCTTATAATGATCTCTTACGAGGTCCTCCATAGCTTATATACGTCGCCCTCATCGTCTCGTATTGCCACAACTCCCGTATTCATAGCGCTCTATAAACGTGCAAGTGCGCGTGCATCAAGTGACGGACGGCGAATGTATACCGTGACCATGTCGCTTCATTACAATGGTAATAACAATAAAATATGAGTCCAACGGAGGGAGGGAAAGAGAGAGAGAGAGAGAGAGAGAGAGAGAGAGAGAGAGAGAGAGAGAGAGAGAGGGAGAGAGAGGGAGGGAGGGAGGAAGGGAGGGAGGGACGGACTACGTGCAGGCAGCAAGCAGTCGTCGTCTATAACTTCGTGGGTCAACTGCAGCAACGAAGCAAATATTTACAGGGACTCGAAACGGTCAACTGTTTGAACAGATGACTTCTTCAACGCTGCAGTATACGGACACGCTGCTCTATGTACTGTGTATTTGTATACACGCGCATATCAAACGCCTGTTTTCTCGCTCATCTCATAGATATAATTTTTATATATATGCATATATATATGTATGTATACATATATATACATGTATACATGGGTAGTGGTACATGTGTATATATATATATCGGAAACCTTTAATCTTGTCGATTCTTCCGACAGTCTCTGTGCATATATATATATGTATATATATATATATAATTTTACATTGAATACGCGTGTTACATCTAAAACACAACGGCCATGCATTGCTGCCGACATTGTTCGCTCAGAAATGCGGTCAGCGCACATACACGCGCACAGAAATAGACATACATGCATACAGAGCAGGCATACGCACACGGACATACAAGCAGTCATCCGAAATAAATAGGCCTTTATTCAGATTGTTGTCGGATTTGGGCGCCTTGTGTGCTCTGACTTCCAGCGCGGCCTCTGATAATCTGCAAATATTGACACGTGTTTTGGATGCGCAGCGAACAATTGCAAAGTGAATTCTCACGAAATAAATATCTCGGCCTTGGTGTATATAGCCTACAGACCTACTGGTTCAGTTTAGTCCACCACCGTTTTCTTCCAGGGGCGTCGTATGTCTATTTCTGACGGCCGTAGTTGGTTGTTTTTGCGGATGGTTGAATGGTTGTGTGGGTGTTGCCGTGTTGGTAGGTTTCATGCTCGCATGGACAAGTGTGATTTTTATTGCACTTGTACCTAAGTGGTTGGCAAATCGTCATACCTCCCATATCGTTATGTATAGTCGAGACGTATAGGCCTACATGTAGGTATGATGATATTCGCAAGCAACTGCGATTGGAAGATATTTTGAAGTGATATGTTCGCCTGGTACATGCACGATATAAACTGTGGGTCTTATCACAAGTCCTTCAAGTCGCCCAGGTACAAGGTGTATGTTGACGACAGCAATGCACGTGCAGGCACCTGCACTTCGCAGGCACTTTCGTGGCACCGCCACTCACACGTGCACTTGAGGCGTTGGCGCTTCAACTTTGAACGTCGCTGTCGTATAGCGAACGGCACTCGTCGCACGTCGGCCTCTTAGCTATAGGACTCCATTATGGGTATAATACACGGGCCTTCATTATACGCCTATATATAGGCCTGAAGATGGTGACGTCTAGGGCCTGATTTGATTGAAAGCCGTCTGCTGGTCGTGTGTACGAACACGCATTCCGTGCATATTTTTTGACAGGTCGACTGCAGAATGCTGGCGATGTCGACACGTTTAAGACGAGGATTACGTGCGTGCATTAGGTGCAGTTTATGAGGTCTTAGGAAAGAGAAGAAGGCGGAGGGTGCGTCGTGGCGTCTGGATTAAGTGCATAAGCTTATATCGTGTATTGAGCGTCGACGACTTTAATGGACCTGTCCTGGTTTCGTCCGATTAAGGTAATTTGCAATTTACAACCAATTATGGCCTAATGTATTAGGCCTACCCGATAGCGAATTTGATGCTGATATTATTGCTGATATTATTGCTGATATTATTGCTGATATTATTGCTGATATTATTGATGATATTATTGCTGATATTATTGCTATTGCTGTTATAAAACTATGCTTGTTTTTGTATGTGCATGCGCTTGTTTGTTTGAGTCGTGTATGTACATGTATACTGTATGTAAATGCATATACATGTATGTGTGTCTATTGATAGGTATGTATACAATGTGCATTTGTGTAGGTCCACGCGTATGTATATGCATATACAATATACATTTATGTGTGTCTATTGATAGGTATATATAATGTGCATTTGTGTAGGTGAGTATGTATGTACAACTGCATGCGCTGCAAATATGCAGTAGATATTATGTAATATATAATATATCATAAATTATATATGTAAAAGCTATATATAGGTGTTGAGCTACTTGACACCAGACATACGCATCTGTTGATACTCAATGTGTGCTGCAGACAGTCTCCTCAATTGCCATGTATCAGCAATCCACCGATTCCGTGACATGGCACACACGGAACGCAATTGCCATGCATTGAAGAGTCAAAGATGCATGAAATATAGTGTACCTAGATGCATAAAATATAGTGGTCCATGTACCATTGTACCATGGTACCTTATTGCACCCATGGACGCATGCAGCTGTAATTTGTTTTGCATGAGGGTGGGACAAAACGCAGTTGTCACGTTTAAATGTTTTTAGCAAGAGCCTAAAAATGCGATGCAGGAAATAAAGAACATCGGTATTTTCTGAGAGGTTACTAAATGTAAATTTCTCAATTTTTGTTTTTTGCATCATTGGTATCATTGTGGCCTTAGTACGAAGAATTTTTTTCAAGGCCCAAAATCTAACAGTTACAAAATAGGTAAGTGCCCCCCCCCCCTTGCACCTGTGTGCGGCCACACAGTGCACACAAACACACACACACACACACACACCTACAGCTCAAGCCTTCAAGGCAATAATAGTAGGCCTATTTCTATTAAACTGTCCGACTGACATCTATGGGATTTTAGTTTTAATTCCTTATCACAATCTGACACTATGATAAACCTGCAGTAGATGTTCGCTTGTCTTTCGCTTGCTTTTTCTCCTGTCTTTTCTCTGCCTTGATTGTTTTCTGCAAATATTCTTTGGCTGTAATCATAATATGGAGCTATCATAGTAGGCCTACGACGTCGTAGCCTTTATAATCGCTCTGTTACTTTTAATAGCACGTTACAGAATTATTCATTCGTTACAGCCTTAATTCGCTCATCCATCCATCTATCCGTCCATCCATCCACTTATTCATCAATCAATCATTTCACTCGTCCATCCATTCATTCATTCATCCATCAATCAATCGATCAATTCATTCATTCATCCATTCATCAATCAATCAATCAATTCATTCATTCTTCCATTTGTTTATTCATTCATTCGTTCATTCATTCATTCACTCATCCATCCATCCATCCATCAATCAGTCAATCGATCCATTCATTCATTCATTCATTCATTCAAGTGCTGTCTGATTTCTTCCTCTATTCCTTCCCATCACTGCGTCTTTTTCTTTTATGATATCTTTATGTATCGATCGATGGTCTCTATATTTTTATCCAATTCTATTCGACGAAAGATAATAACTTAATTATCAGTGAAGTCATTTGGGACAAAGTCGACCATCGATATATCTTCCTTCTTCCTTTTGAATATACATGTGGGGGAAATGGGGTTGAATCCATCCAGAGATTGTAGGGTCAAATATGGATTGAACTGTGGTCTCTGGTCCTTGTTTCGTCTCTATGGAGTCTGGAGGATGACGTTTCTGATGGATAGCCAACGAATGACGGCGTCTCAAAGGATTGCCCAGAGTCAGTGATGTTTCGCGTCGATAATAATAATTATGACAACTCAGTGTTTTTATTGTAAAACCAGACATGACAGATTATATGGCGGACAAGACAATCGAACAGTCAAACAAGCAGAGAGACTGAGAAAGACAGGCTGATATAGGCCTATGGGAACTCTCAACCCCCCCCCCCCCCCCCACACACACACACACACACACACATACACACACACACAGTGGATCATTGTTTTAAACTGCAGGGTATATAATTATATGAAACACTTACAATAAATATATATGTGACAATCAATGACAAGTATAATATATGCAGAACCCGTGGGAGTGTGTATGCATGTGGTGGTAGTAGTAGCAATGGTATAGCGGTTGTGGTAGATGTTATGGTAGTGGTGTAGTATAGACCTAGTAGTTGCCTTATAGACAGACTATTAGCTGAACGAAAGTTAGGCTAATATATCTGAATCTATTGTCATTGGCCTATTATATAATCTCGTCACATTAGCAGGTATACGCCTAAGTCTTCAGTATGACTTATCTTCATGAAGCGTTCAGTAGAAAGTTCTAAAGCATTGTTTCCCAAAGTTTCTTCCGTGGAACCTTGTAGGGTTCCGTGAGGAGAAGACAGGGTTCCGTGCGGAATTGAACAAAAGTGTTTTGTTCATGGTTGTCTTTTATTATAAAACGGACTCCGAGATAAACAAAAAGAGTTCCGTGGGAAAATTGCTAATTTTATGCGACCAGTGTAGCCAAGGCTGTTTAAGTTTTCATGTCATGAGTGTATACAACAGTGAGAACAATCATGGCGTTCGTTCTGCATACTGAATTAAGGTGAGGTGGTGTGATTTTAGACTTTATTCACTTTAACCCTTTTGGATTCTCCTATACCATTTACTACACTATGGTCGGTCGGTAAATTGTTAATGATAGCTTATATAGGTGGGATTGACTGCGTCCTCGATGAAAGTATTTGCACAGACATTATTGTGGATCATATTAATCATGACCTAGAAATAAACTTCATCAAATAACCTACTTTCCTGCTGTAAATGATGACAGCTATAGAGTCTCTCGGGGTCGATCGCACTTGAAGCGCTTCTGAAGGGTGTTTGCTGAGAGAAGCACTTTATAATTGATCAAATACAACAGGGTCTTTTTTTAGCGTGCAGTTGTACACAAAATGGGCAGTTCTAATTGGATCTGTGCAGTTGTATAAACAATTCTGTGCAGTAAAAACTAGTGAAAAGGGTCATTGTCCGGCGAGTGGGAGTAATTTATCATGGAGGATGGGAGGGCAAAGAAAGGGTTTGTGCAGTTCGAAAAATTCCTTTAAAACAGCCCTGAAATATAATACAATACAGTAGCCTATACAGTACAATACAGTAAATACAATACAATACAAATCCCTTTAAAATAAAGGACGACTCATCCAGCTTCTCTAGGCCTACTGGAGACTTTCTAAACCTCATTGAAATGTAACATTCGACCCTCAACCGAAATAAATTCCCACCAGCATTCAGATAATATTAAGAATTTCTGAAGCATGCAGTCTCACTGAAATAATACCCAACTTTGACAACGCATTCATTTCGAGTACAGACATATACGTTGTCATCTGCACTGCAACACAGGGAAATATTGAAATATCGACATATTGCCGTGCCTGATATTGTAAGAATCCAACTTTCTATCACCAACCCGACCATGAAAAATGTCATGAGAAGAATCAAAAGCAAGGGCAGTTAAAATCCTCGATGGGTGCATGAACGCCAACCCATAATTTAGCTCTATATTACTCATGTCAGTGGCGCAGACAAGGGGAGGTTTCTGGGTTAAACCCCCATTGGCCTAGGGGAAAAGGTCCTTTAAAGGTTATTTATCCACTTAAATAAGAAAAAACAAAATTACTTGTAGTAGGCTAACAATTGTTTTTCTTACTTTATTCACTTTGCTAGCCTACTTTATTCCTTTTTATTTACTGTGATACTGTTGGGTTGGTGTCAGAAAGGGCATCCGGCCAGGCAAAAAAACAAACCCCATCGTAAATTCTTGGCTACGCCACTGACTCATGTGGCTCCTATGTATGTCAGGGATCTAATCAGCAGTGTTTTTCCTACAGATCTATGTAGGTCTACATGAAATTTAAATAGTAACTAGCCTATACGCGTATGAAGAACACAGCGGAGGCGTTGCATAAGTAGACGCCGAAGAGAGGGACCCGATTTTTTTTACCCAAATGAAGCCACTGGAGTCTTCAGTGGATGCTCTTCAGAACGGAGTATGCATGGATGGATTCCTCACACACGCTGTGACGTATGGGCAATTGAGCGAAACCTATAGTTTTTCTGATGCACTGACCTATAGCCAAAGGTTAAATAATAATTTAAAGGAGGTGGAGCTGAGGAAACACCCTGCAGTCGGAGACACCTTGACACCGCTGGAGGTCATAGGTCACCAGAAACGCAACTCAATTCGAACGGTTTAAATGACTTAATGACTTGATGTAAGTCAACGTATAATTAGCTGATTCAGTCATGATTGTTATGATATTAAAATGACGATTGGCGCAAGGGATGAAATGATGTGCAATCGACTCCTGAGGGATCAGGGAGGGAGGGGCAATTAGGCCCATTATAGGACATGACAAAAGGACAGTTTCACATGCGTGACAAACCAAACCACAGACGCCGTTGAATGAATGAATGAATGAATGAATGAATGAACGGACGAGGGAATGATTGAATGAAAGAATGAATGAATGCATTAAATGAATGAAAGATTGAATGGCTGAATGAATGAATGAATGAACGAGTGAATGAATGCATGAATGCATTAAATGAATGACTGAATGACTGACTGAATGAACGAACGAACGAACGAAAGAATGAAAGAACGAGGGAATTATTGATTGATTGAATGAATGAGTGAATCAATGAATGAATGAAAGAAAGAATGAATGAATGAATGAATGAATAAACACACTTTTGTTGTTCACCAAAACAGTTCAAGCATAACATAAAGACAACAATGTATTTTAACTCGGGTACTTAGGAATGGAAGGAACATTGAGTGCAAGTCTACATGTCTCTCGGCGCCTCTGAGTAGGTCTTTGTAAGAGGCGCTAAATAAAGTTTCGGAATAAATAAATGAATGTGTTTCAATTTGTATTTGATTACTGTATGAGATGTCTTCATTGTAATTTACAATGCAAAGATAGCATTCATGTAGCGCTGTATAATTATATATGTCGGAAAGACTTTTCGGTTGCACAATGTCAGTTTGAGGATAGAAGGAAATTTGCTGCAGAATGGTCTACGACGGCGAAAAATTTCTTTCTATGTGCCTGTTGTAGGCCTACCTGTATGATCGAATACCAATGCTTTGCAATGTAAGACTTATTGTAGCTATACTCAGTTTGTCACTTTTGAAAATTAATAAGTTTGCCGAACGAAAAATTGGAAGAGATTGGAGTATGATGGAATGAAAACGATTAAGTGGTAGGCCTACGTATGAATTGGATGCATCGTGAAGTGGAAGAAATGGTATTGACTGAATTTGTGTTTTTCGTCGTTTTTAGATGCGGCAGATAAAAGAAGTTGTGGTTATCTTCGTTCTCGGGATTCACGGAATCCTATCGACTGGAAACGATCTCCAGAACGCACCGATTAACCTATTTCCATCACAACTACAGGCACTGAATGGTACGATGGAAAGATGGATGGATGGATGGAGGGGAATGGCTGGCTGGTTGGCTGGTTAGCTGGATGGATAAATGAATGGATGGTTGGATGGGTGGGTGGGTGGATGGATTGATGGGGGGGTGAATGGATGAATGGATGGATGGATGAATGGCTGGATGGGTGGACGGATGGATTGATGGACGGCTAGGTGGATGACTGGGTGAATAGATGGATGGATGGATGATCCGTGCTCATAAATGTCTTTGTTTATGTTCCTCGTTGATTGTGTGCAGATTGCCAGCAGACGGGTCCTCTGGGAATGATAACAGGTCAGATAAAGGATTGGCAGATAACGTCATCGTCCATCTATCCAGAGGAATGGGACAAAGGATGTCACGAGAAATATGCCAGGGTCTACCAACCGAATAAGCTCGGATGGTGCGCCAAGTACAAGTCATCGTCGGAATGGCTTCAGGTCGATCTAGGATTACCAGCCAAGGTTCGATGATCCACTGCAGTTCGAATCTCTCTCTGTCTCTGTCTACTTGTATGTCTGTCTGCCTGTCTGCCTGCCTGCCTGTCTGTCTGTTTCTCCCTATCTCTTTCTCTCTCTCTGTCTCTCTATGCCTCTCTCTCTCTCTCTCTCTCTCTCTCTCTCTCTCTCTCTCTCTCTCTTCTATCTGTCTCTCTGCAGTCTCTGTCACTCTATATATGCAATCCCTCTATCCCTCTGTCCCTCTCTCTTTTTATATCTCCAGGGCTTAAAGTGTGGCTGGACGGTCATGGACGACGTCCATGCACTTAGTTTAAAATCTGAACGCCGTCCTGCCACTTATTGGCCAACACAGCATGGAAATGTTTGGGGCGTCCAGACACTTCTCCTGGGAAGGTATAAGGCGTCTGCGGGCACTTATTTTCCCGCACTTTAAGCGCTGTATACCTCTCTGCCTATCTCTCTGTCTGTGTGTGCCACCTCTCTCTCTCTCTCTCTCTCTCTCTCTCTCTCTCTCTCTCTCTCTCTCTCTCTCTCTCTCTCTCTCTCTCTCTCTCTCTCTCTCTTTCTCTTTCTCTCTCTCTCTGTCTGTCTGTCTCTCTGTCTGTCTGTCTGTCTCTCTCTTTCTCTCTCTCTCCGTCCCTCTCCGTTTTTGCATCTCTGGCTCTCGCCCTCCTCCTGCATTGTACTTTATGTCCCATGGACCAATCAATATTAGTTTCCCTCTCCTTATATATGTCTGCTTCTCCCTGTTTGCTTATCTATACCAGTTATACCGTCTTCTCTTCTCACTCGTCCTACTATAGACTATTTGCTCTGTGGCTGTGCAATTATTTCTCCTGTTCTCTCCCTTTCTCTGCTACCATGGCATGTTCGACTATCTTCTTCTGTCTTCTTTTGTCCTCTCTAATCTCTATGTCATCTCTTTTGCATCTGATTTCATCAGTTCCATCTTCTATCTGCTCTGAAGCAATTCGATTCTCCTTCTGCCCTCCCTCCTCCTCTCTTCCCTAAACTCCCAATCAAAACTTGTGCATTTATATCTCTTTCCTTAGCCTCTTTATCAAAATTCTAAATATATATATACATACATCTAAGAGAGGGAAGAAATAAACAAAAGAATAAGAAAACATGTTTGATCGTTAACCGCAGTTGCTTGCACATGCAGAAATTCTGTTTAACAAGCTAGCCAAGTTTTGTCTCCCAAGATATTTTCTGTGCCCTGGAAAAAATGACGTCGAGAGGGAAGTAGGAGAAGGAGGAGGAGGCATAGTTGGAAGAGAAGATGAAGGAAATGAAGAACAGAGGTCATGCGACGATTGGACCTGTGTCTCTGTCTGACTGGTTTGCTTTGTATGTGTGTAATACTGTGTATGTTTATATCCTTTGTATGTATGTCTCTGACTCTGTCTCTGTCTTCGTCTCCGTCTCTCTCGGTTTGTATACAAATCCGAATGAACGTGTTCAACTGCAGTCTCGACCAATATCCGGGTACACAGCGGAAATGCCGAACAGAAATTCTGTTGGTTTCTAACAAACAGAGAAACGATGCAACACCAAGAAAGACCCCCCCCCTTCATTCATTCATCTCTCCTCCCATTCCATTCCTTCCCTCCCTCCTCCTTTCCTTCCCCTTCTTTCCATCTCTCCCTTCATTCTGTTCCCTTTCTTTCATTGCATTCAATCTCTCTTCGGATATCTTCCTACGTCTTCTCTTCTCTACCACTGCTCATAACTTTTGTCCTCTTCCTCCTTCTCCTCCTCTCTTCCTCTTCCTCCTCTCTCTCCTCTTCATCCTCTTCCTCCTCCTCCTCCTCCTCCTCCTCCTCCTCCTTCTCCTCCTCCTCCTCCTCCTCCTCCTCCTCCTCCTCCTAATTCTTCTCCTCTTCCAGGTACTTTCGCCAATTTTCGTTATATCATCTTCCTTCTCCACCTCCTGTTCCTTCTTAGTATGCTTTATTCCTTATTAACTTGTACCACCTACATAAATCTAATTTCGCCAGGTCACTTGGCCGTACACGCTAAATCTGAACTCATTTGATGCTGGTTTATATCTTAACTCCACGAGCGTGTTACAATAAACACAGATATTAGTGCATTTACACACCATAGAACTCGATTCGATTTCACCCACCCACCCACACCCACACACACACCCACACCCACACACACACCCACACACACACACACACACACACACACACACACACACACACACACACACAAAGCAACTCGAGTACAACTCTATACGGGGCCGACGGGTACCGTTCCATTAAACGAAAGTGCTGCTGGCATTTTGAATTCGTCTTCAGCAGCGTTGCAATCTCATGTGAAGTATAAATAGCCCGTGGTGGCCTCTTCGTAACGTAGTGGTAACCGTTGGTCGCTGCATCGTCGCCGCGTAGTTCCCATTGTTACCATGTTACCATTAGTTTAAGCTGACATAGTATCTACGAAGATAAAGACTGTGAAGATTGCGAATAGTAAACAGACCAGTAAATTCCTTACACTTGGTATGGCCGTGGGTGGCAGAAAGCTATAAGGAGTTGACTGCTACATAATAAAATCACAGGCACATGGTGGCAGTGAAAGTGGCAAGAAGGGAGGGAGAGAGAGAGAAAGAGAGAGAGAGACAGAGAGACAGAGAGACAGAGAGAGAGTGAGAGAGAGAGAGAGAGAGAGAGAGAGAGAGAGAGAGAGAGAGGAGGGAGAGACGGAGAGAAAGTGAGAAAAAGAGAGAGAAGAGAGGGAGAGAGCGACAGAGAGAAAGGAGGGAGAGAGAGAAAGAGAGAGAGAGAGAGAGAGAGAGAGAGAGAGAGACAGAGAGAGAGAGAGAGACAGAGACAGAGACAGAGACAGAGACAGAGGCAGAGGCAGAGGCAGAGACAGAGACAGAGAGAACGAGAGAGAGACAGAAAGACAGAGAGACAGAAAGACAGAGAGACAGACAGACATAGAGAGAGATACGCACACAGAGAGACAGAGAGACACAGGTAGCAATGAGCTAATAATTGCAGCGTTGCATCTTCGGTGGGAGGTCTGGACCAGGTGATAAGTACATGGGAGGAGTGTACATCCTACATCTGCAACTGTTATGAAGAGAGGGACATGTAAG
Source organism: Lumbricus terrestris (assembly GCA_949752735.1). NCBI lineage: Eukaryota > Metazoa > Annelida > Clitellata > Crassiclitellata > Lumbricidae > Lumbricus > Lumbricus terrestris. The sequence continues at coordinate 25,599,266 of OX457047.1, forward strand.
GGTCTGCGAATGAGGCGGGCGGTCGTTGGTGGCCTTACAGAAATAATTCTCCAACGCGACAACGCAGCACAGCGACGTCACGGTTCACGGGATGTCATGGTTGAACGGGGTGGGGCGGGGTGGGGTGGAGGAGGGGGCTGAAGTGGACGACGGTCTAAACCCAGGTGTGCATCGATGGCTCTACTCGACGACGATAAAAGCGTCTTGTCCGGCTTTGAAACTGTCGCTGAGTCGAATGTTTGTGAGGAGGTGCTTGGCTCTCTCAAGTAGATCTGGTCTCAACATCTCTAAACGGAGATTCGCTTTGACGTCTCGTTCTGCGGCCAAACGGACGACGGCCGTTGATGTTGATATGAAGATGTCAACGAGTAATTATCTGCTCCCTTCAAGCCTAACGAGTTTTGACACCATACCACAATGCAGATAGCACTACGCTGCTAAGCAACAATACAATGTACAATATACAATGTATCTTGTATAATGCAACACATTACCAAGCAACACGATACAGATTGTCCAAGGCCGTAGCTAGGGGGTGTTTTGGGTGTTTGAACACCCCTCCCCCCAATGGAAAATGGAAAAAATAAAAGAATGCATTTACCAGCACATGCTGTAAAAACCATGAAATAAAAGCATGAAAACACTCCCTGAAATGAAAATGGAAAAATTGAATGAAATGGTGACATTTTCTGAAGATTTCGGCCGGATGAAAAAGTCCATCAGTTTTTTTTCGGACGGGAAACTGAAGATCAAGAAGCACCAGCAGCATGAACGCCGAAAGGGTGAGCAGTGGGAAATGGGAATGCCAAAGAAGAATTGTTGTAACGGATGTGTTTCCAAGGTTCCATGCATGGTGAGCAGTGGGAACTCCGGCAAAGAATTGCAAGAGCAGTGGGGACGGCGTTCCCACCCAGTGTAAACCCTGAGTGCATCTTTAGTCTATAACAGCGGGGCGCGGTGGTGTAGTGGGCATGTTCATTGCCTTGCAGCCGTTTCAGGCTCGAATCCACCTCAAGTCGCCACGTAAGGACCCTGCAATGGGCAAATCATTCATTTGCAATTGCTAAGCGCTTCGGTGTTAAACTCCGATGCAGTGTCCGTGCTTTAGTCGGGACTCGGGAGTACCTCTGAGTAGCGAGTTTGAATGGGTGCTATGACAAGTGCACATACAAACAAACAGAACAGAACTGTGATGAAATCAAGACTCTGACTTTCTCATTTCTGGAGGTGACACAGGAACTGCTATCCTACATGCATTTATAAATGTTGACTCACTTCAGTACAGGTGGCGCTGCTGTAACCCTATGCGTGTTGAACCGTCGTAAAGTCAGGATGTGAAATTGCCCATTGCTCTGATTTTGGCAGAATGTCGGTTTGTCTGCTATTGTTGGAAAGCTCCTCGTCAAAGTCCACAGAGCAATTTTGTCATGTTGCACTGCGACTTTTGTCACTCAGATGTCTACAATCACTGTGTTGCTTCCAAGGTCGTATATAGTGGTGTGCGTGTGTGTGTGTTGTGTGTGTAGGTTGGACATAAAATTCTGGAAGGCTGTGGCGGCGCTAGCTAGTCCTATAGGCCTACAATTTCAGCAGGTCGAGTCAAGGAAATCTATCTAGACCTATAACCCTAGAACTCCTGAAGCTAAAACCTCCAATTTACGGGAGAGCCAAACATCACAGGGAGCCTATATGGTCTGCTGGGCAGCCTAAGGTGACTAGGCCTAAGACCTATCTAGGGATAAGACCTATCTAGGCCTATAACCCTAGAAGAATAAGACAAGTTTTTTTCTTTTCAACTTTTATTGAGCGAACATTCATAGACTTCATCGGTCTAGTATTTTAAATAAGTTCGCAGACGACAGTTCATCTGTTGCGGTCGCTCGGGTCTTTCCCGTCTTCAGCGTAGAAGGAGGAGGACGCCCTCCCGATGGTAGCAGCGTCGTCTAGTAGTGGCGTCGGCGACGTCGTCGGCGGCGTCCGTGGCTTCGTCGTCGGCGACGGCTCCCTCGTCGGCGACGGCTCCCTCGTCGGCCGCGCCTCCGTCTCCGTCTCCGTCTCGAAGGAGTCCCTCCCTCGTCATCGTCGTCCTTGGCCGCCGCTGCTGCCGACGCTCCCGGCCGAGCGCTGCGAGACCTCGCCCTCCGACTCGCTTCGACTTCCTCTCCCAGGTCTTCTTCCTACGCAATCAAGAACAACAACACCCTGCCCTAAGAGAACGCCTTATAGGGCAACAATCGCCTGAATCTAAGCTATATTAAAACAGGCCAGTGTCTAAGTTTAACCGCTTAGACATCGGTCCGTATACAGGACTACAGTAACAATAAATCTAAATATAGAAAAGTCTAAATATAGAAAAATCTAAATATAGAAAAATCTAAATATATATATAAAGCTCAAATAGTCCTATTCAATCTAATTAACCATAGACTTAAAAATCAACTAGGCCTATCATTACTCCTATCTAAGGCCTACAATGGCCCGGTTCTCTTGTAAGTTTGACTCTTACACTGGCCGAAGAGAGGCGGTCTGAGGACCGCTTCCCTTCGGCCAGCATAAGTTATATAAGTCAAACTTACCAGTTCGAGATCTTCGTAGTCTTCCATCCTCTTATTGTTCTTCCGATCTTCTTCCAGCGCAGGACGGACTGAGTGCCGTACGGGATCGCTCCATTTTTATGAATTTCAGGCCGAAAACGAACCGCTTGTAGCCAATCACAGCGCAGCGTTGAACACAATACGCTGCCTTGGTAACCGGCCTACAGCCAATCATATCGCACCCCCATCACAATGCGTTGCCTTGGTAACCAAAGATCAGGGTGCGGTATTTACGCGTCTTCTGAATACAGAAGACACTATTCAATGACATAAGAAGGTCATCTGAAGTTATGAGCTAACAAAGTATAGGACACAGAGGAAGCCTAAAGCACTCGTGATTTCAATTAAAATGTTTGTATTTTCTAACGAAAGCGAAGCCTCGGATATAATAGACTAGCTGGGATACCCGGCGTTGCCCGGGAAATTTAGGATTCGACCCGCTCCGGTCACAATCCCACCACACCACACCCACCACACTCCGGCCTCCACCGGTACGCCACCCGAGAAATTTGGGTTTTCGGGAACATTTCCTCGTGGTGTGTGCTGGGTGGAGGCGAGGTGGCCCGTGTAAAAATCTGTCTAACTGTGAAATTATGGCAAGGGAATGAAAATTTTTGCGAAAATTTAGGTTTCGCCCCTCCCCCACCCTGGCCCCCATGGTGGTAGAAATTCGCCAACCCCTCCACCGGGTGGTTCTGATGGCCCTCTATCTAGGTACAAAGTTTCAGATCAATAGCTGCATTTCATCAAAAAAATTGGGGGTTCGCCCCACCCTGGCCCCATGGTGGTAGAGAATCGCCAGCCCCTTGTTGGGGTGTCTCATGCCGAGACCTACACAGTAGTGAAGGACTGAAGGTTTGGAGTGAGAAGCTCAAAAACTGTGGAAATGCATTCCTGACAGACAGACAGACAGACAGACAGACAGACAGACAGGCAGACAGACAGACATAATCTTCTCTTTATTTACATAGATTTATATGCGTGTATGTGCAAGACGTGTGGTCGATTGCAGGTGACCGGTCTGATGACTCAGGGTCGCAACGATGGATCGGAATGGGTGACGTCATTCATGGTCTCCTACAGCATGGACTCATACACCTGGCTCTACATCACAGACCAGTACGGTAACCAAAAGGTTGGACGATTTGATTTTCGTAATTCAATTTAAACTGACAATATTATATATGCATGCTGTAGTAGGATTGCGTGATAGCAGCAGGGTGATATTTGCCGGGAGTTGGGGGTTTCAACCCCCCAGTCTTTCTTAGAGCCCCATAGTAAAGTCTGTTTTTTACCCCCAATTCCAAGTGGATAATGGTCCAACCTCCCAGTTATTTTTCCACAATTCTCAAACTGGATAGCAGATGATAACTAGTTTAACAGAAATTGAATTCAACTGTGTAGACTATAATTAAGGCAGCCTGCAAACCTGCAAGTAAGTAGGCGTAAATCTGTCCTATGCTGCTAATTTGGCTTGTTACATGTTAAACGAAACTACCATATTAAAGATGATTATTGTCGCCCTCCTCCTTTATCCAGGCTTAATTGGGACTGTCACTGGCAGAGAACAACCAGTGGCGAAGTTTGCTGCTAATTTCTCAATAGCCCCTATATATTATTGTATGGAGTGAACTTATACTGAGACAACATTATGAGGCTTGCTTATTTGTTATGGAATCCGCTTCATTCTAATCTTTGTGACAGCGTTCTACCATTGAACCATCTGCCCGCCATTACAGGTTGCTCAAGAGTCTCGCAATTTCGACATGTATATAGGCCTATACTATTTTATAGGCCTACGTCAGAGAGTTAGGTAACCATAACAGCACAATCAGGTAAATCTAACTCTAAGAGACCAGCAGACCTTCATTAATCAAAGACCTTTCTTAATCACAGATCTTCATTAATCACAGATCTTCGTTAATCACAGATCTTCATTAATCACAGATCTTCGTTAATCACAGATGTCTTCGTTGCAGGCTGATGACGTCAACAGCGTAAACATTCGTCGGTTTAAGTTATGCTATCTGATATACATTCCTTTTTGTATCTATTGGATCGCCATGGTCGCCGTGATTTACATTTAAACTAAAGGCGCTGCAAAAAGTAAAACCGAATACAAGTAAGCCTGTCTAGTAAAACGGACTAGTAAAATGAACTCAGACAGAAGCTGGACGGATGTATAATAATGAAATAGTAATTGAGAACGCAATCTGTACATTTAGGCCTATAAAGCGCTAGGCTGAAGGTACCGTAAGCACAGAGCGCCAGCTTATTCGCGAGAGCTGCCTCGAGTCAAATGGGTTGGGAAAGGAAGGTTTCGGGTACGGTTTCCATTCAAACTGCGTAGAATACAACCATTTTTTTATGCCATTCCTTTTCTGTATGTAGGCTACACCACCTACGGCAACACTTGCAAGTTAACTCTTTGAAGAAGTCAATTTACACCGAATGGAATTTGTGGTTGGAAGCAATGTGAGATATTGTAGGCCTACTTGAAAAAGAGATTAAGAGATTGAGAATATGCATCCAAGTTGGACGTGGGTTGGGTCATGGCCATTCAATTTTTCTATTGAAGCCATTGATAAGCAAAAGTATATATAGCAACATTCCATGTTTTCAACAGTAAGGGGACCCAGACAGGAAAATAGCCCCACTACTTAGGCCATGCACCTACCTTGAAGACGGATAACTTTATTTTCTGCTGTTATAACTCTCATGGTATATAACTCTTCCTGTTACGTGCGATTTACTTGCTTCATGTACGTCTTCTGTTGTTTGTTCCTGTAAAAGGTGTTCGAAGGCAATTCTGATTCCTACGCGGTCAAACATTCCTACCTGGACGAGCCAATTCTGGCCAGGTACGTCAAGTTTCACACGGTCCAATGGAATCGTCATCCAAGCATGAGAGTCGAGATAATGGGATGTCAAGGTAAGAAGACAGTTTGCACCGACGTCACGCCAGAGTCATGCGTACAGTGTACATGCTCATGTGTAATGTCGTTTGATACTTACCGATTTACTTACTTACTTACTTTCTCGTTCAATTACTCACTTACTCACTCACTTACCACATTTATGTCAATCATGGTAAGGTGATTATGGCAGTTGCAATATTTGCAAATATGCTGAGTTACTTGTTTGTTTGCTCCGAAGTGTGTGTTCTGTCTATCAATAAGTCAATCAGTTGTTTGTTTATCAATTAATAAATTAGTCAATAGGTCAAGTTATTCTTCGTCATTCAGTGGCCTATATATATATATTATATAATTATATATCCAATCCGAATATAAGTAAACAAGTTAGCCAGTCAGGATATCAATCATCTATTCAGTCAGTCATACATTGCCTAAGTCAGTCAGTGAGTCAGTCATTCGGTCAGTCAGACAGTCAGTCAGTCAGTCAGTCAGTCAGTCAATCAGTCAGTCAATGAGCCAGCCAGCCAGTCGGTCAGTCTGTCAGTCTGTCAGCCAGTCATCCAGTCAGCCAGCCAGTCAGTCAGTCAGTCAGTCAATCAATCAGTCAGCTAGTCAGCCAGTCAGTTGGTCAGTTGGTTAGTCAACCAGTCAGTCAGCCAGCCAGCCAGCCAAGCCACTTAGTCACACAGTCAGTTGGTCAGTCAGCCAACCAGCCAGTCAGTCAATCCGTCAGTCTGACTCAGTCAGTCATAGCGAATGTCGGCCAGAGATCCCATCAGAAATACTCAACAGAACAATTAATGGATTACTCATTTAAACTTATTATCCGTCGTTCAGCTAATTAAATTTTAATATCCACTGACCGCTTCTTTAAATCCAATGAAACTCGTCGTCTATGCGATAAAATAAACTGCACCGCATCCAGTAAGAATGCAATGTGATCTGCCATTTTCAGTGTGT
>OX457047.1:25608237-25610737 GCA_949752735.1 Lumbricus terrestris
AAATAATATTTGTGTGTAGTTGCAAAATGTTTGACTTATTTCATAAAGAATGTGTAATTTTCATGATAGACGTACTGATTATATAATTAGGTGAATGGTATATAGCCTATTCTGAACTTAAATTTCAAACTTCTTGTCTATACCCTTGGTTTTTATTATGTCGTATACGTTGTAAACTGAATAGGCTAAGATACAGCCCATAATTAATGTAGAATTGTCGATATAATATCAAGATATATTTATAATTATATTTCCCCATAATTATGTCTTAGTTGTCACGATTTCTTCATGTTAATTCAGTACCGTTATCTGCAGTTTACCAGCTCATATAATTACTGCTAACAGTTTGTATTATTTCTGATGAATTTATAATTTTTTATGGGTTTAACTGCATCCATCTCTGTCTTTGTTTTCTTTAAGCACCGCTGGGCTTTAGTTAACCTGGATCCGTCCACCTCTTCCACTTCTTCTACCACTTCCTCCTCTACCTCTTCTAATTCTTCCAGTTCCCCTTTCTCTTCCTTTCTTACTCCCGATCGACGAACTCCCGAGGGGCTGGTAAGAACTGCAGATCGCACGCATATCGCTTCTACATCTATGTACAGGGGCTTCTATCCCTATACATGGCGGGCGCAGCTTGCGCCCAGTGAAAAATAGGGGGGGAATCAGAAGACAGCCAAAATTCACGTCGGTTGGGGGGGAAGGTCGTACATGGAGGGCAGCGTTCAATCTAGGCATCACTAGGGGGAAGATCCCCCCCAGCAAATACTTCCCTTCCATATAAATTTGGACAAAATGGTAGGTCTAATAGTTTTTAGCAAAATGTAAAGGCTACACTTTATACACGAGTTTTTAGTTAGGCTACCGGTACTATCTGCATTTTTGAATTACATGAACTGCTATAACAGCTATAATATACCATAATAAAAAATTTCCTATTACATGGTTATAGTTATGTTTTTGCTATTTTAATAAATAATACAATCACATTAAAATTGAAAACATAATATTAATACAAATACTATTTTGCACAACTAAATGGCTTCTCTCCAATGTTATCTTTCAAATTTCAGACAGTCAAATTTGGTCCTTGAACACTTAGTAAAGCAACATCATTATTACGTGGGCTTACAATGTAGGACCTACAGGGTGGCTCAATAAAAAATGTCCCACCAGCAAAAATGCAATTTCTCCGCAACCAATCGAGATTATTTTATGAAAATAGCAGGATTTATAGAGGAAAGATTTTGCAACAATCTCTGAAAATCTCGATAATGAATTTTCATTACTTTAGAAGTTACAGCCGTGTAAAAATGTTTTTCCATTTTTTCAAATTTCCGCAGAATGATGTTCCAGTACATGTGATTTCTTTAAGATGTTTTTGAAAATTACAACACATAAAAAGAGTATAATGTCATATGACCTCATAACAGCTCTAACAAAGCTGTTTATGAAGCAAGGTGTTAGTATTTGATGAGATTTTATATATTAATGTCTCTATTTTTGAAGCCGTTACTAAACGTCATGAGCAAAGTTTCTGCCCATGATAAAATGGGAACTCGGACGTTGCGTGAACACTGACTGAACAGAGACTGAGACATCGCGTGATCATGCAAAATGCCTAGTGAAAAGTAGAGCCTGAGCACAATAAAGGCCATCTGCAATCGTGTTTATGTAATGTAAGCCAAATGTCGGAAGAGAAGCAGGAAGTGGTCGTTTGGTATGACGGAAAAGAGCGCGATGTTCACGAAATTCGCATGGTAGCTGAAAGGGTCAAATTTGCAAAGCACATTATGATTTCGGTATCAGATCTGCTAGTTTGTGTTATGGCTGCAAGGAAAGACTGGACTTCATCATAGTCAGTAGTTCAATGTCAAACTTATTGTTGAACTCTCTTACTCAGACTCATTGAAGACCACAGGTATGTTACAACATCTGGTTTCAGTTTCCAGCCGGACGGTACGCCTGCTTGCTCGCACGGCAAGGTTGATAATGACGATGCTACATTGTTGCCATCAACTGCAGTAAATTTGTTTGCAAAGATGAATGACCAGCAAACTCTTCAGACCTTAACCCTCTTAATTATCACGTCTGGGGAGCTATGCTGGAATGCTGCAAGACATTTCATCCCAAGTTGGAGAACATTGGCTAGCTGAAAGAAGTCTCGCTGATAATGTGGGATCAGTCGCCACAGGACTCAATGCACAGGCCCACATTGAGATTCACAAAAAGAATTCGAATTCGTATTAAAGCAGGGAGTGGACACTCCCATCATACTTTACAATAAACTGTAAAACGGAATACAGAGGTCGTATTGAAGAGTGATATTATTTAACATGGAAATCTACAAACGACGATCATTTTTCCTCAGATATTTGAAAAAACGGAATTGAAAGTTTAGACAGTTGTAACTTTTGCAAACATGAAATGTTTTAAGTGAAACTCTCAGGGGTTGTTGGAAATTCATTCCTCTGCAAATTGGGAAATTTTCGCAGAAAAA
>OX457047.1:25618237-25965737 GCA_949752735.1 Lumbricus terrestris
TCAATTTAGTCTAAGCTTTGAGAGACACTCTGTATTTTATAGACTTTTAGATGCGACAAGATTTGTCTTGAATGTAGACTTACATGTACAATGTTTCTCAATAATTTCCTCCGACTTGTTTTCTATAGTTTGAACGAGTTTCGATTTTAGATAATAAGTTGAATAGGCTTGTTTGTTGTTATGTTAATAGGCTTGTTTGTTGTTATGTTAAGCTGATAGAATCACCAGCCTTGTTTTGCTCTTTAATAGCTAGTCTGTCGGCAAACTGGCTTAACAGAATTCTGTTTTAACTAAATGCCTGATACAATTATACATCTGTGCAATTCTGGCTGGAAAACTGTGTATGAAAAAAAACTGGCTTAATAAAATTCTGTTTGCTTACAAAGCCACCGATTCTCGAACGACGTACAAGGACTACATGTACAACCTCGACAAACTGGTCGTCTACGTGGACAACAAGGCTGGCAAGGAACAGATCGACGTACCAGCCAACGTGTGCGGCTTCGTGTCTCGACTCAACGACGCTCTCTTCAAACCTCGGCTGCACGTTCAATGCAAGAAACCGATGAAGGGTCGTTACGTCTACATTGAAGCGTCCGGTGTTGCAAACAGGCACAGTCGCATGTTCAGCGCCGTCCTATGCGAAGTGATGGTCTACGAATGAATGGATGAGCAGCTGGCCTAATCGTGGCTATTATTTTCTGTTGATATGATAAAAGAGAGATTCTTGTGGTTTATTATACGAACTAACTATTTATTATTCACATTCTGGATTAACAGACCTCAGATTTTAGCGGTTTAAGTCTACTCGTTCGAGTTGCTTCGTTCTACGCAATAAGCATTTTTTCTATGTTTCTAGTTTGACTGCTTAGACTGACGCTGTTTGATGCTCATCTGATGACGCAGATAGCCTATGACGTAATTATGTGTTATACGCCGTAGGCCTGCATGACGTAATCTTATTGTACGCTATTTGTAAATGTGGCACGGTCATGTAGGAAGCGCATGCGTAGAGTGGGATCATTATTTTTCATTATTATTATTATTATTATTATTATTTTGTTTTATTTTGTGCTTAAGGCATTGTCATCATCATCATTATCATCATTATCATGTTGGCATCATCATCATCATCATCATTATCATCATCATCATCATCATCATCATCATCATCATCATCATCATCATCATCATCATCATCATCATCATCATCATCATTTTACCCCTTTGATATCCGGCGGTAATTAAGATGGCAGTTGTTTGTGCGTCTTGTTTCACTATGCAGACTAAGCTTACAGACATCCATCGATAATTCTGGTATATTCGGATGTGTACATTGTGCTCCAGTCTGCATTTTGTAGTTTTACTTCTCGTGTCTGTCTTGGACTGCCTGCATTCTTCTATGGCAGACCAATATTGGGTCTCAGATCATCGATAAAGACAAGTCCAACCACCATTTGAAACAGTTCCTATCGATTCCAGTATAAGCCATGCATACTTCCATTGGTTTGTAGGTCTTTTCTGCAGCCTACGCAGATGTTAACTGTAACGCAGAATGTTTGAACTGGAGAATAAAACATGTTTTGTTGCAACACTGAAGAATGCCTGCAGTCCTGTACAGATCTGGTGGTGACCTCCGAGATATCCAGATATCTCCGTCCTCTATCCTCAAGCTCCAATTCATTCATTCATTCAAGAATTTCATTCATCCAATTGGTAGTTGTTTGCTGAGGACTTGGTCCAGCTTCGTCCTCAATGCAACACGGACCTGCAGGGACACTGAACATGGTCTAACAGTCAGCTTTAGGGTGTGGCTCCACTGGGTGAGAGTTCTACGTGCATGCGAGGACGATCAGTGAGGACATTCCCGGCTGCTGTGAGAACTTGATCAATACTTGTTTAGAGATGAACTTCTTGTTCTGAGAGATGTATAAAAGGCGATGCATGCATTAAAGTGCTTATAGAGCCCTAAAAACATACAGACATACATACATGCACAAGCAGGACTGACAGGAGAAATTCAGGGACTCGTAAGCAGAGCAGTCAGGAAGCCCCTACGATGTCTTAAGGCTTTGTAAGAACAAAAGTTTTAGCAACAAATTGAAGCGATAAAAGTTCAGGTATGGACCTTCGACCTACGATCGTTTATTTATATTTGAAATATAAGATTTCATTCAGTTGTTAATTATTTTAATTTTAAACTTATTGTAGTTGATTATCTGTATTATATTATGTTTAAAAAGGCATTAATTGTAAACTTTTTATACGTAGGCTAAGTAGACATATGCCTATAGCCCGGGCCCTTAAAAGTTGCCAGGTGACCGGGTCCCTGTACTTTTGCCTCTGGCCCTCTCGGCGACCCTGTGCACACGCATACTTGTATAAATGCATACATGCGTTATTAAATGCACACTGACATACACACAGACATAGAATCATGTCACACATACGTATACATGCATGCACACGTTAGACCTATAGGCCTAAGCATGCAGCATAAATTCACATAGACCCTAAACATGCATATATGGATACAGGCATACACCAATGCATGCATACATTTGTGTCGTCAATGAAACAATTGCAAGAGAAACATTGTCGACATTGTCTTAGTCTTCATTGTTATTACGTTTATGTCAAAGCATTGGTTTGCAATCTGAACGTTTTAAACGGCTTTTAACGGTTGAACTTGATTAAATGTATACTCTAATAATATAATTTACTTTCTTTTTTCAGCCGTCGGCTATAATTATAATTATGTCTAACTATTAAGTTCTGGCTGGCTGAATATAAAATATTCTTCTTTTCTTTTCCGTGCTCTGCCATTAGGCAGGTTCGAATGTTTGACGTCTCCATTCATCTCTGTTCTGCGCTTTCATTTTCAGCTTCTGATAATTACCATCTTTCATCATCCAGTAATAAAATATTAGACCTAATTAATTGAATATGTAGCCTATAATATTTATTTTATTTAGTGTTAGGCTACTTAATCGCTGAGCTACCTCTTTAATTTAGATATTACACTTTGTATGGACCAGAATTCACTGCGCGACCCATATCTATGGAAATGAGTTGCGCAATGCATCCTGGTCTATGTAAAGTCATTGTGGTTGCATGCAATATTTTTTAGTTTTGACAATTATTAATTTGTGTTATGCAGTGTGGGTATGGTATATCTGCCTATGGGATTTAATGCGCCCCGCATTTTATCAGGATATATAGCCCTACTTTATGCTTTATATTTTGGCCAGACATTTTAAGCATAATTAGATGTTTTTAGGACCATAGTCTTGTAGGATACTTAGGCTGAACCGTTTCTTAACCTATGCATGCACTGGCCTATAGAATAAAACCTTACAACTGGTTAAGCATAGGCATAGGCATGTAGGCGGTATGCGATAATTTTGCAGAGCAGTCTTTTCTCATCACTTTAATGTTTTAGGCTATAGTTAGAGCTATCACATATTCAATATGTTAATGTTTGCATGGAATAATCTGTCATGAGTTAATGTAACATAATATAGACTGTTTCTAATAGTTTTTACTATGTAATTGATCAACATAAATCAACACCATCATCAGATATCTACTAAAAGCACTTTATATCATTATAGGCTACAATAGTTATTGGTTGTCTCTTCTTCAAGAACGTAGCAACAAAATTCGTCCTGAAATCCTTGTTGCCAAAGTTCAAAGATTCAAAGCAAGACACTTTAATTTTGTAGATGAAACTCTGTCAACCATTGATTTTAAATTGCAGAGAATGTTTAAAAGAGAACGGGAACCTGCAAGTTTTCGATTATAAGGCTGCAGTTCGGATAATCACTTTAGTAGACTAGAAAATCAGCACTCGTTCGTTATCTTTATATTTTTGTGAGTTTAATGACGCCCTTCTGACCCTAGGCTGCATGTATATGTAGGCTAACAGAATCTCGAGAATTGTATCACAGATGAGGATTTGTAAATAAATTCTGCTGAAATTTGAAATGACATTGCATGCTTCTGTGTGTTTTTCACAATTAACTGATATTAAGAAATTAGATGCCTGAAATTAATGCGCAGCGCAGTAATTTTGTTTACAAGTGGATGCTGCATCTGGAGTTCGCGTTTAAATATAGCACAAAGTTGACATGAACGTTGATCCTGGCAATGTTCCGAGAAGGCGAGTCTAGCCATTATCGGGCTTCGCTCGTGGTCCAGAAACGATCCAGGCGGCTAGGCATGCGTGGTCTATCTGTGATGTTTGTAACTAAAGTTCCCACTTTTCCTTTGCTTATTTATTTCCGTACTGCTGGCAGTGACGCAAGCATGCAGCGTGATACCGTTGTTGGAGTAATAATATTAGAAAGAGTCGTTTGAAAGGAGTTTGCATAATTGGCCCTTGCGATATCAATGCGCATTGCTTCAGAGAGTAGGCCTATAAGATTCCCACCAGTGGTCACAGACCAGAGTTTTACCAATGGACGTAACTGGGGTTTAATCTCAGACCCATTATAGGTTCGCTTCCTTCATTCCCCATTTAGCCTGCGCAATTCATTTCACGGCAAATCAACGCCTCTGGTGATTATTTCCGTAAATGTCAATTGCGGTAGAAATTTACTATAATTAATGGTAATTAATTTTGTGGGCTATAAAGTCACATCGATGTACGTGTTGCTGGGGCACGGAGACGCAAACTTGCAATGTAGGCTAAATTGGCTAATTACTGCTGCATCATGGCAATACATCTAAGACAATGAACTGATCAACTGTATGTCTTCACTATAGCCATCAAACATCCCAAAAGCATTTCTTAAAAATAATTACCTTCGATGTAATCATGACAATGAGTTTACATCAATCATCCGTGCCTTCAATCAATGAAGCTAAGCGCATGTATACTTGTATACTGTATAGCCTATCGATGCCTGCTCTATACTCTATAGAACACGTGCAGCGATTTACAACATGGCCCACCCAAACGATTGTAATATCCCCTTTGGAAGGTGGCCTCGTCGCCTAGGCAACGGATCGTTGCTAGGTAGCACTTTCGTCTGTGCCGAACCAGATTTCATCCTGTCGTCTGCGGACGTACCGCAAGAGGGCGCAAGCGAAGATGAAGTCTGCAATCTGAAACGAAATTTGCCAAGTATCTACAATAATAACACCGGAAATTCTATCTGCTATAAAACACCAAAGCGCCTCTGCAAATAACGAACTCCGCCACTGGTTGTTCGCTGCCAGTGCCAGTCCCAAGCCTGGATAAAGGAGGAGGGCGACACTAATCATCTTTGATATGGCATGCAGTGTCGTTAAACATGTAACAAGATAATCTGCAAATAAATAATCGCAAAAGGACATTGTAAGACTATACAACGCATTAGCGTTCCTGGATTTATTCTGTAGACTTGTGAACAGCAGAACAGGCAGAGGCCTGCACAGTGCACACAACGTGCAATTGATTCTCGATTGCTCTGGTGTAAAGTTTCAAAGGACGCTGCCGTTCCATTTCCCGTTTACTATTACTGCTTTAGGCAATAAAGTAACTCCATCCTGCATTTGTCATTCGATATGCCTTACTGTTTTCCTTCCATTATCAGGCCCACATGGATCTACAGAAAAGAGGGTTTAGATAATAATTGTGTGAACAGATGACATTTCTGGGCAAAATGCGACATAATTCGGACAGAACTACATGAGATATCGGTTTGGTCGACTCGTATACGATAAGCAGGTCGATTAGGACCTACTACGAAAAGTAATGCAGATTGCAATATTTATAGATCTCCAACACTTTTCAGCACCGCACAATGTAGGCTATTGCCGCACCAAACACAACGCAGCTTGGGCCGTTTCGCTATCAAAGGGACGACCGTCAAAAGGGCGACCTCAAAAGGGGGCTGAGCATAAGGCGACTGTTCGAAAGAGCGCCGATCAAAAGGGCGACCAAACAAAACGGCGACAATCAAAAGGGCGACCTCGGACCTACATTGTACATGCTGAAGTATTACCATTTTGAACTTCATAATATTTGGAACCATGAATGCAAATGTCATTTATGTTTAAACTAATCACAATAGCGGAGGTGAGCAGGTTGAAATCTGCTAATAAATTAAACTTTGTACTATTTACAATGCAACTAATATGAGTCAATAGAACGAAAGTGTCTGCTCAAATGTGCAACGACAATTAGTCTAGTAGTTTGAAATGTTCTAATAAATCCAACTTTGTAATATTTTCAATGAAAGTAATTAGAGTCAATAGAACAAAAGTGTCTGTTGAAATGTTCAACGACGATTAGCAGGTCGATATATCTTCTAATAAATCGAATAAATCCAAAGTTTCTTTCCGTTTTTAATTTTTTTCAGTCTGTACGTACAGCCATGAGCCAGTAACAAACCTCGACCCTTGCTGCTTTTTACAAATTCTAAAGCCATTCTCAGTCTTACTCGCTAAATAACTTTCATATAACAGCACTGCGCGTTTAAAACTGTTCATTTATATAGGTACACACACACACACACACACACACACACACACACACACACACACACACACACACACACACACACACACACACACACACACACACACACACACACACACACACACACACACACACACACACAGCATGTAGGCATAGGCTACATAAGCCGTTTGCGTGTTTCTCTTTCATGTAGGCCGACCGTTTTAATTAACCACTGAGAACGTTCGATTTTGATTGTCACCCTTTTGTTTGGTCGCCTTTATGATCGGCGCCCTTTTGAGGTCGCCCTTTTTATGGTCGCCCTTTCGAAGTCGCCCTTTTGATAGTATACGCTTGGGCCAATCCTCACCGGCGCTATGTTCGCAGATTTATTTCATCACCAACATAATAATCATAAAAAATGCACGAAAGGAACTCAGGAAAGCTCCTTTTAAAGTGGCCTAAGTAAGTCTGTATAACCTTTTCACGCTGTACTGTATATGACAATTTATAAATCGCTTTTCTAGGCAAAAAGCCTTTCAGAAGCGCTCAACCTCGAGAGAAAAGACCGGATTTGAGGCGAGAGAAAGATGATAAAAGACTAACAGAGAGAAAGGTGGAGCGAACTGATGGTGGTAGTCCATAAACGGAACTATTAAGGCAAGGTAATGTTGATATGCTCCTATTTGCTACTATGTATATATATATATATATATATCTGCGGCTGAGTTTGCCGGGCACGGTCATAAAACTATAATAGACAGCGGAGCGCCTCTGAGTAGTTTCCTTGAAGAGGCGCTATATAAATACTTGAATGAAAGACATTAGAATGATTAGACAGTCATAATGGTGCAAGCATTATATATAGGCGCTATAAGATTACAAGAGTTTTATAGCATTGTAGACCGACGTATAGATCTATATACCTGCAATATAACTAAGGCGCATATGATGCCAGTGATGATGGAGACGTTTCGTTGAGTGATGTTGAAGATGAACTTTTGGCATCCCTATAGCGACAATCAAGTATGCAAACATGGATTAGCATTATTCGTCATGCCGTTTAGTAAATGAAAATTAATAATAATAACAACCTCTATATATATATATATATATATATTTATATATATGTATATTTGTATATATATATATATATATATATATATATCTACTTATCATTTAGCCGGTGGCGGTCTGTCAACTGAATAAAGGAAATTATTATTATTCTTATTAAAAGAAGAAGAAATAGCCCGCTTTCACAATATTATATTTTCTATGCTGCCTGACAACAGGCTAAATTACTGTAAAATCTTGCGCTACAAGATGTTCATCTTACTGATCTGCAACACTTGACGTTTGTATCACTGACAACAGTCTTAGGAAGGCCACAAAAACCTTCTGGAGGAATCTTGAACATTCCTGTCCACAGACTGGACATACAGGGTGGCCCAAAAAAAGTGATAACACCTCGTATAATGTAATATAATTAGTTCAAATTTGCTTAGACTATATCCATAATAGCTTAAATAGTTCACTCATTCACTTGCTTACCTGTTCAGTCACATAACGTCATTATTACGACAATTTCCGGTCGCCATTTTTTATTTTTTTACTTGCCAATCGTCAACTTCTGCGTCTTTTGAAGATATTTTAAGCAGAATGGCAAAAATCACAACAGAAGACCGTATTCTGATTAAAAATTTGAGAATTGAGAAACATTGGGGTGCAAGGCGAATGAAAAATGAGTTTCCAAACAAAGCCTGGAGTATCGGTTATTAAAAAATTGACAACGACGGTACAACAGAACGTAAACGCGGAAGTGGTCGGCCAAAGTCTGCTAGAACACGACAGACATTGAGCGGGAGAGTGAGCTGGTCTGCTGTCAAGAAGATGATCCTCACAGTCACAAAAGTCCGCGGGAAATTCAAAGAGAAACGGGTATATCACGGTCGTCGGTGAAACGTATTGTAAAGCAAGATTTACGACTGAAAACGTACAAGCGTGTGATCGGGCAGACGCTGAACGAAAATTGCAAATTGAAACGTTTGCAACGCATCCAGCAGCTACTTGAACGGTTTCCTAATGACAGAAGTGTACGAACCATTTAGTTTACAGAAGAAAAGACATTCACCGTTCCCAAGCCAGTTAATTCTAAAAATGATCGTATTGAATCAAAGAAAAGGCAAGTTGCAGAAAGGAGACTTATACGAGAACGTAGACATTTCAGCAGCGGTAACATGGTATCAGTTGGTGTTTCTCGCTTACAAAAAGTTTTTGAGAAGCAAAGGGACACATTGAACATGTTTTATGATTAGCGTAATTACTGCTTCGCATACAAAAGTAAATTAAAAAACGTTATATTTATTCAATTATACTAAAGGACCCTTTGCAACGAGATGTTATCACTTTTTTTGGGCCACCCTGTATAATTATTTGATAGTTAGTATAGGCCTACGATGATCTTTTTGCTTTCTTAGGATCTGACACTTCGCGCCAATTCACGTTAAGTGCGTTAAGTCATATTATAGTCGGGTCAATCTACGAAAAAACTTCGGTGAACCAGGAACAAATTGCAAGAAAGCGTTTTATGATGATTTTATGGTATATTGGGTCTGGTGATGAACATACTAAAAGTTTCCAAAAATTGCACCACGGCAAGTGGGCTAATTTTGGCGGGAAAAAAGATGGCCGCCAATTGAACTAGGCATGGAATCTGGAAATGATACTGTTGGGAGCAAATCATGTAGTAATTTGCTAACATGCTTTTCTAGACTAAATCGACCCTCCTGAGAACGAAAATCATGGTTAGCAAGCTTGATTTTTAGCGGTTGCATGGGAAAACAAGATGGCGGCCAAAATGGCGGCTTATTGCTTAAAAGGCTGTAAGTCGGGTATTGTATGTGATATGAACACGATTTTGCAATTAAAATTAAGATGTATGGGTTCTAGGCATGCAATGGAATCAAAGACACGTATGTAGCACTGGAAGAAAACCAAAATGGCAGGGAAATGGCGGCCAAAATGTTGAAATTGCTAAAAGTGAAGTGATGTATGCAATGAAAACATGTCTCGGAAATGGATGGATCTTTCGAAGGCGGAGGCGGACGAGAAGTGGAATGGGGTAGAAGGCGAATGGAATCCATCCTGCGCAATACCATCCTCCGCCAACCCATCCACATCATCATCAGCATCATCTCCATCACAGCCTGACATCAAACGGCGCTGGAGGGAGTTCATTCCAGTACAGAAGCCAGGCCTACGAGCACCTGCCGGGAACACTCAAACGGGACAAGAGTTTGCTATCTATGGCGCATCAATCAGCGCACCCCTACGAACCGTAGGCTACACCCGAGGGAGGCTGCCCCTACCATCCGCTGTTCCATCGTCGTCGTTGCGTGTCCTCCAACCGTCGTTCAGTCCCAACCCGCACACTGCGAACCTCTTCTCTTTGCGCTTTTCTCCCCCTAGCGTTGCCAGCCTTCAACTGGCAAAAGGAACGCTAAGAGAACGATTATCTCCCACGGGTGGCCTCGAGCGACTGTCTGGCAAGGGCGGTCAATTCTTACAATTTTGCGGATCATTACGTAGATTGACCCGACTATACAACCTTTTGAATCAATTATAGGCCGCCATTTTGGCCGCCATCTTGTTTTCCCGTGCAACCGCTAAAAATCAAGCTTGCTAACCACGATTTTCGTTCTCAGGAGGGTCGAATTAGTCTAGAAAAGCATGTTAGCAAATTATTACATGATTTGCTCCTAACTGTATCATTTCCAGATTCCATGCCTAGTCCAATTGGCGGCCATCTTTTTTCCCGCCAAAATTAGCCCACTTGCCGTGGTGCAATTTTTGGAAACTTTTAGTATGTTCATCACCAGACCCAATATACCATAAAATCATCATAAAACGCTTTCTTGCAATTTGTTCCGGGTCATGTCGCAGATTGACCCGACTATTACACGTGTTTCTTATTTTCATATCTATGGTTGATCCCTTCATTGAAAATTTCCCACTTAATGTCAAAATTACTAACGATTAAGTATTGACAAATTCCGATAGATTTCAGCGAGTTTGTATTGGTAGCAGTCGTTGTAGTCGTTGTAGCGGTGTAGACTAACCGTGTAGTGTAGATCATAGATTGAGTATTCGTGACTTTTGGGTTTAATATTCGTAAATATTCGTGAATACTAAGATTTTTTAATATTCGTAAATATTCGTTAACGGATTAAAGTGAACCATCGAAACCGCAATGTTACCCGGTAAAGCAGTTTAAGTTTCTGCATGTCTCCATGACATTCACTCGCATTCAGGGCAAGGCTGAATTAAAAGATGCGTTGCGCTTAATTTGCTGAGATCGGGATAATTTTTGCTTGTAATCTGCCACTATTATTTCCTGCGTTGACATTTATATTTACTCATCCTGCTACACTGATGTGAAACTACTTTATCAATTTGCAGTTACTATCAGAGGCAGTTAAAGTTTATTTCTAATTTTGGCCTACTATTGCTGCTACTTGTCAACTGTCATCGGTGACTCTGTCTCTTTTCAGTTGGAGAGGATGGTCAGAAGTCTGAAGTCAGACAAAGTGACTAACATTAAGTATCGAATGTGATAGACCTATGAATGCTGCATGGCCACATTGGAGACCTGGAAGTTTTTAACAATAAATCTATTAAAGTTGTTGTAACTTACTGGTATAGGCCTATGCGTAGTCTAATTCAATTTTGCACAATTCACTCAGTAAAAGTTTAACATTATCATAAATAACAAAATAAAAACTAAGAATAAAGAATTTCCTGAATGAGCATAATATTTTACGAATATAATATTCGTTGGCAGTTTTAATATTCGTTAATATTCGTGAATATTTGAAAATCTTAATATTCGTAATATGCGAATACTCAATCTATGGTGTAGATGCTACAATGTATAGGACTATAGGCTATCCGTGCCATTGTACTAAAATATTACTTGCCTTTCAGCATGTAGAATTCGATTTAAAAATTCTTACTTCTTTTTGCCCACCCTGTATACATAATATTATTATATATTATATGCATGCATGCCTGAAACATACGAACATGTCTGGCACCGAACCTGAGTCTTTAGAGGTGAAGTCCTTCGATCAGTCGTCGTCTCCCAGACCGTGGGGTGAAAGAAGAATAGGAACGCATCTTTTTGGCACTGCTTCCACCTCAACGACGCCATAGAAACGAGTTCCTGGTGTTCGTGACGATTGGCCGATGCCAGGTGGCAGCACGATGCAGGCACAAATGTCTCTCTGTCGACGAGTCTCGTTCGGTTGAACCATCCGCTCGATTGGTAATCGTCGGGACCCAACGAACCGCAGCAGTTGAACTGAAACAAAGTTCGACGACCAACTACATGATTAATTTGGATTGACATATAACTAGTCTTTGGATGACACAAATAACTAGTCTTTGGATGACACAAATAACTAGTCTTTGGATGACACAAACAACTAGTCTTTGGATGACACAAATAACTAGTCTTTGGATGACACAAATAACTAGTCTTTGGATGACACAAATAACTAGTCTTTGGATGACACAAACAACTAGTCTTTGGATGACACAAATAACTAGTCTTTGGATGACACAAACAACTAGTCTTTGGATTGACATATAACTAGTCTTTGGATGACACAAATAACTAGTCTTTGGATGACACAAATAACAACTGGTCCAACAACCTGGAACCGGTTTCCCCTGACTATGCAACACCTCCCAAACTGTTCTCAGCTTCATCAGCTGGCAACCACTGCAGTGATTAAAATGGTTTTGGCGAGCAGTGGGAACACCGAATGGGTGAGCACTAGGCCTATATACTGAGCAGTGGGAGCGCTGAAGAAGAGTTGTATTGGAACGCATGTGTCTACAGGGTCCATGCATTGCGAGCGGTGGGAACGCAAGCCATGGATTTCGAGAGCCGTATAGGAACTTCATTTCCATTTTCCACGCCGCCACGCGTTTCCATCCACTTTAACCCCTGCTGTCAACTGTTGAAGACTATTTTTCGCTTGACCTGGACTGGGAGCGCCTCTGAGTAGTGATCTTGAAGCTGCAGTATATAAATTCTGATTGGTCGATTGATCGATTGATTGATTGATTGTTCGATCGAATGATTGATTGATTGATCGATCGATTTATTTATTTATGTATATGAATTGATTGATTAGATTGATTGATTGATTAGATTGATTGATTGATTGATTGATTGATTGATTGATTGATTGATTGATTAGATTGATTGATTGATTAGATTGATTGATTGATTGATTGATTGATTGATTGATTGATTGATATACCATGCACATGGAACGACAGATCTGTCCACGTGTAATAAATTGTCAATGAGTAATTCTTTATTACATGATTAATAAGTAATTCCTTGATTAATTATGATGGTGTCGATGAAAATTTTTGCAATATGCTGGCGAAGCAATCAGTCTCGATACGTGCACACAGCGCATCCGGCAGGTGTTCTAAACGATCGTATACGTGCAAATGCATGACTCGTCTCTCTGTCTCTGTCTCTCTCTCTTTGTGTCTGTCTGTCTCCCTCTCACTGTGTCTGTGTCTGTCGGTATGTCTCTCTCTCTCTGTGTCTCTGTCGGTCTGTCCGTCCGTCCGTCCGTCTGTCTGTCTGTCCGTCCGTCCGTCTGTCTGTCTGTCTGTATGTCCGTCTGTCTCTCTGTCCGTCTGTCTGGTCGCCCGTCTGTCTGCCTGTCCGTCCGTTTGTCTGTCTGTCTGTCTGTCCGTCCCGTCCGTCTGTCTGTCTGTCTGACTCTTCTGCAGGTGCCCATCGTGTAATTACGCAACATAAATCGTTACGAGTTGGCGTATACCCTCACCTCTTCTTTTAACATTCTGTGTCAGAGTTTTGTAGCGTAGCTTGGTGAGAATCATACATCAAGGCCTCATATAATTATTCGTTATAAACTTTCCTTATTCTGTGAATAGGCCGATGATTATACGCCTACCTTGATCTGAATCGTATCCCAAGACCGAGTGAAATAATTGGCGAAAGTCTTGTCGTCTTCTGTTGTTGTTGTTGCTGTTGTCCGGTCGGTTGAACTTGAATAATTGTAATTCGTAACAATCTGTTGTTGCATCGACTTTCCCAAAGACACGACTATCTGCATGGAAAGATAAGCAACTGCAATATAATATAGTAAAATCTGGAATTTCCAAAAGGATTCTTTAGAGCTAAATGTAGGGCAACAGCTGCGTCAAGTCAGAGGGGAGGATTGTGCGGTGATATAAGGTGGCGTCTGAAAAAAGAAAGGAACAACAAGGATGATTCGGCATACGGAAAGACAGACAGGAAAAAGAAGAAAAATAGACAGACCGACAGGCACACTGCAGTCAATTTACGCAATTTACGCAATGCGACAAAAATATTGGCAGGTCGATTTACAGATCTGCAATTAGACTCACGGACGGAGGGGAGCAATGATGATGATGATGATGATGATGACGACGACGACGATGGTGATGATGATGGTGATGATGATGATGATGATGATGATGATGATGATGATGATGATGATGATGATGATGATGATGATGATGATGGTGGTGGTGATGATGATGATGATGATGATGATGATGATGATGATGATGATGATGATGATGATGATGATGATGATGATGATGATGATGATGATGATGATGACGATGACGATGACGATGACGATGACGATGACGATGACGACGACGACGACGACGACGACGATGATCATGATGATGATGATGAAGACTGATGCAGGTTGTTATTCGTATCAATCTAGTAGTTTCCTGGCTGGCTGCGCTATAGTTGTTCAGACCATATCTTCAGCTACTTGCACGTTCAGTGAAATGCTACCTCTGCATCAGCACCAGTTGTGTTCAACGCCATCTTTCATACCCTCCTGGTGCATCAAATGTCTTCCTGTTACCTCAACTGTTTCTTCCTTTTTCTCCTTCACCGTTTTCCTGCTTCTGTCGGTCTTCGTTTACCATAACTTCAAACCATTATATGCTTCGTAACACTGCTCCACCTTCTTTCGATTCCTCCGACTCTTCATGCAATGCATTCTTTTCTTCCCATATTTTCCTTCTCTTCCGACTCCTTTCCATAGTCTGCTTTTATTCTCCGCAAGAATCTGTTCGACACCCAACGTCTTTCCTTCACCTTCGCAGCTTCGCTTTCCATGCTTCTTCCCCTTCCCTTCATCCTTCTCTTCATCTTGTTCCTCCTCCTCCTCCTCCTCCTCTTCTTCTTCTTCCTCTTCTTCTTCGTCTTTCGCCTTCTCCTCCTTCAATTCTTCCTTCTCTTTATCTTCATTCTTCTCCCCGTCTTCTGTCTTCATTCCCTACATCTTCCCCACTCTTCTTCTTCTTGATCTTCATTCTGCTCCTAATCCCATTTCTGCTCTTACTCTTCTTCTTTCATCAATTCCTCCTCCACATCCTCCTCCTTATTTTCCTCTTCCTCCACCTCTTCCTTCCCGTCCTTCTCCTCCTTCTTTTCTTCTCCCTCCACCCAGTGGCGGCGCTAGGGGGGGCTGGCGGAGGCTAAGCCTCCCTACAAGAGGTTCAGCCCCCCCCTAAAAAAGGGCCATCGGAATTTTTTTTACATCATTGAAATATCCACGATTTTCGGCTGACGACTAAAAAAAAGGTCGTCAGAAATTTTGGCGGCGAAAATGGAAAAATTTCATGAGATTTCAGTCGATGACTTAAAAAAAGGCCGTAAGAAATTTTGGCGGCGAAAATGGAAACTTTTCGCCGCGGGGCTCAGCCCCCCAAAACTGAAATCCTGGCGCCGCCACTGCCTCCACCTCTTTCTTCCCATCCTTCGCCTTCTTTTCTACTTCCTCTGCCTTTCGATTCATAGATTTATGTCTTAGAATAATTCTTTCATCACAGCAGAAATTTCGCTGCTATTAAATGCTTTAATCCGATGCTGGCGATTTATGTGCAATATATAGCCTATTTGATATCTTTAATACCTGGCCACGCATAGCGAATCCCATGATGACCAAGACAATGTCGGCGGTTAAGACAATAACGAGAAAGAAGGCGTACTAGACAAAACAGGAAAACAATACGAAATACAATTAAACTTCATAGAATATCAAATGTTAAATTGTCATATTGTACCGTACTTGAAAATTTGTAAAGCGCCTCATGCAGCGTTTAAGCTCTAATGAGTTTGGTCCATTTCTTAATAATGTTTACAGTTCAATACACGACCGTAACTATAGAGTTAAAGATAGGACATTATATACATGTATATGTTTGTAGCCCCAAATCCTTAATGTACTTTCTTCAAATTTTCGATGTCCTGCTTCAGGTGTGGACTCCGGCCATGCGTGGATGCATTAGTTCAAGTGTGGCTTTAGGCCCTACAAGTGATTTGTAGAGCCTCGTTATTGTATCCCTGATCGTATCCGAAAATCCCATTCTAGCACATATAGAATATATTCCTATAATTTAAGTTATTCGTTTCAAACAGCATGAGAATTGCGGGGTGGAGGGTTCAACCCCAGTCTTTCTTAGAGTCCAATAGTAAAGTCTGTTTTTCACAATCTAATTCCAAGTTGATCAATGATCATATTCCAATCCCTCCCCCAATTATTTTTCAACAATTCTCACACTGGTTTCAGCCATATTCAGCACAAGCAGTGCCCATAATATTTCTATCCATGCCTCGCCCTGTACTCATTCATTCATTCATTCATTCATTATTAGAATTTATATAGCGCCCCTTCAAGAAACTACTCAGAGGCGCTCCCAGCCCAGCCACGACAAAATAAAAAAGATTTAAGGGATTTAAGAAATAAAGATTGACTGGTCAGATGGAGGAGTTGGAGGTTAGGAGGGAGGTCATTCCAGATTGACGGCCCCACAACCGAGAAGGCTCGGCGCTGTCTGGTATCTCAAACCCAGCTCTATCTTCGACACTTGCATCACGTACATGTATTCAATCAAGTCCAGCGTCTAAAGTGTGGAAAAAGAAGTGCCTGGACGCCCCTTACCTTTCCAGAAGAAGTGCCTGGACGCCCTTACCTTTCCAGTCTGTGCTCGCCAATAAGTGGGAGGACGGCGTTCAGATTTTAAAATAAGTGCATAAACGCCGTCCATGACCGTCCAGCCACACTTTAAGCCCTGATCAAGTCCAGACTTTGGCAGCACCACATAGCCTATGTGGCAGCGCCATTAAGTGGCGCCACCTATTCGTAAGCTCCTCACCAGACACAGACAGCAGGAGTTCTCTGCGCATGCGCCACAGCAGCCAATCAGGCTCAAGATGGCGACGGAGCAGCCGACGCAGATGACGACAAGTGGAACTCGATCGAGGGCGATCAATGGTCCGACGGTCGGTAGGTGGCGTAGCAGCTCCAGGTGGAGAACGGAATCCGGATCGATCCGGATCCAGACACCGAATGCAGTCAGACAGATTCCTCCCAACTGGAAAATAGTAAACATAGATTCCCGGTAGCCTCAATTTCAGTATGTGTTAGTAAACATAAGGTACGTGTTTGTGAGGCGCGGTGGTGTAGGGGTATGTTTGGTCCCTTGGAGCCTGAAGGTTGCGTGTTCGAATTCACCTCAAGCCGCCGCGTGGGACCATGAGCAAGTCCATCACTTGCAATTGCTCGTGCGCTCCGTGTGAAATTCCGATGCAGTGTCCGCGCTGTAGTCGGGAGCGCCTCTGAGTAGTGTCTCAAGGGGTGATGTAGCAAATGCGAGAGAGAGACAGAGAGAGAGAGAGAGACAGAGAGGGAGATGGAGAGGGAGATGGAGAGGGAGAGGGAGAGGGAGAGGGAGAGGGAGAGGGAGAGGGAGAGGGAGAGGGAGAGGAAGAGGAAGAGGAAGAGGAAGAGGGAGAGGGAGAGGGAGAGGGAGAGGGAGAGGGAGAGGGAGAGGGAGAGGGAGAGGGAGAGGGAGAGGGAGAGACAGAGACAGAGACAGACAGAGGATCCTCACTCCCTCTCCAGGTATCTGGGTCAATAGCTACATGTATAGCAGTCGTGCGTAATGACATCTTCAAATTGTATTTGCAGATCGCATTAATATTCGTGCTATTCCGGTGTAATGTTACCTGGCGTTAACAAGCGTGGGTAGGCCTATTGAATTAAAAAATCTGTAATAGGACATATATATATAATATATATATATATATATAATTATATATCATTATATTAAGGCCGACTTGTATAGTGTCTGCGACGAGCAAATGTTAAACAGACCGAAACGGACGCAATGAATTGAAATTTAACAGCACATCCACCGCCAAAAAGTATCAGAATCCGTTTATTGATCACTTCTATTGTGCCACTAACAAAAGAAAGTGGGCCTAGCATGAGCCTATTTAAATCAGTAGCAAAATGCTTATTAGGCCTGTCTTTGAAATGTAGCTTATGACTTATTATGAATAGGCTGATGGTGCCCTGCGCTTGGCTTCGATTAAGTAGCGATTTGAATTTGGGAATAACAATTACGATTAGGCCTACGAATGCGGACAATAATTGTAGTCGGATCTGGATAAATAATTTTGTCTGGCATAGAAAATAATGAGATGTGCATTAATTGTCGCCTCCGAATGCAGATGAGAGAATTCTACTCCATCAACGGCGCTTCGCCAAACGCCGAAAATGGACACTTGATATAATATACATAGGCCTAAATATATTATATATAATATATTATGCGTATGGCTACATAACTAGGAAAGACACAAACTATGTTAGGCCTAGGCCTATGTTATACGGACAAACTGTGCAGACAACCACGGCAGATAGACATGTAGGCAGACAGACAGGCAGATACAACCAGAAAGACAAACAGAATTGGCCCCATTGGGCGAAGGGAAAATCAGCAGCTCTCGTGAATAAGCTGGTGCCCTCGGCGTAGCCGTCGAGGAACGCATTAGAAATGTGGAATTTACGATATTACGATTACGCCTACGATGGATGGTGTCCTGTTTTTATACAGATGGATCTGCGCTTAGAAGCCTAGCTGCCCCGTCTATTCATTTCATTCATTCATCTCGACAATTTATATAGCACCTCTTCGAGAAATCTACTCAGAGGCGTTTCCAGCCCAGCCACAGCTAAAATAGTAAGATCTGAGCAACTTAGAAAAGCAGGTGAATTTAGCCTATAGCCTGTATAGGCATAAGTCGCAAGGTTAGTTGGAGTCCATTCCAGATAGCGCCGTCATAGCGGGACCCACAATAGAAAAGGCAACGGCGGCACGGGCCCCTTTCAAGCAGGTGCGTTTATAAGCGGCGTCTGTTTAAATTCGCCCCTTTGATGGTCGCCCTTTTGATAGGAAACGGTACCTTCTTTGTGCATCCAAATCCACGAGATCATAGCTGACCCATTTATATTTCTACAATTCTCACACCTGTCAAATTCGAAACTTAAGGCGCTCCTTTTCAATAACTCTTGTCCTGTCTCATCTGATTCTCCCTCCAATTCCCGGCACAGACGACACCCGTCTAATTAGTTGTTCCGCCCCTCTGATCCTGTGGTAACTCGACCCGACCACCATGTAGCCTACTACTCTTTTGGACAACCCTTTTGACTCAACGCAGCGCTCGCGAATAGCCTAAGCTGGGAGTTAAGAGTTTTGCGTGGATGAGCGGAGATCGGTTCAATGTCAATGGTTTTCGATTTCATTGAGAAAGCCAAGGTCCCAAATCTCCAGATTTGAACCCGATGGATTGATAATCAATTTTGGAGAACAATGCTGGAGAAATATAACAATCTGCAACCAAAACCAAGAGCGATAAAAGAATTGATGGGCGCATTGGAGTTTATATGGGAAGATTCACCTTTGGAACACATCGACAAGGTCATCAAGAACTTTGCAAAGAGACTCATAACAAGTTTGAGCACTGGTGGTGGACACATCGAACACAAGTTGGGAATCACAATCAAGTTAATTTGAAAACAGTTATTTTTCTGTTTCTGTTTGAAATCAATTCTCTATTTTGATTAAATTTGGCTATCGTATGTAAATAAATAGGAATTGTCTTTAAGTCCGCAAAATTTCATTTCGAAATTCTTTCTCCTGACCAAGATATTGACAAAACCGTAGGGGGTCTTTTTATGGTCCACCCTGTATACGCAAAATTACTATAATAGAGTCAGGGCTTAAACTTTAAAGTGTGGCAGGACGGTCATGGACGGCATCCATGCACTTAGGCCTATTTTCAAATACGAACGCCGTCCTACCACTTATTTCGCCAGCCTACTAGAAAGTTAAGGAGCGTCCATGCATGTAGGGCCTACTTCCTTTTCTATAGACACTTTAAACTCTGCCTAGAGAGTAAAGTAAATAACTTACGACGAAAAGAATGTTTGGGACGATGAGACAGAGTCGACTGAATCGAACGGCGCATTTCTTCCCGCGCCTTCCAATCAGATGATGGCTCGCTTGGCAACAGTCTCCATGGCAACCGCAGCAGCAGGAGCAGCAGCGCCCCGTGTCCTCCATTCCCACCACTTCCTCCTCTTCCACAGCATCCTCCTTCTCCTGTGTCCGCATCTTTTGACTGTCGCTATCACCAACAGCATCCATCAGCAGAAAACCACGCCAGCGAGGGAATTAAAAGCACCAAAACGGCTTCTATAGCGCCACAAACACGCACACGGTCGACATAATTATTATCTCGAACCGTCTTAATCTCCAGCCGGGTCAAATCGTAATCGTAATCTCCAGATTTCTAAAGCGTCACTCGAAATCCAAGCGCCGGGCACCAGCTTATTCACGAGCGCAGTCAAATCGGATTAAGATCCACCGGATAGGATATAACGAATAGGAATAGATCGTCCCAGCAAATAGGACGGCGATAGAACCATATATTACCACACAGACATAACTCCGTGAACACGTGGTCTACACAATAATTTTATTCGGCTCAGCGGCGTTTCGAATCATCTATCGCCTCAAAAATTCACAACAAACGATTAATTTAAATTATTTAATATCCGAAGTTCATCGGAACACGAGATGGACGATGCTCGGATCGACATTGGATCGAATGCAGAACAAATTCAAACGAAGAGACATCGCGAGATTGGTCATCCTACCCGCAGAGATCACACAGGTGCACCGATCATCTGGCTCTGCACTATACGTGTGCATCCATATTATACAGATTATAGGCCTATATACGTTCATCAATGCATAGGCCTACACAATTGCAGCAGCAGCAGCAGGCCTAGAGTTCGATTGGGCCGTGGCCCATATAGGTCTAGACGTATTGAATGTCCACGCAGACTTCAACGGAATGCATTATTTCCAGTGGTGGCGCCAGGATTTCAGTTTTGGGGGCTGAACTTCCGCGGAAAATTTTCCATTTCCAGCCGCCAAAATTTCTGACCTTTTTAGTCATTCGGCCGACATCTCATGCATATGGTTTTCAGCTTTTAGGGGAGTACTGAGCAAGCAAGTTTTCATTTTTACATGTAAAAAATGGCCTTTCTTTTTGGGGGGCTTAGCTCCCCTAGTTCCCTAGCGCCGCAAACCTGATTATTTAAATAGACCGTATACGTAGGCCGGGATGAGAATTGCGAGAGGTTGAGGGGTTCAACTCGTCTTTCTTATGGCCGCCTCATAGAAGTCTTATTCTCACACTCCAACTCCATGTGCATGGTTCATAGTTTGACCCCCAGTCATTTTTCTACAATTCTCATACTGCGTATAGTCTATACTCTGTAGGCCTATATATTTTTTATTATATATTATACAGTGTGTAAAATATATGCATAATAATTATGCAGGCCTATTATATGTTGTGTGCAGAAATAACCAATGGCCTACATCGGCTTAGTTGTATGGCAGGCCGTCTGTTCTGTTAGTAGCTAAGGTTGATGTTATTTAAGGTTGTTTCGTGTAATCATAGCTATAGGCTACTGCGTTGTAAGTCAGTTTAAACAAATAAACGAGGATTATTATTAACATGTTGTACGGCAACTGATTGCGTTTGAGGCAATTAAATGACGTTGGTGAATTAGGCCTATACGTGGATCGATTTCACTACCGTACATAAAATTATGTAGGCCTACGAAATGAAGCCGAATCATCAGAACGTCACGTGCATAAAATATTATAGTAGTCCCTAGGCCTGTAATGCGCAGGCGCGATACGCGCTGCAGCGGCGTATCTTTGTGTGAGCGCGTCCGTCTTTCAGGTGCACGGAGAATATGCTTTGTATTTGTATGATTGTATGGAATACAAAGCTTTGTGTCGCCCCTTGCTCTCTGATCATCCGTAGGCGCTGGTTTCGTCTATATATATATATATATATATATATATATATATATATATATATATATATATATATATATTGTCCTGGGTATGACGTTAAACTGCAGCCGCGTCCTGGGTATGACGTTAAACTGCAGCCGGCAGGTCCTGGGCATGACGTGAATCTGCATCCGGCTATGGGTTAGCCTAAAACAACCCCCTGCTCCTGCAGGGTATGGGACGAGGTGGTTAGGCGGTATGTTCTCGAACCTACCTCAAGCCGCCGCGTAGCGACCTTGGACAAGTTGCTCACCCATAATTGTCTCAGAGGAAGGCAATGGCAAACCACCTCTGTATCCTGCCAAGAAAACCATCATGGCGAGAGGCGAAAGTCGCTTGTCATGATGGTCGCTAGGGCTCTACGAGCCGAAAGCACTAACTAACTAACTAATATATATATATATATATATATATTGTTACAGGTTACTGTTACACTTACCTATTCCGTCTCTGTGTCTGGGTCTATGTCTCTGTCTGTCTGCCTATCTGATTCCTGTAGGTGTTAGGATGGTCAGAAGAGACCATGTGCGGGCTATTGCACCTGAGGGTAACTGAGGAGTGCTATAGGCTAGTTTTGGCGGTAGACTGGTAGTCTGGGTATATGGTGGAATGTCTGTCTGTTACTGCTTAACTGTTGTACTAAATAACTGTCCATGGATTACTTCTTATGTCTAGTTGGATCCTGGAAGAGGATTGGTGTTATGTAAGAATTTGTATATAATACTGTGCTTTGAGAAACTAAAGAGACCCGTTTGAAAATCAACTGATGTTGTGGTCGCTGGGGACCTCTTCCGAGCGAGAATTATGTGGCGACTTACAACAATATATATATATATCAATATATATATATATATATATATATAGTCTATGCGCATATATAATACTATATATATATATATATATATACACACACACACACACACAACTATACCGTATATTAACACATGCGTGCAATAAACCATATAAATGATTTGCGTATTATAGGGGTCTACTGCTCTATAGACCTACACAATGCTAATTGATCACAGTACACGCGCGCCAATACACGCACGCACATTTACAAACACACACACACACACATACACACACACAGGTTTTGTACACAGCTGTTGCATTTGATTCCGTCTTGCCTTAGCCTCCCTCCAGCTGCAGATGAATGCAGGTTTGTACAACTGTTCATACATGGATCTTTATGTGTGCTTACACCTGTGTCTGTAGTATTTGTGTACAATGTGTGTGTGCACGTACAGTGCACATGTACATCAACGAAGCGTACAATTGAAGAGTTATGTTTTATTTCCAATCTTAATGTTAACCTATGACAGATGACAAACCTTGCTATTGAATCATGTAAACCCCTCCCCCGTTTTTTTCTGAATCAAAATCAATTACTGCCAAAAACGTTCCATCAAAGTACCAATACAGTACCAACCCAAACCCGATCAAACAGATCATTTTGAAATGTAACAGATACAGTACTGCATAAGAAAAGTGCCTTCTAAGCCAGAAAATAGGTTTTTAGGGTTTCTGTGCAGAAACATTTCTAGAATAAATGTACACTGCTTGATTAATTTTCCTGTGTACAGAATCGCAACACTGCCATGCAGCCGTGCGTTGTACTGAAAAGACATTACAAAAGCTGACTTAACAAGTACCATTACAATAATTACAGTAGTACGGTACTGTTCACGTGCCAACAGAAACTCATCACTGTTAAAACACCACCAAAATGTCGTTGCACTGGTACACGGCTTAGGAAGTGGAAAATACTCGGAACACGACGAAAGTGCTTTGCACAGGTATTAAGCAAACAAAACTGTAAAAGAAACCAAATTAAAACTGTTTGCAAAAGAAACATTTGCACAAAAATCTACACAAAATTAAATTACTGAAAGCCCACTTGTGCTATCTTAACATTAACTACAATATACATATCGCCTTACAAGAATAATTTTACAACACAATTATTATACAGTATAACGAAATAAAATACTACAGATTAACAGAAATACACTGTTAGAATAATTATAAAACGTGCTGCAGTCTAAATCAGCACGTCTATTGCACCACTTTAAAAAAGTTCCTTAGTGGTGGTGCCACAACATATTAGAAATACCTGTGGAATATCTCTAGTGAAAATTCAATGATTTTAAAACCAAAGCAAAACAGGAAGGACAAAAAAGTGTTTTCAGCATCAAAGTATCGCAAAGCCCACAGAGTCATTACTTTCATATCAGAGTAACCTTTCTGGATATTTTTGACACCCTGTGAAAAGATTTTAAACAATATTTTAAAACATTAAAGGAATAGAAAGATTATTCAATTAATTTCATATGATATATTCTTCTCTTATACAAGAAATAATTAATTCTGGATTGGCAGCTAGAAGTCAAAGATCAAATGTGTCAAAATGTTTCTATTGTTGGTAATAGCAATATTTTCCATCAAGTAGCGAGTCAAGTGCATTCATGAGCAAAGGAATGGTAAGGATCTGGAAGGGGACTTGGTCCCCGGAAAATCTTAAATTGTTCACTTTATATCATTATAAATAGTTCATTTTTAAAAAATCTTAATTTTCATCTTCATTATCAGTCACGAACATTGTATACGAAACATTAAACCTTAAAAACTATGCATTTGAACTTTATTCTCGAATTGTAATGTCATTAGTGAATTCTCCACAGGCCAGAAAACATCATCACGAGGCCAGGAAAGGTGAAAGGCTCACAGGATCCAGTCCGTTGACATCATTGTCATAGACCAACAGCATTTAGCTGAATTAAAGTGCTTCTAGTGTCTGGAAGTACACGTATTCTTATAAATAAATATCGTCAACCATGAATCTAGAAAACTTACTAATAGGATCAGTTCTGATTGATAACCAGCTATGTTCCATTTTGGAGATTACAACAAGCCAGACAAACATTCAGTTGTAGTCATCTCATTAGAGTAGTGACCAGTGCTTGGGCATGCACACATTGCACAGGATATGGATTCCATGCTAATCTCAGCGACAAGTGGCATTGAAATCTAGTTAATCTTGCATTATAAAAAAATGCAGCATTATTTGAACAAAACGTGGCACAAGTAATTCCGTTTGCCAAGTTGCCATGATCATATCCAAGACATACGTTTTTTTGCGGCAATTTAGAAAAATGCCATCTGATTCTTGTGAACTCTGGCGAGTTGAAGACAGGTCAGGAATTACGTCAGGTTCAACCAATCAAAATTTATATAGAGCCTACAATGTCCCTTCAACGTTTCGACTAAGTGTGCTCCCAAGTCCCAACCCAGAAAAGTAGAAAAGAGCGAAAGGTAATTAACTTTTAACTGAAACAAGTTGTAAACCAGAGAAGCTTAATAGCGACTAGATTCGAAATCATCTCTTTGTAGATGCATCTATATAAATAAATATAAACGCGTGCATATACTCAGGATATAAAAACACATGTACAGGCAAATGTATGCACATATAATAATGCATGTATGAACTAATGCTGCAACAGATAAGGGTTTCACGGGAGGGCAACTTCTTCAACCTAAATAAAATGCGCAGATCGTATAAAATGAACCATAGAAGGATATCTAGATACAGTCTTTAAACTGTATTATCTTTTTGCATTCTCAGACATCATCAAATGCGGCAAAAGATTAAAGCCACGCGGTCAAACATCATTAGGAACGTCTGTAGCGAGAAAACAAATTATGCACCAAGTAAACACTGTGAGGCAAATACACATTTTCCTATTATATAAAAGACAAACTTGTCTTTATTTCTAAATAGCTCAATGCTAAAAAAGTTTCATAATCATGATAACGATAATCTAATCTAATCTGATGTTTTGCAGCGATAAAATCTCTCTTCAATGTTTACAGCGTGTAAATGAAGCAATGCATGACAGAATAATCACATTCTGCTTCATTTAATCCCCCACCATATACAGTAACTTGAAAACAGTGCTGGAAAAATTTCCAACCCGGCAAACCGTTCTCCACCACTTTCTGCACTCATTCAACAACTAAAGTGGTCCGACGCTTGGAATGGTTCACAACAAGTTTGACCCGAAAGTTTAACAACACATTCTCTGAAGAACACAAATTAGCTGACATGTGGCTCTGAACAAGAAACAGTCAAGGTTACATAACGTGCTTTGCATTTGAATCATCAACACAGCAGATATTATCCACTGCAATATCCACCAACTTTTCATTTAATTTTCTTCTCCTGTGATTTTTGGTAAATGATCATTTCTCACATAATTATAAAAACGAAACTCATAAGATGTTAGCTGATAGCTGATAGACAAACAAAGCAACAGAATCTTTCAAACATTTTCGCACTTGTAACTGTCTTTTCTTCAAGACAAATAATGTTTAAAAGAAATTTTTCAGCTAAAAATTCAAAAGTATGCGACCATTCACTGCGTGCTGGATCTCTGCAATTGAAGACCAATATATATATATATATATATACATATATTTATATACATATTATATATATATATATTGGTCTTCAGCTGCAGATATATATATCCAGTCCAATCAGTTTCCCTATCAAAGAATTTCTCAACCGTTCAAAACAGATTATGAAGACGGCAAGAGAAATGACACAATTCACCAGTACACTTGATCTGCGCATGATCACTGTAACATTCATGATCAAGCTTTATTTAGTCGTAACAATAACTTCGTTGCAGTCACGGTCAGGCATCAGC
The DNA here is from genome assembly GCA_949752735.1 of Lumbricus terrestris. Lineage (NCBI taxonomy): Eukaryota > Metazoa > Annelida > Clitellata > Crassiclitellata > Lumbricidae > Lumbricus > Lumbricus terrestris. The sequence continues at coordinate 25,644,728 of OX457047.1, forward strand.
GCAGACTGTTTTGTTTAATCAAAAACTCATCAACAAATCGACACCTAATCTAGTCACGAGAAGAGATTTGATGAATAGATGGAAGCGAATTTCAGATGAAGACGTTACGTTGGAATTTCCTCCGCAGCTTTCCACCTGGAAAAGACGCATGGAACAAAGATACAGAGAAATCCTTCCGCTGAAACTTAAAAGGCATGAAAACAATCCAACAATTTTCGGTTTGATAATTTTTCCGTTTTAAGAATCTCTGATTCTGAATTTCTGATTATCTCTGATAAGACTTTCCACTAAATGATGTTTGATTTAATCATCTGTTAATCGATGCAATTCAGGTGTATGTATGTATGTATGCATGCATGCATATAATATGCATGTATGTATGTATGTATGTATGTATGTATGTATGTATGTATGTATGTATGTATGTATGTATGTATGTATGTATGTATATGAACATTTATATAGCGCCTTCAATAACCTCATGAAGGCGCTTAACGTAGCTACCGAACAGATCAATCAATCAATCCATCCATCCATCAATCAATCAAAATGTTTTATTTTGTAACCGAAGATAACTACCGTAGGTTTACAAATCATTGCAATTTATCAACATATCACTGTTACAAAAAATGGGGCTCTACAGCGATAAAAAATCCTGCTAGCTAGGGACACTAAATTATCGATAGAATTTATGTGGACGAGTTTCCCATTCACGGTCATTTAATATCATTTGATCAAAAGTAAAAACTCAAGCGACATTAATCTATGCATTTCCTTTTCCTAGATTATTCCTCGCGTGCCATCCCATACCTGACTCGACAAAGAAATGCTTTATCTTCTTCCTCATAATCTTCATGTTCTGCTTCAGTGAAGATGTCATCTCGGTCATCTCTTCTCGATAATCCATTATGCGTGACAGAAACAACTCTACAACATTTCACATCATCATCATCATCATCATCATCATCATCATCATCATCATCATCATCATCATCATCATCATCATCATCATCATCATCATCATCATCATCATCATCATCATCATCATCAGCAGCAGCAGCAGCAGCAGCAGCAGCAGCGTGGACCATGCAGATTACTTACTTACTTACTTGATTACTTACTTACTCACTTACTTACTTACTTACTTACTTGCTTACTAACTTACTTACTTACTTTACCCACCTACCTAACTACTTACTTACTTACTTACTTAGTTACTTAATACCTCACTTACTTACTTACATACTTACTTACATACTTAATTACTTACTTGCTTGCTTACTTACATACCTGCTTACTTACTTACTTACTTGCTTACTTTACTTACTTTCTTACTTGCTTGCTTACTTACATACCTACTTACTAACTTACTTACATACTTACTTTACCTACTTACCTACTTTCTTACTTACTTACTTACTTACTTACTTAATTACTCACTCACTCACTCACTCACTCACTCACTCACTCACTCACTCACTCACTCACTCACTCACTCACTCACTCACTCACTCACTCACTCACTCACTCACTCACTCACTCACTTACTTACTTACAAACTTACTTACTTACTTTACTTACTTACTTTACCTACATAACTACTTTCTTACTTACTAACTTACTTACTTACTTACATGGACTATACAACGCGGACCATGCAGCGTGGACCATGCAGCGTGGACCATGTAGCGTGGACCATGCAACGTGGACCATGCAGCGTGGACCATGTAGCGTGGACCATGCAACGTGGACCATGCAGCGTGGACCAAGTAGCGTGGACCATGCAGCGTGGACCATGTAGCGTGGTCCATGCAACGAGGACCATGCAGCATGGACCATTCAAGGTGGTCCTTGCAGCGTGGACCATGTAGCGTGGACCATGCACCGTTGACCATGCAGCGTGGACCATGCAACGTGGACCATGCAGCGTGGACCATGCAGCGTGGACCATGCAGCGTGGACCATGCAACGTTGACCATGCAGCATGGACCATGCAACGTGGACCATGCAACGTGGACCATGTAGCGTGGACCATGCACCGTTGACCATGCAGCGTGGACCATGTAGCATGGACCATGCAACGTGGACCATGCAGTGTGGACCATGCAACGTGGACCATGCAGCGTGGACCATGCAGCATGGACCATGCAACGTGGACCATGCAACGTGGACCATGCAGCGTGGACCATGCAGCATGGACCAAGTAGCGTGGACCATGTAGCGTGGACCATGCAGCGTGGACCATGCAGCGTGGACCATGCAGCGTGGACCATGCAACGTGGTCCATGCAACGTGGACCATGCAGCGTGGACCATGCAGCAGTGTGCTCCATGCAACGTGGACCATGCAGCGTGGACCATGCAGCGTGGACCATGCAGCGTGGACTATGCAGCGTGGACCATGCAGCTTACTTACTTACTTGATTACTTACTTACTTGCTTACTTACTCACTTACTTACTTACTTGCTTACTTACTTACTTTACCTACTTTTTAACTTACTTGCTTACTTACTTCCTTACTTACTTACATACTTACTTGCTTACTTATTTACATACATACTTACTTACTTACTTACGTTACTTACTTACTTACTTTACCTACTTACTAACTTACTTACTTCCATCCTTACTTACTTACTTACATCCCTTCCTACTAACTTACTTAATCACTTGAACCATGCAGCGTGGACTATGCTGCGTGGACTATGCTGCGTGCCACCATCATCATCATCATCATCATCATCATCATCATCATCATCATCATCATCATCATCGTCATCATCATCGTCATCGTCATCGTCGTCATCATCATCGTCATCATCATCGTCGTCGTCATCGTCGTCGTCATCGTCGTCGTCATCGTCGTCATCATCGTCGTCATCATCGTCATCATCGTCGTCGTCGTCGTCATCGTCATCGTCGTCATCATCATCATCATCATCATCATCGTCATCGTCGTCGTCGTCGTCGTCATCGTCATCATCGTCGTCATCGTCGTCGTCATCGTCGTCGTCATCGTCGTCGTCATCGTCGTCATCATCGTCGTCATCATCGTCGTCATCATCGTCGTCGTCGTCGTCGTCATCATCATCATCATCATCATCATCATCATCGTCATCGTCATCATCATCGTCATCATCATCGTCGTCGTCATCATCATCGTCGTCGTCGTCGTCGTCATCATCATCATCATCATCATCATCATCATCATCATCGTCATCATCATCGTCATCATCATCATCATCAACGCAATCAGTCGACAGCCAATAAGCAATTGCTGATGCATAGCTGCATGGTAGACTAACGACAGTCCTAGACTGATTGTCTAGAGACTACATGTACAAAAATACTGACGTGTATTTCATTTTTGTTCACTAGTTGGACGCAAGTCAGTGATGGACTGGCAGTAATCCCACAGTCCTGCATACTGGGGGGTCATTGATGTATTTGCTGTGGGCGACTCGCCCACTTCCTCTTGTGCCGAATGATAATCCACATCCAGGATTAAGCCCCTGATGAGTTTCTGTACACTGTGTGTACAGTCCTGGTGTACTATCCCTACGTCTACTTTAAACCGTATCCATGGGTGGGTTCCAGTGTGGGGCAGATAATGTCGTCACCATCAAAAAATTAATTACGCTACAGCTAATATCACACGAATGAATGATCACCACTATTATCGTCATCATCATAACCACTGGCAACTGCGATCTGATACTTCTTCAAATAACACTTTAACATATTCAAATGCCAAAAACTGGCCAAGATGGCTAAACCCGACATCAAAATCATCCTTTTTCAGAATCAGTATTATTAGTTAACAAACACGAGTCTGTCTCAAAATAGTGGCAAATACATTCAACTTCATCACAGTTCACGTTTCAAGTCAAGCTTGTACGTAAGCTCTGTATTCCAATAGAACTAAGGTTTCATGGTACCAGTGTGAAATAACAAGAGACACACGTTTTGGTCACATTCAGACAAGTTACACAGACGCAAGGCCGTAGCTAGGGGGTGTTTTGGGTGTTTGAACACCCCCGAAATGGAAAATGCCAAAAAAATTGAATGCATTTACGAGCACATGATGTAAAAAGCATGAAATAAAACCATGAAAAACCCTCCGAAATGGAAAATGGTAAAAAAATAATTAACTAATTGGTCATATTTTGTGAAAATTTCGGTCGATGACTAAAAAAAGTCATCAGGTTTGTGAGGGAAATTTGTGAAACACACCCCCAAATAAAATCCTGGCTACGGCCTGTGACAGACGTGACAATTACTGTCGAAGCAACTGACCGTGCTTCAGTCCATGCAGCTCTTCCGTCATGAAAACTTCAAACATCTGCGTACGCGCAAACCATTCGAGAAACATTTGAATGCTGCGGGATGCAACGGCTCCAGTGAACTGCTCCAGCTGGAGAGAGAAACGCACAAAAACATCCACGGTCAAGTCATTGCATTTATGAATTTATATAGCACCTCTAGCAGTCCATGTTGTTGTATTACATTACATCTATAAATTCATATATAGTGCCCTGCACAGTTACCACCAATCAAAGACTCTGTTATATAGCTGATACATACATCCTGATCTTTGCTTTGCAAACACTAATCATATGACAGATTATGATTATGATTCATACTACACATCTTCCATAGACACTCATCATTGGCATTCGTGGTAGGATCAAAACAAAATGGAAATTCTCAATCACTTAGAGAATAGAAGTACAGAAAAAACACTAAATGGGATTCAGAAAATGTTTCCTCACTCTAATAATTGAAAAATCACCATCATTAGACTCAGCAATTTATCACTAGTCATAATAAACAGACTGTTAGACACCAACAGCAAATTATCCGTGTCAAAGATCAACGTAAAAACCGTCATTATCTATGATCGCTGCCGTGTTTATCGCAAGCATAACCCTCGCTATCATCTTCGCTGCCATCAACAAAATCATCGCTACATTAATTCAAAATCATGTAGGCAGTAGCAATACCATCCTTCTGTAGTGTGAATTAGGTTTCATTGCATATGCGATGGGCTTACATCAAATTCAGGCTTGCTGTCTGGGCGTGTCGATATGAAATCCGTGTAGTGACCGCAGGTCTCGATGAAAAACCGCAGAAACGCTTCGGTTACAGCGGCATCACGAACTCCAATGGAATCTGAAATGAAATTCCAAAATCTCAGCAATGACGTCAGGTCCAATAAACTGCTTAGCGTAAGATTTAGTGGAAATAAAATACAGTACATGCAACTACATAGCATAAATATTAGCAAACGTATTCTTCCACTTCGTATGCTAATACATCGAGTAGAAATTAGCAAATGTATTCTCCCCGTTCATCAAGTGCAAGTTTATTTGAATCGGTTAATAGAAAAATTCAGCTGCACAGAGAAACAAAGGAAAGGAAGGGAACATTATCCCATGCCCAAGAGATAAAACTCTTGAAATATAATTGTACATGTACATACTAGTATCAACTTGAAAAGGTACCATGAACGAAACACAAAAAGAGAAAGCAGAAACAGCACATGAAGTCCTTGCTATCACGTTAAAATAAAAGTAATTTATCAATAAGATAACTATAGTAACGGTTGCCATAATCATAGCTCATTGGACATTCAGATATTGCCACTCCTGGCAATCATCAGTTAGCAGTATTGTTACCCTTAAACAAATATACCGGTAATAATAATAATAATAATAATAATAATAGTACCGGTACTGATCAATTAAAGCACTCAATTTAGAAATACAAATTGAAATACATTACGAAACTGAGTCTCACAATTACACAATTACTTTTGTCCTTAATTAACTAAAATCATTCTGCACACAACAAAAGAAGACCAATTAGACGTAATCCTTGCTGAAACAGTGGCAATATAAAAAACCTCATTTATTTTTTCCACATGACTTCAACAGCTGAAGAAAAAATTAAAAATATTACTAAGCATGAAAAGAAAAAGCAGACGTTCGTTCATCAGCCTATTAAAAAATAATCACCAGTTTATTTGAATTCTAACAATGGTTAAAACAAAAGAGTAAGTAAGTGACACATAAATGAATCTGTGAGGAACGTTTGATCTACGTGAAAGATAGAGAAGTTAAACAATTCAAAATACCATATCTTTCCACTTCTGCTGTCGGTATATTTCAAATTATATTACTCGTGGAGAATGTTCTTATGAAATTACCGCAGTCGTCTTTCAATGCCATTGAAAGAGCCTTCTGCAGTTTCTCGGGGATGATATGTTCTTCGTCACCATAACAGCGGAGCAGGGAACCACCATCAAGGTCAATCACCAAAACCTAAACAGGTAATTTGAAATGAATTTCAGATCCATCACATACAAGCCAATAAAAACAACTCATCTCAAATACATTCTACAACTGACCTGCTAATTGTAATCACATTAAAATGCTGCATATGAATGACTAAACGTTAAAATAGGCTACTAGCACACTTATTATTCTACAATTATTATCGCTTATTTATCATTAGTACTGCTACTGTCTGCTAATATAATTGAAAATCATAATAACAACGTCATTATTTCCAAGTTGCACAAAATCAGCTTCATTACTCTCATCATAACCAGTATTATTACAAGTTTTTAATAATATTAGAATTATATAGCTACAGAGTAATATTAGATAGGATAAAATTTAATGCATACATGTATGTATCTGGACTTTCACAAAGTACGACATAGAAACCCTTCCAAAGCACCATATATAATTCAGATTAAAACATTATTACCTCCGAGCTGAGAGCTTCCTTCTGCAGCAGTTTTGCGTAGGTAGAGGATAGAATTCCGATAATGTAGGGCGTCGGTGAGTCAAGGACATCCGTCATACAGCTAGGAAGAACTGGGACAAAGACATGTTGCCACTCAAATGGATAGAGGAGTGCCAGGATCGTATGCACGCATGATGTCAGAGTGCTGACAGAAGAACAAACATAAACCATATCCAGGATTAGTCTTACCCAGCAACATGGTATGCATACATCAAGATACACCAGAATGCAGATTAAGCTATTGGTTAATGAAGGATATACTTACTTATTTAATTAACGATTGAAATACCTTAAATAACTGCGATACCATGGCCAGGATAACTTTTGACGTAAGAACTTACTTTTGACATTTCAAGTACTGGAATTAAAATTAAGCTCATCACAAAAGCATTATATTTCAATTTAATAAGAGCTGTTGTTCGAAATACAATACAATATTTACAATATTTCGCCAAAGTTTATTTCTTCTACTTGCAACCAAAGTACGGTACTGTAACAGTTCTGACTGATTCTTGAGAATCTTGACTTGTATTGTATATAAGCATTTATAAATAACTGACTTGTATTGTATGACTGCAGAAATTCTAGGTAAGAAGTATTCACTATTCATTCAATCGCTAGGATGTTCTACACAGCACTCAATCCAAACTTCCTTCCTTATCTTATCTACTCGGAAGCACTCCTGACACAATCCCGGCTAATAGAAATGTCTTAAGGCTGGAATAGGACATAGCGGAACGGCCTCTGAGCACTAGGTTGTGTCACAGGGAACCTACTCCAGGTCACAGGGCCAGCATCCAAAAAGTTCAGTCATGCCTGGTGAAGTGCGAGCGAAAAATATTTTTAGTATAAACAAATCAATAAAAATAGGATCATGGCATGACTATTGGTTATGCTCAACCGTCATGCAAAGATAATTTGGTGAGTAAATTCAACTGGTTCTACCAGAACAGGTCAAGGGATATATGTGTGTCTCAAGCCACAAATTTTTTTATTCGTCAGACACAGGTCTATGTGTCAAAACTTTGGAGGAGTTATTAGAAGACATATTGTATGTTCGTTTAATTTAAAATCAGACAATTCCTGGTGACACACCGCACCCAGTTACATGTCAAAAATGTAAAATAAAACACAGAAATAATAATAAAGTATAGTAATAATAAAGTTTAAAAAATAAATAAATAAAGTAGCGGCAGCTATAAACATGCGCCAATAACAAGAAATTCAGATATGAAAACATACGAGTTCCACACAGGAACAGTCTCTCAGCATACCTGAGTTTCTGAGCGCAGAATATAAGACGCCTCTCCAGAAGAACGGAACCAAACACCTTGATGAGAACGCTGGTCGACAGGTACGTTAGTAGAGCATCACAAGACACCTGAAGAGCCAGGTTGAAACACAGCTTCAGTGTAACGCAAAGTAAATAATATTGCTTTTCTTGATGGTACGGTAGTTCAAATCTCTAAGCGTATTAATCTTAACACTGACAACTCATTGTCAAGATACGGACACATATATAGATATGTATATGTGAGCAGCCATATTACACGCAGTGCTCTATAATTGAAGCTTGCCTCAAAGTGAGCCAATTCTAATGCCTGGCTAACCATGGTAAACTTTCTAATTTATTTACACATTCCATCGACCACGTCTATCTGTCTGAGAACCAATAAATGAATATAATAATAATAATTTCATATCAAATTCATTTACTAGTACTGCTTTTAAGTATAATAGCTTTTAAGTAATAAAACCTCTAAACCAAAGTCTTCACTGCTTTAGGACTTACAACATCTGGCCGTGATTCTCCGGCTCTTCTCAGAATGACCGTCTGTTTCTTACTATCTGGTCCCTGGAAAAAAACAGAGAGCATAGAAGTCCTATAAGTAGTGCCCTTAGAACTCATACCTACCAATCAGTTTAAAGTAATTCTGTTATTTGACCTTAGGTATAAGCTAATTCAGCATCAGCAGCTTACATGAAAAGAATACATTCCACCACTAAATAATTAAGTGCAAACCTAGGTCAACTATTAAGCTACCATAACTTGATATACGCAAGACTTATAATGGCTACTTTTAAGTTCCTACCATTGACACCTACTAGCATGTTTGTATATTTTGAAGGGTTTTTGTAGTCAATAAAGTGACTACTGCATCAGAAGTGCTTCTACAACTTAAAAAATAATGCCATATTAGTCTAACTATGAACCAACTTATTGTAACTTATAGACAACAAACAACTGTACCTCATAGTGAAGGAAAAAGTCAATGAATAGGTCACATTGTCTGGTAAATACAATATCAAAGTAAACTTAGTCTAACATCAAAGCTAACTTAATAACTTAGAACAACGACGATTTCATGTGTTAATATTCAGGTTGGGACTACAATTCTGCACAGCTGACTACACACCGAGTACCATCACACATCAACCATACAAAGAATGAAGTGGTGCTGTTACCATGACAATGACGACCTCCTTGTTTGGCGCAGGGCAGAGATGAGAGTAAGCCGCACGTAGGAGATCCTCCGCTTGTTCTTCCGACGCCATGAACCGCTCCTCAACAGATTTCAGAAGCTGTTCATACATGCACACCTCACCTATGGAGCTGACAACGCAGAGCGCAGCTGGCAAACGATTTCCATTTCCAGGAGGCTAAAGAATGGAAAACACAAACAACAGTATTGTGGGGTGGATAAAGATGGAATTGTTCTGCTCTATGTTGGTGGACTTTGTACGACGTTTCTGCCATTTATTCCGATACGTTTCTCTTGTACAGTGTACACTGTACACAGCTACAAAACCTTGCTGTAGACTAAACTTGGGATTTGTTGCAGTTTCTCCTTAGACTAACATTCCACAAAATATATACAATATATATTTATATATAAATGTGATATTACACACACACACACACACATATATAACACACACACACACACACACACACACACACACACACACACACACACACACACATTATATACACACACACACACACACATATATATTATATACACACACGCATATATATTATATAAATTATTACATACACATATCCATGTATTAATGAAAATTTATAAGCATCCCTCAAAGCCACTGAAGCATGAAATTTAAGGCAGGTGGTTTCACCGCACTTGTCCTATGACTACCATTCGTTGTGTATCATCATGAAGTGAACGAAAGCAGAAACATTCTTGCAGCAATATCTCTTCTCACACATGCACAATTGCACATTAGACTCTTCTTAATCTTCTCATGTCTGAACCACACTTGCACCGTTGAAAGACAAAACCAGCTAAAACGTCCGTCAATAGGAATTATCACTGACTAGAAAGACGCTTCGAATTTCACTAAAATAATCGGTTCTTTGAAACAGTTCCCAATTGACTTCCGACAATCATCAATCATCGGCAGTTGGTCAACTTCAAAGATCGAACATAAAATCACTGAAAATGAAAGCATAAATGATCCACTCATCCATCATCAACGTATGGGTAAATACCAGAGATGGGGGAATTACCAAGAGACGTCTGCAGTAGCCGTACTGTCGTACGCCAACCTCATTCGTCAGAACGAACGAAAACATTTCACTGCAAAAGAACAAAACAACGGAACAACTGCAAACACCACAACGATAAGAAATGAATGCAAACATAGGAAGACAATATATTCAAGCAATACGCAGAGGAAGATAAGAAAAGCTCAACGTTCCAGATTAATCACACGCTGCAGTGATGTGTTGGGTGAGGATATGGTTGAATGGCAACACACCAGCATGAAGATAAGAAGGATGTTGATTTGATACCCGTCAACCCCATAAGATTTGATACCCGTCAACCCCATAAGATTTGATACCCGTCAACCCCATAAGATTTGATACCCGTCAACCCCATAAGATTTGATACCCGTCAACCCCATAAGATTTGATAACAGTCAACTCCTTAAGATTGACTCAGCCTTCAACAACCTAAAGGTGACTGTAGCAGGACATATGAGCGCCCTGCAGACTGCCAAACAGCAAGATTCAACTCCAGTTAAGCGTGTAATCATCCGCTACTTTATGGCAAACTTAACAGTTTGAAATAATAAACAAATATGATTATTATTATTAGCATCATTATAAAAGGGCAAGTATTCAGTTCTGTCCACAGTCAATCAATCTTCCAATGACAGCCAGTGGTTGAGGTACACGTTTAATAGTTGAGTTCATCAATGGATGCTAGTGGAAAAGAAATTCTGAAATATATTTCTGCCATGGCTTGAACTGAACCTCCGACCTTTTGATTCACAGCCTACCACACAAACAACTAGAACACTGCACACAGGGCTTTTTTAACGTGCAGTTGTACACATAATGTGCAGTTTTAAATGTATTTGTGCAGTTGTAGAAGCACTTATGTACAGTGAAAACTAGCAAAAAAGGTCATTGTCCCCTGATTGGAAGTAATTTACCATGGAGGATGGGAAGGGAAAGAAGAAGTTATGCAGTTCTAAAATTCCCTTAAAAATAGCCCTGACTGCACACACTCTACACTAGGGTGTGTCTAAAAATTAAAATGTCGATGCTAATATCGACCAATATGATTTTGTGTTCCACCTTCAGAAATATAGATATCTGCCAAATTAGATGAAAATCTGAAGAGATTTAGGACTTGCTCAAAGCACCGGAAAAATAGCCACTTAGGCGACATTGTGACACATTGTAATTTCCACAGATACAAGCAAAATTGAATGCGTAACCATCAGATATAAGGCAAAATCCAAAGAAGTACTGTAAGTTGTCATAGTTTAGCCTATTCTTCTTAGTACATTTGAAAAAATCTGGTCTTACTTGACCATTGCAGCACAAATTGTTTCTCTCCCTTATTTCTGACTAGGACTTCATTGAAGGACTGCATAAGAGTCATTCTGCCAGATCATTCGTCACTCTTAGGTCGGGTCAGATATGATGATTAAATTTTGCCTCACTGTGTGATTGTTCTGACTACCATTGTTGCGAGTCTCAATCACGAAGAGAGTAACCCAATCCGAGGATCTGGAATATTTTGGTGGTGGGTTAGATACAGTATAGGAAGCCTCTCATGATTCCAGATCATCAAATTCGTTGCGCATGCTGTGGTCTATGACTCGTAAAAAGCTGTGGCCAACCAGGGTCTCTGACAAAAATCAAAGTGTCGGAAAAAATACTGTTAGACAGGTAAGACTTCTCTGGCGTGGTTAAGTATGGATTCCCCTTTAGGCTTCATTGTTTCAGGTACAGGTGAAATGGTACTTTACGTTAGACTAAGTTGCTGCCACAGAGAGTGACACCTCAAGTAAAGGATTCCATACCTTTTCAGTATAGGATGGTCAAGACTATCTTCTCTGTGCTCTGACGTTGCTGAATGAAAAATTGGTAACTGAAAAGCCACAACTTGATCATGTAAATCGCATATGCCATCCAACGCCGTCGGTGAAATGCATCTGGTTTCCTGAACTTTATTCCCTTTGGTGGAATTCATCTTTGGAAAATGACTATTAGCTCTAGTAGCTCTTGACTAAAGACTTCAAATACTGGAGTCCTTGCAGAATCATGCAGTGAAACACTTTTCCAGAACAATTTCAGAGACATGGTATCGTCCTGTCTCTGTAACATCTGGCACGATCAAGTGAAGAGTAAGGGGAACCTGTGGCCCAGAAGAATCTCTGCCGCCAGGGCTGCAAGATCATCTCTCCCAAATTGAAACGCACAATTGCTACTGTCTCTTATACGTTGTCATCCAGACTATGATTCCTTGGTGTATGCGTAAATTGAGCAGTACCTTGCATGGGAACCTCTCCTTTGTGAAGACAGCTTTGCATAGCCGAAGTGATATCAGTAGTGCCTATCAACTAAATCTCAGCTTTTTAAAATCAATTTTGCATTGCGTCTGCCATATGATACAAGAATTAAAAGCACCACTTCCCGCCATTTTCAACACATGACCAGTGACAAAACAACATCACATCAGTAACGACGCGATCATGAATGTTTATTTGCTGGGATCTAGTCACTGAGAAGGGTTCTACAGCATGCAGCTCGCATGTATTGAAATCGTAGATTCTAATGCTTGCAATGCAACCGTGTTCCTAACTTCAGTCCTCTTGAGCAAGTCCTAAATGTTCAGCTATCGAGATATAATTTCAGATATTCAGTTTACACATGATTTGGCACAATAATTTCATTTGGTCGTTAAAAAATCTTTTATTTAAAAATTTCACATGTACCTTAAAAGCACCCTACTCTACACTGATACTCAAGTAGCAGGAAAACACATACACACACACACCAAATATCATCGTCATCATATAAGCACACACAAAAGCATACAGTACAAAGTGAAAGTGACGCAGATATGAGTTGATAAAAGTTGATAAAAGAGAACCGAATACTCACCCATCGTAGATCGTAACAGGTCGCCAGATCTCGGCATCGGGAAAGCAGAACAGCTCAACTCGCTCAGCACTTGTTCCGTTGGATAGCTACAGCAAACATATAACAACGTTACTTATCAGCGGCACTTGACTTAATATAATGGAGCATTTGTACCACTATGAGTGCTGGTTCTTGAATGAGCGGTAAAAGACAAGACAAGTTTTGTCGCATCCACTCATTGCACATTTTGATACACACTCTCATCTTTTCCACTTCAATGAAAAACTTGTAGTGCCTAACAATTTCACCAATGCTTAACAACTCATTCAACAACTCATTAATATGTTAATATGAATTACAAAAACTGATTTTAACCACATTCTGCAGGTAAGATAAAAAAAGCTCATTAACTCATGGACAAGAAAGGCCGAATTCAAAATCACAGAAATTTATGTAACAACAGTAGCAGCTATTTATAAATCAAGAGTGAACATCAAAACCATCATGGTATTCCTGGGCAGCTGTGCTAGAGCGCTCTTGTGAGTAACTTAAGGGTTGCCATACACATGCTCTGAAACTATACACATGCACATCTACTGCTTACCTTTTCTGGGTACTGGAACAGCACTTGCGGATGGCACTTCTTGTCCTCATCGAGACGAATTCCCACAATCAGTGCAAAGTCATACAAGTGGATCGGTTCATTCAACTTTATCCTCACGTAATTTGCCACCCAGTGACTCTGAACAAAAAAACAAAATGTCAGACACATGAGGTCAGCAACCACTGTACGAATCATCAAATTGGGTCAGTTCACCTAACGTCAACCTCACTGAATATTGCTCAACCAAATGTCATATAAATTAAATAGGTTTTAAAACAGGAGAGTGTGACCATTCGCAGAAATTAGCCTAGATGACAGTTAACCCTTCTTATACAAGATATATTTATTCCCTGTTCTGGCCGCAGCCAGATATTTCTCAGTTTTGGTACATTTCACCCACCAAGAGTACAACGCAAAAGCACATCAAGCACTGAAGGTAGAGCGAAATTTTAATTGCAATTAGCAACTTCAATCAAGCAGGTGTCGAATGCCAAAGGCATCAACGAAAGTCACACTAAAAGCAAGATATGTGATCAGCCTGTAAGACAGAGAGGTGATCTATGGTGGATAAGCTATCTGAAAGCAGTTTAAGTTGAGAATGGAATGCCGCAAACAACTGAGCAGAGAGCACAGACACTGGAAGAGAGTTCCAATATCTAAGTCAAGTAACCAAAAAAAGTTCGCTCACCAAGAACAGTTCTTGAATTAATTAAGTAATTAACCAATCAAAGATAATCAGATGATGTCATTGAATAACGACAAGTCTGGGAAATAAGAACTGAGTTTACGTGTTGTGGATGGGAAGAGTTGACAGTTTTCTAAATTGTGAATTCCACTTTGAAACAAATTCTTTGCAGAACATGAAGTTAATGTAAAGATTCAAGCACATGGTTATATATGTTCAATTATTCATATTTGGACGTATTAGTTAAGGCTCTAGCCAAAGTTCTGAACCCTTTTCATTCAGCATGTTTCACTTATTGATACAGTAAGAAGCGAGTTACAGTAATCTAGGTGACTGGAAACTATTTACCACAGACATCTTTCTTTTTCATACATCTGCAGTTGTGCATCACATAATGCCTAATTCTGTGTATATGATGTATATATGATGCCTAACAAATACTATTCACAAGGCCAGTGAGGGATATGGTAAAATAGAAGAAAATGCCAAAGTTAGTTACGAGTACCGGCTGGGAGCCGAAACAAATGAGCCACTCAGTTTCAATGACTTAAGCCAATCAAATTTATTGAGTTGCTGTGGAGTGCCAATTAGCAAAATTTCAGTCATTAATGGGTCAAAGTTAAGTTCATTGGTCACCATCCAGGAATGTACAACTCATCAAATGCAGTAGGCAACAACTGCACATATGATTCACATAGCATACCGTCAAGTAAAATGTAGATCCGAGTATCATCAGCATAGAAATTATATCCCAGTACAGCACATGATTATCTAGCGATGTTCACAGTGGTGAGGTGTATAATTAGACAAACTACTGTGCAGAAACGTGGCATGCCAACTAGATGAGTAAGTAGGTGCACTGATCGAAAGCAGGAACAAACACAAGTGCCAAACCAGTTTAGATTCCCATTGTTCTTGAATGCACCATTGCTTATTTCAACAGTCATTTCACAATCTAAGTGTTTAGCAATTCTCAACAATCATTGTTATTAGGTAAAAGTGGTCAGTTTTCTTCGTAGGGAGTAGAGAGCAAAGAAGTGGCATAGAAATTTAGGTGAGCCAAAAAAAATTCGAAAATATAACCTTTCAAAACTATAACTATGCTTTTTCAAATCCGAGACTAGTCAGAAAGAGAGAGGAAACTGATGAATAAATTAATAGAAAAAAGCTATTGCATATACCGTATGTTTTCTGACGTTTGAAATGTGTTTAAGTTTCCGTTCGTGTTCGTCCTTCGTCACCTCAACATCGCTGTCTGATTGCAACACAAAAAATGCACATGTATAATTACATTCTAAATAAATCAATTAATTATATTAACATACACATAAATACAAAAATTTAAATTTCAATGAAATTTCACAAGCTTGCATGGTAAATTTATAAACAGATCACTTCATGCTCATTATAATATAAAAACATAAGAGATTCTAGCCTCATTATAATATAAAAACATAAGAGATTCTAGCCTCATTATAATATAAAAACATTAGTGATTCTAGACTCATTATAATATAAAAACATTAGAGATTCTAGATCAGAATTGAAATTATGCAATTTTTAAAACGTAAAAATAACATGCAAAATGTAAACAAAACAAACCGAAATATAGATTTTGTGAAGCAAAAATAAAATAAAATAAATTTCTATTTAAACTAAAACAGAAAATTGGTAATATGTGACCTGCTCCAGCAAAAGGAGGCGGAAGTCGCTAATGATAAAACAGGGGAAATTCGATAAAACAAAAATCAGGCGTAAATTTTCCGATTATCGTTTTTCGCATATATCAGTAGACAGGGTCATATATTGCTTGAAAAAATATTGATTTAATATTATTTGACCTCGTTTGCAACAAATGTAAGCATTTTGTATGACAAATTTTAAAAAATGTGGATTTTAAACGCATTTTAAAGGTCCGTTCCAAGCGTAATGTTATTGTCTTATTCGGTTAAGTCATCCCATAATAATAATTCATATCTCTGGAACCAATTAAGATAGAATAATAATTTTTTCGGCATTTTAAGCAGAAATGATTGTTTATCATATTTAGCCAAAAATATACAAAACTCATTTTTGGCACTTCCGCCTCCTTTTGCTGGAGCAAGTCACATATACACTTAAAAGATTTCTTCTACCTTCGTCGGTATTCTCGTGATTTTCGTGTCCAGGCTCGGCTGATTCAACATTGAGTCGAAGTATAGAATAAGCTGAACTGATTCTTGTCTAAAAACGGCAAAGCTGGACATTAAAATTTCGCCTAAAAACTGTTTTATTTAGCCGTGGTTGGGTCGGGAGCGCTTCTGAGTAGCCTATCTTGAAGAGGTGCTATATAAATTTTTGAAATAAATTAAACGATATTACTTTTGAAGTGCAAACGCTGCAATATTACATGTAAAGCATTTTTCTGCAGTCCAGATCAATCACTCTTTTTAATAATTTTAGCTCAATGGTGAAATTCTTGCTTAAATTTCAGTGTACAGACACAGCCATACATTGAGGGGTGCGGTGGTGTAGTGGTGGTTCGGTGCCTTGTAGCCGGAGGGTTACAGGTTTGAATCCACCTCAAGCCGCCCCGTAGGGACCTCGAGCAAGTCCTTCACTCGCAACTGCTCGTGCGCTTCGGCGTGAAACTCTGATGCAGTGTCCACACTGTGGTTTGTCGGAAGCGCATCTGAGTAGAGAGCTTAAATGAGCGCTATAGCAAATGCGAGAAATAGAATAAATAAATAAAACACGAGTAAAAATTATTTCACAGTGTTGCACTGAGGATAAGAAAAATTCCAAGATCATCACAGTAGGTCTGTTTCAACAACACCAAAACAAAACCAAGTGTCATGACAAAACAGCTTGGAGGCAGTCAAACATGGCCACCAGTATTGTAGTGACTACCTGTATTGAAGCACTTGATCCTTGAATATCGAATGATAAACTTAAATTGAATTCACAGCAATATTCTCTTACAGCAAAGCACAGTTATTTGAATCACAAAGCAGCCAGTGGTTAAAACAAAATCCAGTTCCGAAGTCTGACCATGTGAGGACTTACAAGTCCGCTACAGCCAAACTGCTTCTCGCTAGACACAGAAGATGCCAGAAATAGGGGTGTACACCAACCTTTCTTTTAGGGAGGACTCCAACAATGCACACATTTTATTATAGAGGGGGGGGCGGTATAAAAGACTCCACTGAATCCTTGACTAACAGTGCTTGTACAATTGTTAATGCAATCTGGATCAAGTGCATCAATACAGCTAGTCACTACAACACTGGTTTGACTGTCTCCAAGCTATTTTGTCATGGCTGATAAATACCAAACAAAGTGACCCCTTGCTGTATTCCACTAGTACACACAATTATAATGAATGCTCTCCACTCATGACCAATAATTATCACACACTCAAGAGACCAAGGTGCAAGACCAAAGTACTAATTATCCTGAAGGACCAAAGCATTAAAACAATGTCCTTGTACATGGATGCCAACATGAAGATCAGAGTTCAGTGGTCTCAAGACCACAGACACACGGCACTTAAAATTTCCCCAGCATCATAAATTTTTAAATAGATACTTGATCCACTTTATAATACAAAAAACATATATGACGCATCATCAAAACTCTTGAAGTGATTGTCATCTTAAGCATCATTGTGGAAGTGATTTGAAAAGGCACGACCAAAATGTCCAGCCTCAGCCGTAGTCTTGTTGTGCATACGACATTCTGAAGTCTGACCACGTGAGGACTTACAAGTGGGGCGCGGTGGCATAATGGGCATATTCGTCACCTTGCAGCTGAAGGGTTGCAGGTTCTAATCCACCTGAAGTCGCCGCATAGGGACCATGGGCAAGTCCTTCACTCGCAATTGCTCAGCGCTTCGGCATGAAACCGATGCAGTGTTTGCTCTGTAGTCAGGAGCGCCTCTGAGTAGAGAGCTTGAAGGTGTGCTATAACAAGTGCACATACAAACAAATTCAGTTCAAAGAGTTTGAACAAATAAAAAGTGACTAAAATCATGTATATAGTAAACGAAATTATACAAAGCAAACAATACAAGTATACATCTCTAGTTACTTCAGTTGATCAGAACTTTATAACAGAAGGAATGAAAACTCACATGGCGATCAACCCTAACACCCAGCGAAGGTTCACAGCGTCTAAGTTCAGCAGTCATCATATAATAATTATACTAAACTTTAACTGCACATCTTCTGCAGATCTATAGATATGAATTACGATACATACTCCATCAGCTACATGCTTCACATAAAGCCACCCCTGAAGACCTACCCTACTAATCAACCAACAGTTCAGAAATACTGGGGCCAACCAGACAGCAAAACAGTTTAATACTTTTAAGTCAATCCAACAATATTTATTTACAATCCAACAACAAACTGCACAAAATGCAGCATAAAATACTTACAGTATTGTAATACACTATGAAACAATGAATGACATTCCAGACAAAAACACCATGGGTACCGAGGTGAATCAACCTACAGCCAGTTCCGAAGAATACAAAACACACACAGCAAAGACTAATTCCAATACAGTACGATATACAGCGTGCAATTTAAACCTAAAGCACTTCCTGTACAGTTAAAAACAAACTGTAATGGCTCCACAAACATCCTCAAGATGGTTGAAATATATTTACAAGCGGCACGGGAAAACCAAATCTACTGACAAACTGCTTAAGCAAAGTCCAGAAAACGCCTGTGAAATAACAGAACTAAACGTATTCTACACATAGCAAGCACGTAAACTGCTCTAGTTCAACCCAACAGAAATATAACAGATATATACTCAACCGAGACAGGAAGTGTAAGTCAAATGAGGCATCACACCCAATGACAAATGGCATAAAAGCAAATACTTGGCTCAGCTCTAGAGCATATGAAAGCCTTGAAAGGCAGTCCTTTACAACCAGTCTAGGCCCACACCACGACCGCAAAGGACATTGCTACCATCCCACCCATCCCAACACCCAATGCTATACATTGCAATATATACTCTATTAGTTTTGCATTTGTCATAGATTTGGTCTTCAAGCCGACTAAACATTTCAACCAACCTGAGGCCGTGTGTGCTTAGAGCCAGTCTTATCTTTACCATGTTTCCCATAAACCAATCCCATATCTCCAGCAGCTCAAAGGTCAAAGAAATCAGGATGAAATAAAACTCGGATTTGCAACTTAATGTGGCCCTCTCCATCAAGCACTCATGTTTCGACCCTTATCCTTAATCCATTATTGCCTTACCTGGTGATATCGGTTGACGGAGCCAGGCTGAATAGGTTTCGCATCTGGCGTGCCTTTGCGGGGTTGTTGGGCTGTGCTACAAGGCGCCGACATCTGCAAATAGCAACATCAACAGTTATGAATAAATTGTCCGTGAGCTACCAAAGTATTAAAGCAGTTGAAGCAGGTTTTAATACATAAGCAGCAGTCACACTGTTTAGATTAGGCAGAGCAGGGTATAGATGCAGAAGGCAGTTATTATTGAACGAAAGAAAATAATCGGACAGGAAGGAAGGCAGAAAGGAAGTAGAACTATCAAATGAAATGCTGCAGTGACTGTCTGGATGATAATAATACGGGTAATTATTGGTCCACAACAGACAGCCACAGGCATACTCAGGAAGACATCTATAGCAAGATGCAGGCAGACAGAAACCAACAGAGACCAAGGGCAGATACAGAAATTTTCGAAGAGGGGAAGAATTTTCAGTCTTGGGACTGAGATAACTTTTTCGTCTTGGTCGCCGAAAAATCTGATGACCTTTTTTTAAAAGTCATTTGCCTCGAATTCCCAAGAAAAAGAGACCATTTTCAAAATAGTTGATTTTTTTGTCGTACGGACCTCCTGGGCATGGGGTAAGGTGGTCCTTATTTT
This sequence comes from Lumbricus terrestris, assembly GCA_949752735.1. Classification (NCBI taxonomy): domain Eukaryota; kingdom Metazoa; phylum Annelida; class Clitellata; order Crassiclitellata; family Lumbricidae; genus Lumbricus; species Lumbricus terrestris. Next base: position 25,665,125 of record OX457047.1, read on the forward strand.
CAAAAGTTTGATTTTATAACGGGGCACCCTCTAAGTTGGTTTCTATTGATGAGAAAAAAATTGAGAAAAAGTTTGGAGAGAATCTGAGGACATTTAGGGGTCGCTACCAGAGGTTAAAGTTCAATGTTAGAATTAATTTGGGCTTTGTGGCCCACTGTGCGCAATTTCCATTAACATGCTTTCCAACCATGTTAATCGCTATGAAAGAATTTGATAGACAACTATACTCACATATTTATTAGCATCTCCGACATCATGATTGCCACCTACTTACTTATTTTATTGACATTTTTTATAATGCATTTACAGCCATTGCATCTTTTGGCGGCAATTTCGCTTCATTTTGGTTTTTTCGTGTATATTGCATAATTTCGCTATTGTCAAAGAGAACACAAAGTTGGCAATAGGCCTAAGTCTTGACAATGCCACAGTAAAAGTGAGTAACAGAAATGCAACACTTGTAGGCCTACTTTCTTTCGCACTACAATGTCTTGGCAATGATCCCGCAGAGTTCAATCTCTATTGGTTTTCAATGCTTAAGGAGTGAATAAAGAATCGGCAAAAATTTATGAAAACTTGAAAGCTGAATGCCAACCAGGAGTTCCTCTAATAATTCACTGGGATGGAAAGTTGTTGGAAGACATCTGCAGACTGCAGTAAAGAAATAGTAGACCGTCTTTATGTCCTCGTTTCTAGAGTGTTGACCAGATCCTCGGTTTACAGAAGTTATCATCGGGACAAGAAATTCTTCAGTGTCTGCAGTGTATGAAGCGGTTGTGACTTGGGGCATGACTGATCAAATCAAATCTATGTGCTTTGACACCACATCAGTGAGCAGTGGATTTAGAAATGGTGCCTGCATCCTGTTGGAACAGAAGCTGGACAAGGATTTGTTGTAGAGTGCATGTCGCTATCACATATGCCTAAATTAAGTTGGAGGCAGTGGTTATGTTTTCTCTTGGTTCACCGAAGGGTAAGGACATAATGATTTTTCCGCTGGGCTGCACAGAGCAAGGTTGATCGGCAAGAGCATATACAGTGTTAAGATATGGATGTTCAAGAAATAATTCAAGTCAACAAGAAGAGAATAAAGGATATTCAATTTTATTTTATTTTATTTTTTATATGGCTGACATCTGCCTGCTATGCGTCAAAGTCTGGTTTCAAGCACCGTATGCACCATCTATACTCCTCATCTTGACCTGTAGAGAGCAGATCTTTAAGGACATTGACAAAATACAGGGAGATAAAATAGTGCAGTTGCAGACGTTGCAATGAAGAAATGTTTAGATGACCTTTGGTATCTTTCAGAGGATTATTGGTGACTTTTGCGTTCTTTGATTTATGGGGCTTCCATTTATACCAAGCGCCAAATGATTACTACTCTGGACAAAACTTGGATCGAACATCCACTTCAAAGAAGAACCTTGGAACCTGCTGTAATAAGCTCAATGCAATTGGGAGATTTTGTCATGGAAAACACGAGATTTTTCAAGTTTTCTCCAATAAGACGTTGATATACATGGTCAAACGACACGAGAACTTCAAGTTAGATTAGGCCACTGCGAGCTCAGTGAAAGTTGTGAATGACATTACAAAGCGTGGAGTGACACTCATGAACATGTATAACAGGCTTCAAACAAATAATGTGGATCACATGCAGAGTCTGCTATATTGATTGTGAAGAAATATATTGTATAGCCTACCTATCGTCTCAAAAGACTCATGCAATAATGGAAACATTAACTGGAAAAACATTTTTATGTCCGTGTATGCGTTTTGTCCAAAATAGTAAACCAGTCCACAGGCCACTAGTCCACCTCCAGCACGGTCCATTGCCCACCAGAATTTATTTAAATGTGTGCATTCAACCATACATGTACACTAGTAATAGTATACAATATACGATATTCCATGTTTCGTCTGTGTCTTTACATTGATATATGTTACGTCCGGTAGCGACCCCTAAAACTCAAAAAAATCTGCCAAAATTTTCAGTGTTAATATTTTTTAACCTAAAGGTATAAGTTAGGAGGGTGCCCCATTTAAAATTCTCCAAAAAATATTTTTACATGGAGCTAAGGACCACACTAGCATGGGGAGTACCTACGAAACAACTCATGGGGGGGCACGCCAACTTTCTGAGCCAGAGTAGCTGGTCAAAAATAAATAAATTTCTAAATGGGGGAGCCATAGCCGGATTGGCCCCCCTGGATCCACCTCTGACAGATACATATATGTCTAAACATGACAGCCCATGCACACAAGCACAAAACGGAAATGGACAGGCACAGAGGCACTGTAACGGTAAAACAGAATTTTTAATTTTAAAGCAAATGACAAAAATTGAAATTGAAAAACGATTATAACTATATATAATATTATATGTGGGTGAAAATTAATCATTATTTAGGCCAGTTTGAGAAGTACTAAGACTGAAATAAAAATTAACCTATTAAAAATATTTTCATTTAATAGAAATCAGGCCAACAAGTCGCAACAGGGCTACAGAGTGAGGCGAAATGAGAATGGTAAAGTTCTGTGAGAATTGATATTACATCGTCTGCAATAGCAGCTTTAAGTCTTCTAGAATGCTTTACACTTACAACTGTCAGCACAAATGCTACATGAGAATTTATAAGGTACCTCTTACAGGACAGTACTTACTAACTACTCAGAGGCGCTCTCAGCATGGCCGCACCCAGGAAATAAGAAAGTCTTCAAGCAAGGAAGTGACAATGGTGGGACCACGACTAAGTTCTTACTACGAATAAATTACAAGGAAAATTGGACGTGCAAAGAGAAACTAGGACATTTATCAATCCATGGAGAAAGTACGCTTCAGAAGTCTTTGATAAATAATATATATATATAATATTCGTTATTGAAACAATCGGGTTGACAGACCGCAACCGGTTACAGTATACAGTTAGGCAATTGAAACAATTCAGAAGAACACAAATGGCAGAAGACATGAATCTTAACTACTAACAGAACAGACAGCCTGCAATACACCGCGCTAATAGCAGCCTACAAAGCAAGTCCTCCCTACAGGGGTGTGATCTCGTTACCTCTCACTCTCCATGCCAGTGTGCTATCACAAGGGCTCCTATATCTAGATGTCTATGACAGTTAGCAATGTATCTAGATGTCTATGGTTAATTGTTATCCAATTCACCACCTTATTCCACACCAAAAAATGCCTTCATCATTTCTATTTCACCTGCTTCTTGACAAACTCAATCTGTAATCACTTTCTGTTACTGAACCGAATGAAACAGTGATCTCTTCCTAGTCACGAATAACAGAGTCAGAGGTCAAAAGCAGGTCAAACGCCATCAAAATATCTTCCAAAATTTCCCCATTCACTCACTATAATTTATTTATGTGATTGACTGTTACATGTGACATGTTATATGTGACAGAGTAGATTTCAACGTTCCTTGTTTACTCCCAGCGCTGATAAAATCTTCATTGAAAGACACAGACAAACAAACTGAGAGATAAGCACAAGATACTTTCAGTTTTATTTACCAAGGCTTCATTAGCATACAGATAAATTATCATGTATACAGCTTCATTAACAAACTTCTCCAGACCATAACCAAAGGTTATCTGTGCAGTTCTCAACTCTTACGAGCCAGTGGCTTAGCCAAAAAACCTCTTAGAATCAATGCCACTTGGATCACTTGGAAACCCATAAAACTGTCCTTGGATAACTGAGTAATAGCATTAGTCCATTCCATCCAATTATCTGATTAAATCCAAAGTTCCAAACTAGGTTATCCGGAAATCAGTGATCAGCTCAGGTTCTCCTCTGGAGCAGAAAAAGTCAAGCTGCACATAACTGCTGAACAAATAACATTCCTGGCATAATTAAGACCACAACAGCAATAGCTCTGACAGCAGAATTATTAAGTATGACAGCTGCGTGAAGAGCTCACAACCAAGGCCTATTACGTATGAATAAACACCTAGATAAAACAGAAACCAGGACCAAAAACTGAATGGCATGAGACCCATTCAAACTGGCAGCGTTGGTGAAGGATTTCATGTCATCAGTTCACCAAAAATTGGGCAGGGTCAACTCTAGGTCATATGAACGAAGTATAAAAAGGAGCATATCTAATTATCGAAATGACCTCGTCTGAAGCATTAAACTGGCATAATCATTGTCCACAGCATCTTGCAAACAACTACTGGTATGCACACTCCCACAATCTTGAGCGTATCATGAACTGGCAAAAGGCTAAGAGATGGATGGATGAATCCGATTTGACCAGGGTCTATGACAACAGAGGCCGTTACCCTGGACAGAAATTTGCTTGGCATATTACAGCACTTAAGAGCGAGATAATTCAGTTCAGTGTGACTCATTCAGTCTGAAAAACAATTTATACTGGTACAGTGGTACTCTCATATATAGTTTTTCATCCTACTTGAAGTACAGTTTCATATTTACATAAATACATCATCCAATTTTACTCTGCTGCTCAAAACACACATACATACATATATGCAGCTCTTGAAAAATTGCAGGAAGACATCGCTGCTAAAGCAAAGTCAGAATCATCTAACCACTTATAACTAGAAAAGCTCAATTTCTGATAAATTACTTAGTTCAGCGTATTCCAAATAAGTACATACCCAAAAAGCAAACAATTAACAATTAATTCACATTAAAAAACTACAGATAAAACCTTTATCATTTGCTAGCATGATTATTTATGCAAATAACATAAATAATTTAAATAAATCATCATTTGAACCAGTAGCAATGTGTGGCTGTGTGCCACATATATTCATGTCAAATTCATCACACTATATGATCCTGTATTAGAGCACAGAACTTGAGGCAAATATGATCACAAAATACCCAATTTACTAAGAAAACGGTCCCACACTTGATAAGACAAGAATAGATTATCCATGCCCAGAACACAACAAAGCAATAAGGAAATAGTAATATATTGCACTGCACTGGTCAATAAATAACATCAGTGACAGAACAAACTTCTCCTGGTGGCTCCCAGCATGATAAGCCCAAGGAAATAAGTGACCTGATCACCCTGTAAGATAGGATGGCAAACGATGGTCAAAGCAGATATGCCAAAGGGGTCGTAAAATTTATCTGTTATCCAGCTCCAACAGCACCCTTGCAACCAGAGACAGAACTTAAAAAGCTAAAATTGAATCCATGATGAAGTTTTAATTGGTCAAGCATGTGCATGCCATGAAGAAAGTGACAGATGAATTCTAAATATGGTGTAATATGACACTTATATAAGGCTACGATGAGGAGGCTCTTAGTAACATCCGACGTAACAAGAAACAGCAGATGTCTAACAAAAAATATGCCAATGGACTAACATAATGATTATTGTTTATCAAATGCTACACAGCATAACTTGATCATTTCTTCTGCATGGCTTAGTAAAGTCTTTAATCTATGGAACATAGCAAATCAATGGTATTTATTTAATAATCATCATAATAATAATAATAATTATTATTATTATTATAATTATGGACTTTGTTTTAGACCTGGGACGAAGGTTGACCGAGGCGACTCAGGACAGACTCGAGACGAGTTACCTTCTTCAAAGAATCTCGGTGGCAGTCCAGCGGGGGAACGCCATCTGCTTCTCTTCCACATTGCCTTTGTAACAATTCTATATAATCCGACAGTTCTATGATAATAATAATAATAATAATAATAATAATAACTGATACCAAGTAAACAACGAACCATAACATCATCCAGTCTACTTAACGTAATTTCATCTAAAGATAAAGAACAACTAAGAGAGTACAATGCAACAAAAAACAAGAGCAACTTAGACTAAGGCAAATGAGTACTTAAGAAAAAGATAAAGAAACAAGATCAATAATGATAAGACGAGAAAGTACAATCAAAATATGACAAGGAGGATCAACCAACATCAAAAAATGCAAGAAAGCAGCGAGGGCAAAAAGCAAAGAAAAAGATCAAACAAAGACAGAGAAACAAAAGTAACAGAGACAATGAAACAACACGAACAGGAGAAAGAAACAAGTTCACCTGGCGCGTTGGATTCTTCCGAGCATCTGGAATGGCATATCCACAGGCATCAGCGGCTGCACTGGAAGAATGAGATCGATTTTCCTTTCCGGGAGCTTCATACAGCGGATCGTCGATCGGAGATTCCTCTTCCACTGCAAGGGAAATCCCCTGACGGCGAACTTCATCCGGTTCCGCATAGATGTCTTCATCCAGTTTACCACGGAAAGATTTCGCATCACCGGGTCTCCTGTCGTTGGGCTTTTTCTCGCTGTTCAGTTTCTTTTCACTAGACTTCTTCTGCTGGACACCGACCTTCAACGGATCAGGACTCTTGGACTTCCGCTTATCCCGGAAGAAACTTCTGTCGCTGTTTCGAAAGTTCGAGGAGCCTCGTTGGAATGCTTCTGCGACGGGTGACGACTCGCCATTTTTCTTGGCTGGAAGGGTTCCCGTCTTCTGTACAATCGAGGGTGGAGGGGGCCGGGGCGGTGCTGGGAGCTTGTCGCCAGTCGACCGTCTTTTAACTGGATCACTCTTGGCTGGGTCCGTGCTTTCCGGCGAATTGCGATCTGCTCGATCGTCTGCATTTGCGCTCGATTCGACCCCCTTCCTACTGCTCCTCCTCATGGCGGGATTCTCGATCTCCTCGTACTCGCTTTCGATCGTGGCAGACGCGGAGGCAGAACCAGCACGGCCTTCTCTTTCCATGGCCTTTAATCTCATGTATTCGGTGTGCGCAAACGTTCGTGGCGGCTTTTTGGGCGGCACCACTGAAGCACCTCCTGCACCTGAACTGGCACCTGAAATGCTGGCATTGACGGTGTTGGCACGAACGAGATCAGGCCGATTCTGTGTCAAGTCAGAACTCTGATGCGCATCGCCTAACGACTGAATCTGGTCATCGTACGACGCCCTCTTCTTCATTTTCTTTGTCTTGTCGACTTGTGCATACACAGGACCATCGGCGCCTGGCACCTCAGGCTCAGCAACTGCAGCATTCTGATCAGATGAAGCCGTTCGTAAGATGCTTTCTCCGGAAGAGACAGGAACTTTTGGCTGTGATTTGGGCGCAGCCTCGTGACTAGAATTCTCGCTAATTGCTTTGTGACCAGTGCTTCGCTGACTAGTGTTCTCTTGACCGGTTGTCTGGGCATTGTTGCGCCCCCCACTGGTCTCCAATTCGCTCTGACTGGTTGGAGTTGAATTGCTCACCACATCAGATTGGCCTTGCATAACGGAATCGTGACCTGCATCTTTATGCACAAGGCTACTGACGCTCTGACCACTGCCGCTCAGAGGCACAGCATTCTGCTGACCACTGCAATGAAACAAAGGCTTCGGTTTAATCACCGGCTTCGGAGACGACAGATCCGCTGCTCCCACGGAAGCATGGTTATCCGGCGATGATGCGGAAGGCTTCAAGAACTCCACGCATCTCCGGTTCCCCAGCTCGACCTTCTCTTCTCTCTTGCGCAGCTCCACGGACGGAAACTGCGATGAAACAGTCTTGTGGCGGTCCTTCGGCCGCACTGACCTTGGAGCAGGCTGAGCAGAGACTGCGCTGACAACTGGAACAGGAGGGGCAGGACGAGTCGGCCTCAAATCGCACTCTTCCACTATTTGCAAAGATAGATCTTCCAAATTGCCAGCACCAGCAACTTCCTCATCCTTTCCGTCAGAAGTTCTTAAACTACTCTTCGCGTCTGATCCAACTTTTGCTGTTTGACCGTGACTTTCAGAATCGTCAATAAAACGATTTGTTTCCAGTGGTATTTCGCTCTTCCGTCTAGCAGGTCGATCGGGGCGTTTAGTTTCACTTGCCATTGCCTGCTGTTGCTGCACTTTCAACAGCAACCTAAAATATCACTCGAATTCCTTCTTGTTGAAAGTCCACCTGTAACATAAACTTTTGCATAGTGTATATGCTTAAAACTTCCTCGACCTAGAACATCTTTTTTGCAGTCAGAATTTTATACTTTACATTGTGTTTTCACAGACATATCTTTGTAGCTTGAATCGTACACATTTTTGCTGACTTTCAGAATGAAGCTCCATAACTAGAATGCAAATTGTTCACTCCTCTCTCCAGAGCTTTTTATGAAATTATATCAGCTTCCGTCACGTTTTGCCTAAACTTTGAAAGCCGAATTTACACACTGCAGTGTATACTCGGGATAGCAATGTCAACTTAGGACAATTGCATCCGATTGAAGCCGTAATATTGGATAATAATGGGCCGCATCAGATCAAAGCAGGTCGTAAAAAGAATAATTTTCCGACTAACGTTCGCGTTACTTCAAGGTCTTGGCATGACAGGAAAATCAAAAACTCAACAGAATAAGCTACAGAACAGAAAGCTCTATTACCGTGAAGCGTAATTCCGACCAGCGCGACCGATCATCATAGAGGCGCTATAAAAATATTTCTCACTAATTAATGCTGCAAGTAAGCATTGTCCACGTTCGATCGGTTTGACGACGAATGTCACAACGAGCGCAACATGACTGCTATTTTATCCAGAATAATTATACTGAATTTACGCACAAATTGCAGACACCGTTAAAATAATATCGAGAGACCGACTTGTATCACCGATCCTACGCCTCCCAATCAACAATCGCACTTTCTATTGCAATCCTCTCGGCATCTATATGAATATTCAGCAGCGGATATTCTGTTATTTCCGCAATCGCCCAATAAGCATTAGGATAAATAGGTCATAAATCTGTGGCGCTTATCAGACTGTCCAATAGCAGTTCAGTTAACTAGGGCAACCATAAATCACTGTACGCGCAATTATCAGTGCAAGCATTTTAACTGCAGCAGCAGCAGCCGCATCAAGGATGATCAAGCCATCAACCCTTGGCATCAACAACTGCTCATCACAAACCTTCGAATACTATTATTAGCTACAACTATCGTGACCGTACTCGTCACCAGTCACGATGATCAAAATCGTCGTAATTGCAATCATTATCATTGGTAAACTCCTGTCTAGCAGCGCCTCATCTAGGCCTATAAAAAAAGTAGGCCTACCCTAGTGAGCCAGCGTACTAATTCAATGCTTATAATTTATTTTCCGTGTGTTCCAAAAGAATAAATCGTGATTGTAGTTCAGTAATTTGTTTGTAATCCATTCGTTTGTTTTGTGCTTGCATACAGTACGCATGTAGGCTACTGATGGTACTCCTACTTCCTACTTGCGTTAAAATCTGGGACTAATGTTTAATATACACATTGAGGGATGTTATGCCAAAATGTATAGGCCCTAATCTGGGACTGATATCGATATTGTTCCCAGGCACAATGCTTGCATTTCGGCTTACATGTACAGATGTGCTATGTTAAATATCCTATTGCAATTATAGTGTATGTGCTGCAATTTTACAAATAATGTAGCCTACGAACACATAGGAAGGGTGTGAAACCTTGATAATAATTATTTTGTCTGTTGTTGACCTTCTAATTAGTCACATGTAGGCCTAAGTTTTAAACTATCAGACAAATACTACCAGAAGTGCAACTTGCACCACATTGTTATTTTTAAATGCGTTAATTTCACTAATATAATCCTCGACTGTTTCTTGATTGTGGATTTGTCAATAGGCTTATACAATTTTATAAAATTCGGAGTGTAAAAATGGAACAAAATATATTCTCTGAGAAGTACAATGTAGGCTACATGTGCTTACAGGAAGAGAGTGGCCAATTTTTCTGGATTTATGCCTACATGCTAAATTGCTGTATGCAAGAACACTAAGCATGCCACACTCTTGCAAACATAGACCTATAGCTGACATATTTCTGTTAGGTATGGGTTTGTAGGTTTAACTGCAATGTCGTTTGACAACCCTGCGGGGGAGGCTGCTCGTCGATGTACAAAGTGGACCTGCAATGCACCATAAAGGTGGAAAGCATCGGATTCATCAGAGACTAACGTGATTCATTAAGGATGCCGTTACACTCTGCTGCCCGTCCATTACTGCACACAGCACACAACCCATCCATCAGCATTGACAAGTCTTGTCCATTAGGTCTGTTTGAGGTCTATAAGAGCTGGACTGTACATCATCTGTACTGCTGTGCACGTGACTGTCCCTCTATGCATAATGGCTTCAAGTAGGATATTGGATACTGAACAGTTAAAGCACATCTTTAACATGGCCAATGGTTACGGCACTTGTAAGTATGCATTCACATCCATGCATGGGTTGGTATTTGAAACCATGGACGGAGACCTAGGGGGACGGCCCATGCATTTGTCCCCCCCCCAATCGTTGAGTGTCAAGACTAAAATAAAAAGTTCATCAACTTTTTTGGCGGTGAAAATAGATTTTTTTTAAATTTTGGCTGTCAAAAAGATGGAAATTTTTCAGCGACACTCAGCCATTCGTCCGTCAAAAAATCTCACTTCTTTCCATTCCCCCCCCAAGTCTCCGCCCATGTTTGAAACTATTTTCATGTAACTGTGTGACTTGCAGCTGAAATTCTCATCTCTACCATTTGATGCATAAGAGCCAACAGTAACAAAGAAGTCTTGTGATCATTGATAATGTTGTTTTTCAAGGTTAATACACAAAAAATGCAGTTTATGGGATAAGCAAGACTCTCTTGTCACAATAGAATAAAGATAAACGAAGAGAATGAACAACCTACAAAATACGTACAAATCTAGGCTACACCTAAACACAACCTGACCTCAATCAAGACAATTCTTTCAACCAGCATACGATCTCTCGAGACCCCAGGAATCCACAGTACACTCTCATGAAAAACCGAATACGATCAACAAAATTGTTAAATGAAAATTTGTTCACAGGGTCAGCAATAACATCGGAGAATGTCTAAAACTGAACTGTTCCATCGAAATTCACGGCGTGACTGGTTCGGCTGCGCTTCACTGGCTCTGCTGCCGTCTTCGCGCCGTTCTCTGTCGATCAAACCTTGCCTCCATCTCCTCAAGAACTTTTGGTGTGTAGCGTACGACCAGCTTCACAGACCCTGAACATCAATCAGCAATGAGATATTCACAACAAATGCATCACCAACAGTTATGTAATCACAGATGATAATCAATCAACAAGCTAGAGATAAAATATTATAATGTAAACCAACCAACATATTCAAGTTTTCCCAGAGAACTTTTCCGCCCCTAGTTTCATGGCATTTAGAGAGTATTTGTTCTCGAAAAACTGAAAGTACTAGCAATATGTAATATTTAGAGAAGTGAATCTAACTGAAGAAAAACAGGTTTGGTCTTAATTGTCATTTTTCTTAAATGAATCAAACTCCAAATTCATGTCATTGAAATCAATTGAAAACAGAAGAAGACTTTCAAGTTGAATAAATCTTGCCCTTGATTAAAACAGGGAACACTACGAACCGAACCTAAGCTGAACTGCCATCATCACCTGCATTACATATACAGTGGCGGTGCTACGCCAGGGCATGACAGTGCAAATGCCCTGGTAAAAAAGCCTTTGCCCTGGCTGTTGCCCTGGTCGTTGCCCTGCCAGAAATTTTACCATGGGGGAATTTGTTCGGGCATGTTGCATCTTACTGTTCACATCCGTCCGCTCTTGGGCAGTGCAAAAGTTCTGGCAGGTCAAAATTCTGGCAGGGCAAAAGTTTATGAAGAGAACAAAATCTGACAGGGCAATTTTCTGGCAGGGCAAAAGTTCTGGCAGAGCCAAAATTCTGGCAGGGTAAAGACCGTAAAATTATGGCAGGGCAAAAGTTTTGACAGGAGAAAATTCTGGCAGGGCAAAAATTCTGGTGGCTCAAAAGTTCTTGCAGGGGAAATTCTGTTGCTGTCTATCCACATTACCACTAACAGCGTAGGCCTAGCCGTCGCTTTCTTGTTTTTCAAATGAATTCGTAAGCATTAAATTGTCTACGCAAATTTTGCGTAGACAATAGACCTATATATACCTGCCTCCATTACTTTATTTGCTGAACGCTTTGCTTTAGAAATGCTACTCGAAAGAGGATTTGCAATGCTTCACTAAATCACCGAGATTGGTCTACAGGTTGGGCCATAAAAATACCCTAAAGTTTTTGCCCATAATCTTAGCCAGAGGTAGTAGTTTTTAATGAATTTTTAGGCTTAAAGAAAATTCATATTCACATATGATGGCCAGATTTAATTTTTTTTAAATGTTCAAACAGAACAATAGTTGGATCACTTTTAGTGAGACCACTCGCTGTTATATGACGATTCAAAAACATGACGCAGGAAAAGTAACAAAAACGAATTTATTAAGTAACATCTCAAATAATTGGTGTCAAATAAACTTGTTATTGACAGAAAATCATTATTATTATTTACAAAAAACAGGTACCAGCATAGCTGCACGTCGCTGTGACATCATTCAGCAAAATGACTGTTAAGTTGGTAAATAAAGAATTTTTCTGATTAGTAATTTTGTTTTTAAGATAATAAAATCGAAAATTCTATCAAATTAAAATGCCCAAGGTGTCGATGGCAGGCAAAATTTGTATTCATGCACTTCCTGAGCAAGGTCTTGGAGATAAAGCTATAATCGCCGCTTAATCTGATGAACAGTGATTGCAGAGAAATGAAGAGCTAAATAATTTATTGAAATAGAGAGTTAAGAAATGTGCCGTTTATGAAAGTAGATCGGTTCAACGTCAATGTTAGCCTAATGTACTGTTTTCATTGAGAAGAACCAATGGTTCCAAATATCCGGATTTGAACCCGATGATTTTATCAAAAGTGGAGAGCTATTGCTCGAGAAATACCTCAATCTGCAGCCAAAACCAAGAACGATAAGAGAATGAAAATTGATTGTCGCATTGGAGCTGATTGGGAAGATTTACCTCTGGAACACATCACCAAGTCCATTTAAAAACTGAGCAAAAGACTCAAAACAAGTGTGGGCATTGTTGGTGGACACATTGAACACAACATGTGGTGTGCTATCACGTTCATTTGATAGCAATAATATTATTATTTGGGATGAGACTTATAAAAAATCGTTTGTTGCTACTTTTTGTTGAATTGTTTTTGAATCGTCAAAAAGTCGGTTGTCTCACTAAAAGTCAAATAACTCTTGTTCTATTTGAAATATTGCGGTGAAATCTGGCCACTCTGCTTTAATAATTATGAATTGTCTTTAAGCTTGTAAAGTTTGATTAATTTTTTACTTCTGGCTAAGATACTTATTGGCAAAAACCTTATGGGTCTTTTTTATGGCCCACCCTGTATAAGGATTCTAGGATTTTCTTTTCAAATGTCAAAGTGTTCGGTTTCATGGCTTCGCCCATTTGATCCTCTGACCAGCCAACCCTAATAGTGTAGGGTGGGTGATTTAAGGCATGTACGGTAGCGCAAAATTATAGGCCCATGTGTGCCCATACTACCGAACACGCGACTCGCCCTCTGCCCTGGTTACTTGTATGACTGCCCTGGCTATGCCCTGGCTACAAAAAGTGCCTGGCGCCGCTACTGTACATATACACGCTCATTAATGCATGAACTACAAACCAGCAAAACCACGAACTGAACCCTAGTTACACACGTGCAGTCGTATAGTTTTTCTTCAACATGCATCTCCATTGGCATCTTGGTTCCACAGCTTTATACAGTCGAAATGACAATCAGAGGAGAACCTTATATGTGCATATAATATATACATAATACATAAATATATATTTATTTATTAAGCCTGAGTAGCAAACCACATTCAACACTAATACACAGCATCTCAAGCATTTGTGTTAAAGTTAAAATACTTAATCTAAACAATTTACCCTGTGCAGCCTTGAGCAGTTCCACAGCTTTCTCGTGTGGTTCACCTTCAACGCTCTGAAAATAAACTATGACCTATAGGACTGCGTGAAAACAATGTACAATGTAAATCATAAGGTGAAACTGCTTTGAACTATTATACAATGACTAGTAGTTACAGTATGAAAAGATTCAATAGATGATGCCCAAACCACAACTACAGATCATGTGCCAATTTGCTAACTATAGACCAGCATGATACATGCTGGTCTATGTATGTATATGAACATTTATATAGCGCCTTACAATAACCTCACGAAGGCGCTTATATTGTGGGGCTGGTTGTGGGGCGCGGTGGTGTAGTGGTGGCGTCATTGCCTTCAAGCCGGAAGGTTCGAATCCACCTCGCCGCGTAAGGACCTTGGGCAAGTCCTTCACTCGCAATTGCTCAGCGCTTCGGCGTGAAACTCCCGTGCAGCGTCCGCGCTGTAGTCGGAAGCGCCTCTGAGAAGCGGATGAGGGCTGGAAGAGGCGTTATAACAAGTACGCATACAAACAAATCAGTATATGGAGGCCAATAAGTTAATGCATAAAGACATCATAATCACAAGCTGATAGGAAGAAACAGTAGACTGATCGCTTATCTGATTAGTGTTCCGAGATAACAGGAAATCACTAAATAAAAATAGCCAGAGATAACAAAATAATTTGCATTTCAAGCAACATTGAAAATGTCCTCGATTATAACTACTCGGTGAATTTGCAAGACATATACATAAATTAGATATTAGTTCAGTGATAATCCATCATCAATTTTAAGCACTATTATTATCACGACCTCATATTGGCCACAACACAGTCACCATACTGTCTACAATATATTATCTTGTACTATTAAAATCAGTTATTACCAACATCACTACAACACTGTCAACTCAAACTCCGAACTTCGCAATTGAAAGAATCTTATGAAAATTTAATTCTATTCCAAATATTATTACTATTATTGAGTTCTTATATAGTACACCTTCAAGGTAATCTACTCAGAAGCACTCTCAGTTCAGTCCAACGGTCCAACCACAACTAACTAAGGCAGTTTTTAAATTCGAAAGGAGCATAGTGGTGTGACCTACAGGAACCAGGCGAAGTGCAAGTGGGAGCCCATTCCAGGTTTCCAGGGTCAGCCACTGCTGCATTATAGTAGTCTGCAAGCAAGGGACTAAGAGTTCAGCTTGATCAGCCGATCGGAGAGCAGCTAGAAAGTAGCGAAACAGTCAACGAAGCGAGACATACCACACCATTGACAGACAAAGGAGACATACCACACCATTGACAGACAAAGGAGACATACCACACCATTGACAGACAAAGGAGACATACCACACCATTGACAGACAAAGGAGACATACCACACCATTGACAGACAAAGGAGACATACCACACCATTGACAGACAAAGGAGACATACCACACCATTGACAGACAACAACTGATCGCCTCTCTTCAGCGTTCCATGACGGTCGGCCACTCCGCCCGGAATGATACGTGAAATGTAGATCGGCGAGTTCTGTTCCTTTCCGCCCATGACGTTGAAACCTAAACCCTCCTCCGTCTTCGGCAGCTCGACAACTCGAGGATGAGCGTGACCCTCGCTTGCAGCAAACGCTGCAACTGTTGCCTACAGCACGGGACAATAGAAAAACAGAAATTAACAACACTCAACAACAGCCATTGTTCCCTGTGGAAATTCGATAGTCATTATCAACATAATTATCATCATCATCAACAACCATGGGCTCAACGCCCATAGGTGTCCAATGCCATTTTCACTATCCTCCTCCACTGTTGTCTGTCCATTGTGGCATGACTCACACACAGTCATGGGGAGCGGTGGTGTAGTGGGTATGTTCGTCGCCATGCAGCCGAAGGGTTGCCGGTTCGAATCCACCTCAAGTCGCTGCGTAGGGACCTTGGGCAAGTCCTTCACTCGCAACTGCTCAGTGCTTTGCCGTGAAACTCCAATGCAGTGTCCGCTCTGTAGTCGGTAGCGCCTCTGAGTAGGAAGCTTGAAGGGTTGCTATAACAAGTGCACATACAAACAAACAGTCATCATAAAGCGTCATTATGTAATAACCAGCTTTAACCCAGTGACAATCATTGATATTCTTTAATTACAGCAAGTCCTAACAGCCAATTCTTAACCAAACTGAAGCATGTGATTAAACAGTCCACTTATTCGTTCATTCATTTTATGGACATATTATAGTGACCCTTCAAGAAATCTACTCAGGAGTGCTCCCAGCCAAGCCACGGCAAAAGAAAAGACTTGAGAGATCAATGACACAAAGTTTCATTGGTCGTATGTAATAAATGCAACCTTGAAGGGAGGTAATTCCAGAGGACAGCCTTACAACCGAGAAAGCTCGGCAATGCATGGCAGCTAAGCAAGCCCGTGGAACAAGGAATGACACAATGACCCCTTCATTACTAGTAAGCGTTCACTACCCAGTCGTCATAAAGTGCCACTATTTCATAACAAGCTTTAACCGAGTTAAAAACATGTTCCAGTGATATGCTCTTCTTTTAAATCCGAAAGAAACTTGAGATTATTTGAAAGGATGAGTGCTTAAGCAATCACATACGATGCATTATTTTCAGCTCAAATTTAATGTCTGCTGCTGTCACAGGCCAGACGATAGTAAGTAGCTCACATTAGGAAGGACATCATCACCGAGAGCAAGAAAGAAAGAAAGAAGCAGAGATCCAAAATAACTTTTAAAGGTAATGATTTCAGAAGAATCCCAGAAAATCAAGGTTTATCATCTCCTGCCCAATCATTAACCTAATAGCCAAATGCACCTTGCCACTCTACTTTCATTCCATGATACCAAGGAATTCGGACCCTGCAACACAGTTTACTGTATAATTGTCAGATGATGATTATTTGAACTGGGAACAATATACGAATTGAATCATTTGTTGCTGGATTCGTCTGAGAAATATTTATGCACCTTGGCAGTGGCGTTGGCGCGCACTTCTGGACTTCCCGACACATCGACTGTCTCGTACACGTGCTCGTAGACTTCACGAACTGCGGTGCAAAAGTCACTCTGCAAGACTTTCTGAAGAGCTGCAAGCTTCGAATTCTGAAACTCACCAGCTACATGACAGAAATAAAACAAGGTTAATTCCTTCTAGTGACATTTTTCATTTAACCATTTAACGACCAGCTGCTTATGATGGTTTCAATGCATTTTAGTATATGCTGGTCGTAAAAGGATTAAATGCAGAATCAGGCAAGTGCGGTTAGTGGCTGCATTCTCTATAAATAAAAAGTCAAATGCAAGGCAACAAACATCCCCACTACACCACCGCGTCCCGCGTACCTACTGCATACGGAGACCAGGCAAGTATTAAACCCTATTCATTTTCTTAATTGAACAACAAAATATATATATATATATAAAAAAGCATCCTAACTTAAAATGACTGAACATTTAAGCATGCTAATATTCCTAACTGAGCATTAAAATCTACTGGTAGGCTAATCTTGACCGAACATTAATGAACTGGTATTCCTAAACTAACAACAAAAAGAAGTTAGTTCTCAACTGTATATTAACACCAGTGCTCAAGCTTTTAATTTCAATCAACAGAGGCATCCAAAATCACAGTTGCAAGGTCACGTGCAACCATTCTTCATAATCTACATTTATAGAAATTCTATACTGCATGTATGTATACGGTGGTCAGAATATTGATTGATTGATTGATTAATTGATTGATTGACAATAACAAAGATCACATAAATACTAAAACTTACTTCTCTGGAGTATGTCTAGCAGCTCGATTGCTCTCTGTACATCTAAAAATGTCAAAACAGAATCTTTAAATTAGCAAAATGGACTGACAACTCTGACATTAGGCTTTCCAATTTCCACAGGGTAGAAATGTTTCAAAACTTCTAAGTACTACCTGACCAAACTCAGCTTCAAAATCAGTAGTTGGATGAGGTCAAGGTTTCAAGGCTCTACCATGTTAGACAAGTTCCAAGAGTTACTACAATTGTACTCCTTAGTAAACTCCTTCTAAAGTGAGAATACTAACAGTAACCATACATGTACTCTCAGTCTGAAGATAGGCAGGGAAGGAGAGCACTGGTAATTGAACTCATACGTTCCACAAAATGTAAATCTCATAATTTGTCTGTGTTGTACAAAATCCATGTCAGAGTGGCCAGCTCACTGGCGATATTTCAAATCAAATCAGCAAGAGCCAGGGTTAATTGGTCGTTTTCACGGCGTAACTATAGTATCGGGGACCGAATGACTACACTAATCCTAAACCTAACCCTAACCGACCCTCACAACGCTTAATCTGACCTAACCGACCATCACCCCAACCAGACCCTAACCGACGCCTAACCTGACCCTAACCTACACGTCCGTCCCAGATACTATAGTTACGCCGTTTTCACTACAAGGTCAACATTCCGAAGGCCAAGATGAGGAGACTGTTTGGCGCTGTGGTGGAGATAACAGGTGATGGTCGTAATGGGATCAAACAGATACAGAAAAGGTTTGTGATGCCTGGTAAGTTGTTTTCTGGGCGAAACTATAGTATCCGGGACCGATGTTACACAATATCACAGCATAGTATAGTATATAGTGTCTAATGACGACACTAGCCCTAACACTAACCCTAACCGACCCTCACGACGCTTAACCTGACCCTAACCGACCCTCACGACGCTTAACCTGACCCTAACCGACCCTCACGACGCATAACCTGACCCTAACCGATTGAAAATTCCCTATGTTATAAACATCGGTCCCGGATACTATAGTTTCGCCGTTTTCTGTTTAAGTGTTCTAAATTATTCGCCATTTTATGGGCTGTAGCGTTGGTCGAATACAAGGGATTCTTGCCAACTAAAGTCGGATTGAGGGAAACGAAGCCTACATTTCGCTACACACCTGTCAACATGTATCAACTCCCAACTTGGCCTAGCCAGAAACAACACTACGAAACCATTCAACAACTGGCTACACACAGAAGGTTTAATCATAGGTATCACTATGACCTCAAGTGGTTAAATGCTTCACATTAGAGCAGTACAGCTAATTATTTTGTGATTATTTACCTCTTGCCAGAGTAAGCGGTTCCTTCGTGCTAGCCATTTTCTCCCAATCTGTGTCACTGCCACCGAAATTAATATTTAGCTAGAAATATACTGTAAGTAAGTAAAATTCGTTTCAGCCTTAGTTTTGGTTTTAAAGCAAAGAACCAAGAGCTTTGCCTTTTAGAGCTCAGTTTGATTTATCATGTTATGGATTGGATATATTTGGAGTTTAACAATTCAAAAAGAATTTGAATCTTTATGAAGACCTAATCCACATTTTATAACATAGGTCGGATGCGGCGGTGGTCACGGATGTGCTTGAGGGCGCGATAGGTCAGAGATTTGTAACACCAAGATTGTGGACGGGTGCATCAGAGGTGAGACTGGTGCATTGAAGGGTCAGGGACTTTTCTGATTTGGTCTGGAATGCCTGGAAAAACGAACTCAATTTTGGAGAGTTTGAGGCAGAGGAAGTTGGACGATAGTAAGGCCTACAGACAAACTGGAGATGAGTTAGCGAACTGCCTTGAGAACCTCACGTGTGTATATTCGTTTTAATAGAATTCAAACTGACAGACCGCAGAATGATTACAGAAAACAAGTTATACAAAATACGGCCCGCTTAGCACGACACGCAGGTCGGCTATTACCCCCCCTCCCCCCAGTGGGAAACATCCGCCATAACTATTAAAGCCTCTGATGTTAGAGTTATCATCACGACAGATCTACATTTAAATCTACGTACGCCCACATCTTGCCAGTGGCGACAGCTAGGACAAAATTATAAGGTGATCTGCAGCTGAAGGTCTGCAATTATGGGTCCAACTCCTATTATTCGGAGTCCTATTATAATAGTCCATCTAAGCTGGCGTCGTCATAATTATCGCATAATGTCGACTCTAACTTTTTCTTTTTAAAATCTCGGGTCAAGTTCGGTTCGCTAAAGAAAAATAGGGTTCAAGTTCGCAGCGTTCAAAAGATGCTTGCCAGTTGCCACTGCACACCACTAACCTGGGCTGCATTACACAACTGGACGATGTATTTTTTATTACGCAAGGCCGCTGGCAACCACAGGCGAACGCTACGCATGGTGTTAATATTAATTAAGTGAAGATATGAAAACGAGGCTTACATGTAAGGGACAACCACACACAAATTGCAGAGAGCGGAGTGCTTTGCAGTTTAGATTATGGCTACACTCAAGTTAAGGGCTTAGAAAAAGATCAGTTTGCTAAGTCAGTAAAATGCTTATGTTGCCACTACGGAATTGCAATTTTTTATTCTCGGTGTGAGTTTCCCGTTTGGAGGAAGGCACAGATGCTAAATAGAAGCGGTTCAACACTATCTTTTGTACGTCACTACTACTGGTATTCGACCCGTTCATATAATAG
Source organism: Lumbricus terrestris (assembly GCA_949752735.1). Classification (NCBI taxonomy): domain Eukaryota; kingdom Metazoa; phylum Annelida; class Clitellata; order Crassiclitellata; family Lumbricidae; genus Lumbricus; species Lumbricus terrestris. The sequence goes on from OX457047.1 coordinate 25,685,430, forward strand.
GTCGTTGGTTCATATATCCCTGATTTAGTACAGATATGCCATAATTTAATTATGGCTTATTAATGAAAAATCATGCATTAATTTCGCTAATGGCATGCAATGCAAATGCATAAGTGACAAGCTTTAAGTATTGCGTTGTTTTTACAATGATCCAGTCAGTTACACGATGGCGTTGTATGCGCCCCTTGAGTTTCAGTCATTGAATCTGATATGTAGTCTGTTGTGTGTGATTGAGTGAGATTGAGAGGGATTGTGTGAGAGAGAAGGAAGGAAGGCGGCGGAAAGATGTCGGATCGTGAGAGTGGTGATGAACAGGCGGCACAGAACCGAGGTTCAGGTCGTCGTTAATCTCTTGGATGATCTTCTTCATTCGTCGATTTAATTGCTTCACGGCTAATAGGGGCCGTTTAAGCCCAGCATCTGTTTTCACACTCTCATCTATGATCTACCTCACTCATCCTCTCGGCGGATCTTGTGTTTTCGACAGGGCCTACAGTGTTCATAACTTAATACATTTTCAATATTCTGTCACAAACATGCATTCAAGTTAAAATGGCATTTCCTTGCAAAGTGCCCCTTCGGGTGACGTCTTAACAGACCCTCTGGCATCTTTTCGTTTCATAGTACTCGTTTAAATTGCAGTTTTAAATGCTGTTAGTTGTGTTGTTTTGCCAAATGAGTGTAATAGCGCCTAAATGTGCTTTCACAGAAGAACATCCTACGGCCTTGTGGCATTATTTTGAACTATAAAAGTGACTTGAGTGGGGTAAACATGTGCAAACTTTGACACAGAACTCCGTTTATGAGACAGTTTGCACATGCCCAGGATTGGAATTCATGTAAAACTACTTGCACCTGTGGATTACTATTAAAGTGATACTTCAGTGAAGAATTTTTATGTGTCGAACATGTTTATGTTTTTACAGTGTTTATGTTTTCGACTGTATGACTAGATTGTGGGTGTAGCATGGGCATAGTCATCCATGTAAAGGGATTTATTTTCCCCGGACAATTCCAAGGGGGTTCAAAGCGTAACTGAATGTTTGCCAGAATTGGAATTATGTGAAAAACCTGTGCATCCCTCGTTTTGTTTTCTTCTATGTTTTATTTCCTTTAAGACTTGATTAGATGCTGTTGGAGATACATTGTTAATTAACAAATTGCTCAGAATAATTAAAAAATGATGAAGTTTTGTGTTATTTTTCTACTGGCGTTGAAAAATCTAGTGGTTAGCATGCTGGATCGTTAGTAAGGGCAAGCATTCAGAATTTTTGTTCCACCAGCATCCAACTGATATAAAATTAGCAGGTTGACTGTCAATTAGAAGGTGAGGGTCGTCAACAGAGATGATTGTCTTAGCATATCATATGTTGAGGCTAAGGATGCATGCAGTTTTATTGAAGTTTAAGTTGCAGTTGAGCTTCTTTATAACGTAGCTGTCCAAGTGTCCATTATCTTATTGTTGTTTATCACTAGAAAACACAATTGGCTAGTGCCATATAAATATTCTTAATGAATAAACAAACTGCTTAATTATCAATGATGATTGTCTGCTTGTAGGTCCCGGTGAAGAGGAGTTGGCCTCAAAGACCCTGCAGATTCAGTCGAAGAGGTTCTACCTTGATGTGAAGCAGAACAGGCGTGGCCGGTTCATTAAGATCGCTGAGGTATGTGTCGCAAACTTGTCACGTCTTTCTTCAATAAATGCACGAATTCTGTAGCACTTAGAGAAATGTATCAAAAAGTTAGTTATCCTGTACCAGAAAAACTTTATATTTTACTGCCTCCATAATATCAGGTGTTTTTTGTGTGACTCGCACTGACTGTGTCGTAGCGAGTTTATGATGTTTACGATGCTGCAGTTGATTTTCATTTTAGCTACTTTGCTTAACCGCAATGATAGGTTGCATTGGCTTCCCAGTTGATTCTAGTACACGTATATTGTTGAAGTGTTAAGGTGTTGTTACTTAATTTAGTAGGTTTCCGTTGTATTGGCTGGGTAACCGGATATTGCTTTGGTTGTATGTATGCTTGGTTGCATATATTTGGACATTCTCTGAAAACCTCTCAAAAACTTTGCCACTGTTCGTACTCGGGCAGTAGTGCCAGTCCCGGACCTGGAGAAAGAAGTAGGGTGACACTAATCATAAATAAGCAACGAATTTGGGGTTTGAACCTCACTCCTTACAGTCCAGTTGCTAACCACTAGACTTGTGCACCCAACTTAGAGCTCATATAGTATTTGGCTGTGGTTATTTATTGCTTCACAAATTTCTTTGAAAGATCACTGTTTTGGATTGTTATAAATTCAATACAGCCTCAGGGTGTGTCCTCAGGTTCATTTCCCTTGTCCCTGGCTGATGTTCGGAGTCATGTCAGTCTGTCATATTTTCGGCAAAGGATCAAGCATTTCGTAAAGTGATACGGAGATTGCGAATTTAGGTCAAAATGTGGTGACCTATATTTTAAACTGTTTACCTGAACAGCTTTTTATTTTCATTTTCTGCTCATCAGAATGAGTTGGTTTTAGTCTGTTTTCCTCTGTGCCTGACTCTGTCCTTGCATCTATTTTCATGACAAATATTTCTGTATGCACTTCTTTCTCTTCCTCATTTCCTTTCCAGAAAACCTTTCTTTCTTTGTGCCTCTGTCACAATTGGCCGACTTCCTGTAGTTAAAACTGATTTATAACTGAACTTCAGCAATCATTTAAGTACCGGTACTTATTCATGATTAATCAGATGCTGACCCTAGGACATGTATGGCAGATTGAGGCTGGGTATTGGGTAAGGTGAGAAAATATTTCCATTCATTTTGAACTTTTCGACGTGATGCCGCTATGGAACAGTTTCAGCTTGTCATGTGATGCACCTTTTTATTAAATGACTTAATTCCAGCACGTCTGTTTGCAATGAACTGATGCGTATCAAATTACAGTGTGGCCATGGCACAGCAGCTGCCATGGCAGGAGAGATTACGTGTGGTGCGACAAAGAGGAATATGATGATGATGATCATTTTCAATGGCATGCCCTGCAGATTGCTGCAACTCCTGCAGTGCAACACTAGGCTGAAATATTGTGTTTGTTGTGTTTAGCCTTAAGTGTGGTTGATGGAGATTGGGCTTTAACGATGCCCATAGAGACCTGTCCAGACATGTCCAAGTGTCCATATGTACATACATTCAAGTGTGCATGTATATAGGTGCCGAACATATGTTTGGCGGTGCCACCTTGACCTTGCTCTCACTGACCAGGTTGACCTTTGTTGGCCTACTTGAGGGTCACAGGGTAGTCGCTTCCAGCACTCGAAGGGAAGGAGTGCTCTCAGTACCATTCTCCTACAAGTCAGAGTCTTCTTTTTCGGTGCCCCGTGGTGTGAAATGGCCTCCCTCTTGAACTGTACCTGGGTTGCTTTCTGACACATTCTGCCATCATTTGAGAACTTTGTTTACCATGCTGAAGTTTGGGTCATCTCTGGGAAAGTGTTATACATTTATGCCTGAATGAATAAAAAATGCATAAGGCCGATATACATAAATGGAAATAAGGTAAGGTAGTACAAGTATAGTAGTGACATACTTGTTATATAGGTGTATTTTGCGACTTGTACCAGTTTCTAACAGTCCATTCAAATGAAATGGTTTACAGTCCATGTTTTGTTTGACCTTTTGACTGAAAGTGCAGATATGACGAGAGCAATCAGTACTTTTGAGAGGTTCTTAAAGGTCTGTTTATTTTTACACATGTATTTAAAGCCACATGTATACAGTCAACAGATACAGTCAACAGCTGGGCAAAGCATTATTGCTAGATAGCAAACTGGGTTTTTAAACCAGAAAATGCAGAGTTTAATGACTGAAGAATGTGAACGCACATTGAGGCTTGATGATGGGGAAAGCATTTACACATCATTTATGTATGTATGTGCACTTGTTATAACGCCCTTCAAAGTTTATGTATTAACTTTTTGACTCGCAAGCATGGGTTCATGGTTTCAGATCTAGCAGTTATGTTCTGTGCATTGTTATCCACCACATATCGCCAGTGCATAAAACTTGTTAGAGAGGTGTTGGATAATGACTGCTCATATAATATGGGTTTTAGTTGGACTGGAAGTTTTTTTGCTATATGGCTCTTTTTTGTGCCAGGAAACAAAAGTAAAAACTCGGTGTAAAGTGTCCAGGTGACTTGTGTCTCGATATGAGTGTACAGCCTGCAAAGAGTTTAATTGTTGTGGCATGGACACGCTTGTGCTTTATGGAATGCGGAGTTCATTATATAATTTATATATTATATAATATATATTATATATATATAATTATAAATAGAGATGCCACTTACATTTCATAGTGTTGCGTGGTCTCCTATAGGATGGTAACAGAAACAATATTAGAGGTGATGATGACACTGAACATTCTGGTGATGGCATTAAACACAATCCTAATATTATAACAGAACGTAGCTGCAACATGAGAGCAAATGATCTACTCGATCATTCAGCTCGTATGTTACTATGCCAAAAAATTTGGTTTTGAATGTTTTTCCATCTGCTAGACTTACGGTATGCATGGGCAGGTGTTTGATGTGTGTGCCTGGGCAGGTGTTTGATGTGTGTGCCTGGGCAGATATTTCATGTGTGTGCCTGGGCAGATATTTCATGTGTGTGCCTGGGCAGATATTTCATGTGTGTGCCTGGGCAGGTATTTCATGTGTGTGCCTGGGCAGGTATTTCATGTGTGTGCCTGAGCAGGTATTTCACCTGTGTGCCTGGATAGGTATTTCATGTGTGTCCCTGGGCAGGCATTTCATGTGTGTGCTTGGGTAGGTATTTCACGTGTGTGCCTGGGCAGGTATTTCACGTGTGTGCCTGGGCAGGTATTTCACGTGTGTGCCTGAGCAGGTATTTCACCTGTGTGCCTGGATAGGTATTTCATGTGTGTCCCTGGGCAGGCATTTCATGTGTGTGCTTGGGTAGGTATTTCACGTGTGTGCCTGGGCAGGTATTTCACGTGTGTGCCTGGGCAGGTATTTCATGTGTGTGCCTGAGCAGTTATTTCACCTGTGTGCCTGGATAGGTATTTCATGTGTGTGCCTGGGCAGGCATTTCATGTGTGTGCCTTGGCAGGTATTTCACGTGTGTGCCTGGACCCGGTATCCTGAATATTAACCCTATGCACCATGCTTGGAACCCTAGAAATGCATGCATTCCAATAAAACTCTTCTTCACATTTCCACAGCTCACCCATTCAGTGTTCTCAATGCTCACCCAGACCTCTTCAATCACTGACTACCAGTGTATGTGTTGTAATTTTGTATACCCGGTACGTGTGAAAGTTATCAGATTTATGCTTACTGTACAATGCTAGGATAAAGTTGACACACAAAATGGTATTAATTCATTGATTCATTTCAAGAATTTATGTAGCGCCCCTTCAAGAAACCCACTCGGAGGTGCTCCCAGTCCAACCATGGTGATACAAATGGGTCCTGGGAGCCTGATAAATCTACCCTAGGTAACAATTCTTCTGCTGAAATAATGCATGGTATATTGACCCAAGGGCAAACTACAGAATGGCGTTGAAGCTGTTCGGCTGCCAGTTGGTAAGCCATTTCATATGTAATGAGCGGACCAGCTTTCCAGCGCTATTGATTCCACGCGAACATAAAGTTTTTGATTTGCATCCTTTATGGAATTTGTCCAAATCACTGTGAAATGTATTCCAGTGGACCATCAGGACCGCTCTGTCATGCTGAGTGCGCTTTGGAATGGCTCTGCTGTGATGAGAAGTGCTTGACAAATGGTCATATTAGATTAGATTAGCTTAAGATTAGATTTGATTGGAAGCAACAGCAGTATAAAGAAATGATGCGAGGATGTCCAAATGTTCATGTCCAGTGCGTTACTGGATTGAATTTCATTTATTTTTCTTTCTGATTTATTCTATGTATATCTGGTATACGAACAAAAGCGTATGAAATCAATGGATTTTGTGCCATTCTTATGAAATAATACTGGCAGTCAGTGTGTTAATGAGGAAACAATGTTAGAAGGCTTTGTCTGCTAAGCGGGGTGGACAGGTGTGTGTGTGTTCGCTGAAGTTCTCATTCATCACTATTTCCCACCCTTGGGGGTAAGGCCTCCAGTAGTACACTGGAAACTCATTATGATGGTGTCTTTGGTAGCCATATCCAGAACTGCTTAGAGTGTGCACCCTTATTCTTGGGCATCTGCCTGAGGGTGGCATCCCATCCTGATGCATAATTACTTATGTACATGCATACATACATAATGCATGTATGCATGTAATGTATGTACCGGTATGTATTGAAACTATTGATGTATGTATGTATTACTATATTGATGTGTATGTATGTATACTATGTATGCATGACATTACATTGTATGTATGTATGTAAAACTATGTATGTATGCATGCACCACACAGATACACTGCCACAGATGATAGCCTATAATTATGATGTCAAACGTTATGTATAGCAGAAATGTGAATAGCACGAGAAAACTAGAAGAGTGACTAATACCTGCCAAGGCACACATGTAAAATACCTGCCCAGGCACACACGTGAAATTACTGCCAGCACACACGTGAAATATCTGCCCAGCACACACGTGAGGCCAAACCAATTGACCACTCCATAGTTGGTGGCCTGTAAAACCATCGGGTTGCAGGCATCGAATGGCCATCAAGACCGCTAATTATGGGATATCTGTCATAGGTCTTGTTATATTGGAATTTCTGCAAGGGCGGATACAGAAATTTTCGAAGAGTGGCCCAAATTGTTGGTTTTGGGACGGGAATTTTTTTGTCTTGGTCGCCGAAAAATCTGATGACCTTTTTAAAAAAAAATTTGTCATTTGTCTCCAATTTCCAAGAAAAAGATACCATTTTATACGCGCCAAAATAGTTGACGACCTTTGTTTAGTCGTACAGACCCTCGTGTTCGGATTTCGTGGGTGTGGGGAGGACCTACCGAATTACTCGGGGGGGCCACGTCAACTTTCTGAGCTAGAATAGCCGGTCAAAAATAAATTTCTGAATGGGGCGGTGGTGGTGGTATTTGCAGTTTAATGTCACTGTGTGGTAACAAAGACCACTAGCGATGCCCTCCTCCTTTATCCAGGCTTGGGACTGGCACTGGCAGGGTGCAACCAGTGGTGGAGTTACCTGAACGGGACCATGGGCGGATTGGCCCCCTGGATCCGCCCCTGAATTCCTGTTGTACTGAATTGTGTAGTCATGAGTTTGTAGTATACGTTTGATAGAGAGCGATTACCCTGCGTCTCAGTCAGCTACTTCTTCTTTTGTGCTACAGGTGGGAGCAGGTGGCAAGAAGAGTCGTCTGCTGTTGGCGATGTCGACTGCGGCTGAGTTTCGTGACCACCTGACCGACTTCAGCGAGCATTACGCTTCACTTGGTAGGTTGGTTATCGAGTCAAATTCAGATCATCACCTCATATAATTCTTTCTTCTTTTCCATCAGTTTCCTGATGATGAGGCCCTTTAATATGAAGTTTTTCCGCAGTGTTCTGTCCCTGATTGTTTCGCCCACCATGGTCTTCATATATTGCTCTTGTGCGATTAATTATCGTGCAGTGATTTCGTGTGTGTGTGCCTGCGCAGGTATTTCACATATGTACCTTGGAAGAACTTCCTCATATTCTTTTACTTGCCAATGTGGAAATTTACATTGAGTTAAGTAAGACCTGATATGTCCAAGGTAGCAGAAAACAGAGTTTGAAGTTCGGGCAATGTAGAAAAGATGAGATTTGTATCTGAACCTAATGACTTCAGAGATATGGTAAAGAAGTCAGAACTTTCTAAGCTCACAGTGGTGACTGAACAAGAAAACTGTCACAGTCAAGTTGCGTGATTGATGGGGTGTCGTATGTTTGTCGTATATTTACAGGACCACTCAATCCAGACAATCTCCCGGAAGATGGAAAGCTGAAGAGCGAGGTGATGATGAAGGAGAATAGACGCTACTACCTGGATCTGAAGGAGAACCAGCGTGGACGCTTTCTCAGAGTCAGTGTCCTTACTTCTCGGTCATGTGTAATGTTGATGTTGGAGCTTAGACTCAATCAATCAATCAATCAATCAATCATTTATTTTGTAATGAACCAAAATTGCAAGTCACATATTCAAAGGGAAATGGCCACAAGAATAGGTCCTGAAGGGATCACTGTCACTGACCCTGCTAAATAAGGACACCTGCAAGGCTAGGGGTTGTTTTGGGTGTTTGAACACCCCCCCCCAAATGGAAAAAGTAAAAAATAATAGAATGCACTTACTAGCACATGATGTAAAAACCATGAAATAAAACCATGAAAACACCCCCGAAATGAAAAATGTGAAAAAAATAGAATGAATCGGTGACATTTTTCTGAAGATTTCGGCTGGATGACTAAAAACAAGGTCATCATTTTTTTTTCGGATGGGAAACTGAAGAAACAACCCACCAAAATCAAATCCTGGCTACGGCCTTGAACACCTATGTACATGTAAAACAAAATGATGACTCTGTAAAATGAAAACTGTTAGATTAATTATTATTGTAACAGAAAATTATAATCGGCAGAAAAGGACCGTTTACTTTTCTTCTTGAGTAGATACTCTCTATGCTTAGCAGAAATGATGTTGAGCATGTAATTAAGAACAGAAACTTCACTAGGTGTAGCACACAATCCTCAGATAACTAGAATGTAGATTGTAGAATGGAATGTTCTCTATTCCATGGAAAATCGATTGCAAATCGCGTTTTAGCGCACAGTAAGTTTCAGTTCTGCTTCTAGTACAGGAAGCTTGTAAAGATGTTTTCATGCACATCCCGATTTGCTAAATGTTAATGTTCTTCTTGTCTGGTTTTTGTCAATGAATTCCACAAGTCATCATATCCTTGTATACTATTGACAGATTGGTTCATTGCACTCAGTTAGTTGTGTCTCGTATTTCAGAGTTTATATTAACGTTTCAAGTTGCATCAATGGTCTCCCACGCAATCAACAATTGTAATCCCCTCGGTATCATGGCTTATAGTAAGCTGATGTTGTGCTATCTGTCCCCACAGTGTGTACTGTACCTGAATATTTGGGCCGTCCTTGTTTTAATCTTCTCTGATGCAGGTGCCTTCATCATGCACCGATAGATTTCTCTGCATTGGTGATGTGTGTATTGTATTGTATTTAAACATTTATAAAGCGCCTCTAGTAGGGTGAACCGTTCAGAGGCACTCCCAGTGCACAAGGTCCCCTAGAGAAGTGTGGTATGTAAACCGCTTTGTGCAGGAGGATTCTCTTGGGAATTGGAAAATATTCTGCTTCTCCAAGGTTCTCCTAGGCATCCATGTCTCAGCCATATATATATAATATATATATATAAATATATATATATATAATATATATATATATATATACAGTTATACACACATCTACACACATGCATATATACACATGTATATATATATACATATATATATACACAGGAGTATTGGCATGATCATCATCTGAATTTGATGATTATGTTGATGACGAGGAGGATGAGTATGTAAATATTTCTAACTTCGCGTGATCATATTTCACGTTTCTGGATGATGTTTTTCTGTCTGTTTAAGGTTTCTATGACGATGCCGTTGTCGAGACAGCGGTCGCAGGTGGCCATCCCAGCTCAAGGCATGATCGAGATCAGAGACGCCTTGACTGATCTGCTTAACGAATTTGGGACGGAAGATCAAGGTCTGTCCATGAAGCTTAATCAGATGAGAATTGAAATACTTAATCTATATCTGAAAGAAAGGATGTGGCTATGTATGTATGTATGTATGTATGTATGTATGCGACTTTGTCCAGAATGCACGCTCACAGTTTTGCAGCTACTGACTTGAAACATTGTATATTATACGTAGACGTTCACCAGGACCATCCAGAAGTGCTATTTTCAGCTCTTTATTAATTTTTAATCCCAAGATGTAGATGTTTTAAAATTTCGCTGTGTTACTTACGCTGTCGCTGAAGTATACAATGCCATATTGTAATCGTTTTGCAATAATTGCTTTTGATGTCTTTTTACATACTTTTGATCAATGCCATTTTCGCCAAAGCTTAGCATGAAACTTGAGCACTCTCAGTGCAACAACCCTGGGAAAAGATAAATCATAAATGCCTTCGGCCAAGGAGTATATACCAGGAGCCCCATACAGACATGAGCTTAACCAGCAGAATAAGGGAAGACCTTCCAAGCAGAGGGGCATAAATTACCATTTATAAACCCCAAATGGGCGATGAACCCGCACCACAGGGGCGGGTGGAGCTGGGTTTGAGGACGAGACGTCTAAATTTCCTGGGCAATGCCGGGTACCTCAGCTAGTATTACTTATAATACAACACATATCGATGAGTCTTTGATTATTAAAAATGTAGCTTTCTATACTAGTGTACTGGGATACACATTTTCCCTTTCAACCCATGTTGTTATGGAGCGTATTATAAGTAAGCTTCTGCTATATGTGACACCAGGGCTAAAAAAAGTTGATTGTTGCTTCATAGGTGTTGTACTAGACCTGTGAGATGGATGAAAACTATAAAGTATTCTTCAATTCAGCAGTTGCCATAATTTGAAAAGGATTAGCCTAATTTTGTTGCCGTTCGCTTTGTGCCGAATATATCCCTTTATTACCCAGAAAATTACAGAATAAAAGCCAAAAATACTATGAAACTTTTTTTGAGTTTCTCACTCTATGGTCTATACTAATGAAGGATCAAATGAGTGTCACTTCACTTCAAAATTTATTCTGTAAAATGTGGAGATTCAGTTCTATTTTATTCTTGGGTATCCTTTTTGAAGTTTCTATGAACACTAAGCTGTGATGGCAAAGAAGACAAGAGCATGCATGTCTGGTTTATGGGATGACTGATGGTGTGATTTTGAATTGTCTTTAGCGGATTATTCTGATACTGCAACGTACTCGTGATTTGTTTCTTTTAGAAGTGCACGATGAACTGCCCGAACCGCAGTCGCTTAAGGTTGAGAACAAGATGTTCTACTTTGACATCGGTCAAAACAGACGCGGAACATTTATGCGCATTTCAGAAGTGAGACGTTTACTGTACTGGAATGAGTTTGCAGTGGAATGGGTTGTGTCACTATTACCACTGGCTTAACATTGAATTGGGCCATCAAGTGCTATGGCATACTTTAAAAAGGGCTGTGGTGGTAAAGGATTTTGCCCGATATATGGACTGACAAGGTATTAAGGCTGTGGCATCACTATGAGAGGAGAGTGCATATGAAGGTTCAGCATTATGTAATATAAATAAGAGTCCCAAGAAATCACGTTTTCAGTGGGATCTTGAAGATTGATGTTCCGTTGGAAGCACGCCTCCTTTTTGTTGACTTTGAATTGTGTTGTGAGGCTGTTGGTCAATTGTACCGGTATGTATGTACAGCATTGTACGCAGCGGCTTGAGGTGAATTTGAACCTGCAACCCTTTGCCTGCAGGGCGATGAACATACACACTACACAACCACGCCTCCAAAATTGAGTTAGTTATTAGACTATTTATTATTCAGCAGAAATGCTGAGCCCTGTAACGCTTCATATAATAAAGATTGACGAGTGTTGCACAGTGAAAAGTTGTTAATTTGTCAGCTTTGTTGACTTGATGTCCGTGGTTCTTAATAATGGACAGGAGATGATTGAATGGTTTTACGCATGAAGATCAGGATGGCGTGGGTTCATTCCCATAAGATTGACTCAGCCTTCAACATCCTAGGGATGACTTTAAAATAAGTAGCAGGACAGATGGGTGCCTTGAAGGCTGCCAAACAGTTAGATTCAGCACATGTTAAACTTGCTATTGTCTGTTACTGCTATAATCATGTGATGTTATGGAAAACGTGAAAACTGTTTGAATTGATGAACAAATATTATTTTTATCCAAGATTTTTATGATCCAACCCTCGGGTGTTCAAAGTTATATATCCGGAGAATGCGGCGGAGATGGGAGTGGCGTTAGTCTGGAATGGCTTTTCGCCCTCGTCAAGATTCTGCTCTGTAAAAGCTATCATTATTTTTTTATAATGGCTCTGTTAAACTGCAATTGTTTATTCTGCATGTATATATTGTCATGACAACACAGAAAAGCAGTTATAATCAGGATTATACCATCTTTACAATAGCCGTCTGCTGATTTACTCTTCCAGGTTAGGGCTAACTTCCGCACGGCCATCACCATTCCGGAACGGTCCTGGGCTCGATTCCGTGACGTGCTTTCAGAATTTGCCGACCGCGAACCATCAACACCCGCCAAGGAACCAGCCGCGTCGGCAATCGGAGGTGGCGGTGGTACAGGTGGTGGAGGAGGAGGAAGCGGCAGTGGTGGCGGCGGTGGTGGTGAGAGCAGCAATTAGGAGCATCTCGGCTTGGAAACGGTGCCGAAACCGTGCAGGTGGAGAAAGGAGAGGGTGATGCGTGAGGAGATAATGAAGATGGTTTGGTGTGTTTTAGGAATCATTTACGAGAAACATAATAGCTATAATCGACGATGTTTTGGCTTCTGATTGGTCGGTCGGTCTGAATATGTGGCTGTGTGTGGATTCAAAAACACTTGCATACGCCCGCATGTATACACAAGAATATACGATATGTATTGTATATTTATATATACGCTTGCACGCTCCGATACATAAACATATTTATGCTTATGTATATACCTAGATACATATCTGTATGCACATATATTCAAGTTTTCTGTAATGCTTGTGCGCAAAAACTTGCATACGTGCATGCATATAAGAAATATAATTGTGTGCTTGTCCATGCAAGTATGTGCATGCCTACATATGCATTTGTGTATACATACATACATACGTATACATATATATATGTACATTATACATGTTTATACGTATGTTAATGCGAATGTTGCATGTGTTTATATTTTGAAACTAATTGGATACATTGGTATAAATATAGAAACTCTATGTGTATGATTGTATCCGATATATATATATCATTGCATGTGCAAGTGATATGTAGCGTATGTCTGTTCCTGTTAATGAGCACCAGATTTTCATTGCTTCTGTTTCACATAAATTACAAATTTTTTATGCAATGCATAAGTTCCTGTTTAAACTTCTGGTACCCTTGTAAAAATGTGCATTAGATATACTTATACATTAATGTGTGTATATGTATATATATTATTTTATATATATATGTGTGCATATTATGTGAAATATATGTATATGCATCCTCAAGGTACATAAATTCTGATTATTTATACCATTAGAAGTAAAATACTTTTGTACGATATCTTTATCCAGTCTATATATTTACATCTGCTTATATGTAACGGAAACATATATTGTGTGTATATATATATATACATAATTTATGTATATATATATACTGTATATATATATATATATTTGTATATATGGATATATGCACTTGCAGTATGTATGATGTATTGAGGTTAAGCCATGGCTTTTGGTCATCCAAGTAGTCTAGTGTACAGTCAATTGACCTTAATAGTTGAGCACTGTTGTTGGCATTAGTTGGCTGCGCCTTGCGTTGTTTGCAGTCGGTTATGGTTGATTTTTATGCGACAGATTGCGCCGTCTTGTGGATACCGGTTCAGTTGGATTCGCACGGGGGGTTGGGCGGGATGTTACCCGGAGTCCACACACAATCTGGGAGCAAAAAATGGAATTTCTGGGGCTCCTGACTGTTGTCGCAAACTAGGGTGAAGATTATATATATGTATACTGTACATGTAACAAAATGGTGGTGGTGGTGGTGATGCCTGTTCTGCTCTCTATCCATTGGTCATATGCAGATGAGTTGCGTTGAATTTGGTCTTTTATTGTTGAACCATGCAAAAGGAAATGTTCCAAGTATGTACTGCAGTTTCTTGGTTGTGCTTCAGGTGATAGAGTTTTCGATTCTATAATGATGATGACGATGATGTCACTGGCTGGATGTGGTCGAGGCATGTATCTGCCAAGATTTTGCAGCGATGGGTTTAAAATAGGATTTTTAACTGTGGCTAAGTTCTTGTACTGAAACGGTTGCCTTGAAAGAATGTTAGATGCATTTTCACTGTCAAGCAACTGCTTATAAATTCTGTTTGGAGAAATCTACGTTAAAGTGATTCGACTCTGGTAGGGAGCTCATGATTTGGTTGTATTGAGACGGTTTTGTTGTTTGGTTGTTAGGAAATTTCAGACTCTTGGCCTTCCAATTTCCCCCTTTTTTATGCCGTCCTGTTCCTGGCGGTAGACTACCGCATTGTGCTTAGAGCATTGCTGCATTACAACGTCGGCATGGTTCACTGGGATTGTAGCCGTCATCGAAATAGTTGCATTTCTCGAGTAGAGTGATGTGAATTAGCGCTAATTCGAACAATTAGTAGCAACACCACAGAAACCATTACGAGCCTTTGGTCCAAAAGAGACCAAGTAGTAAGGAGTTTGAGACCCACCTTGGACGGTCTGTAAAACTGCACATGCCTGCAGGCAGACTAGAACTGATTCCCATCTACTGATTTTGGAGTCTGTTTAGTTGTGTCTTACTAATGCTATAGAAGCTTTGAGAATAAATATTAATGCCATTAGTCTTAGCTTGTTGGCCTCTCTTCTTTCAGAGGCAGCTGAAGCAGCAGATATTAACTGGGATGTCAGACACTGTTTCTCTGACTATTTTTGTACATCCTTTTCAACCGTGCTCTTAGTTTCCTATGTTTATTAAATATTCTGTTGTCGTGGTATGCTTAGTACAAAGAACCTAATCATCAGTTATGTAGATCCCAAACCAACTTTTCAACTTTTAAATTGTTACATTTTTTCTGTTGTTTTAATCTTTCATTATATGCCAGACTATTCCCTCTGTATTGAAAACTGGTAGAACCGTTACTAGAAGATGTGAATGTGGATTTCTTTGAACCTCCAAATGTTATCTAGCCCAAACATTAGCAGTTATTATTTTTCAAAGTCTTTGCAGTTGATGTTTAATCAAGTTACACGTGTGTCTTCTGACATTTGTTAAGTTAAGAAGTTTAATTTAACAGTTGAACTTGTCAGGTTGAATTTAAGTTCGAGTTGACCTTGCCAAATTTAAATTTCTTGGTTTTAGGTTAACCTGTCAAGTTCAGCTCAGAGTCTAGTTGAACTCGACAAGTTGAATTTTAAGGTCCAGTTGAACTAGACAAATTTACGCAGGGTCCAGTTTGAACTGAAAAGTTAAATATTTCAGATTTGTTGTTTTACTTAGCCTACATTGGACTCAAACAGAATGAATCAGGATGAGTGTACTTACAGCTATAGTAGAAATGGCAACGGTATTAGTATCACAACTCTAACATAGGAGCAGTAAAATTGGTGGACATTGTGCTGTCGAAAATTTGAGGTTTGGTGGTCGGGTGGATAGAGAAGAAGAAGGCTGGTTGTAGATGTTTGGATTTTCATTTTGCAACGCTGAATTGTTGTTTTCGTGAGTGATTTGCCGACTGTTTGTTGCTGAATTGTGATAGGGGCTGCTAAGCTGTAGCGATGTTGTTATTCATTTTATCAGCATGTCGTTTTTGCGCACCTGCCGCCTTTTTTCAGATCACCGTGGCAACCGTGCGCATGCTCAACACAGCCCCAGGCATTAAGCGTCTCTTTGTACGCCAGTTACCATGGCGATCCGTGTGGGAGAGTCGCCGTGGCAACTGGGAACAATAGGGACCTCGTTTCTGGCATCACTTGAATTTGTCTCTTTTGCCGATTTTTAAGGTGGCATGGCAGCCAAGTGGTAGCATGCTGGATCATCACCGTTGCACTTGGGGTTTGAATCTCGATGCATCGTCATGTGTGGCATTAGCAATCCGTTATGAAACCATTTGCCTGCCACGACAACCACTGGACTGCTTGGTCCATCAACTGTAATCCAGCATTCACAAGAACTTTGACTGACAGTCACTTGATAAAACGTGTGAATAGCAGCATACCCTGGCTACTACTAACTGGAGCGCCTACCATCGAACGCCTTCTGTGCTGAGATGGCGGTGATGCTTCAGCTGTTGTTACTCTTGATTGTACTGCAGTCATCATTGTTTTCTTTCAATTTTGGAGTTCGTTTTGTGATCGGAAGAGTTTCACCTCCTTCTACGCAACTTTTTAACCGGTTAGAAACTTCTGTGGTATTTTACTCTGTGGCCTGCAATCAGTTTCTTCATTTCGAAACTGTCCTGTCTTTTAAACACGTAACTACCAAATTGAACTGAAAAACTTAGTACGTTGCTTCTAAGTGTACACTGGTTCCTCTTGAACGGTTTAATCAGAATGGAACCAATGATGAAGTGCTCTTCCCTTTGCCTCTGTTCCCTGTTAACTCGTTATCAATGTGTACAACTGGTTGTCATTGTGTACAACTGGTTGTCATTGTGTACAACTGGTTGTCAAATGTGTACAACTGGTTGTCATTGTGTACAACTGGTTGTCATTGTGTACAACTGGTTGTCAATGTGTACAACTTGTTGTCAATGTGTACAACTGGTTGTCATTGTGTACAACTGGTTGTCAATGTGTACAACTTGTTGTCAAAGTGTACAACTTGTTGCAAAAAGGCATTAAATTGTTCGATAGCTGTTTGTATCTACTTTAGGTGAAGGGACTAGTAGCTCCTTCGTTCAGTAAATGAGCCGTCATCGTAGACTTGCCTGTGTGTGTGTACCTATAATGAAGACCTGTACAGGTTTAGTTGACTTAACCAGTTTTATGTTTACCAGTTTGCAAAGCTTCTAATTAATTTTACTAAGTTGATTAATTAATATTCGATTAATTAAGGTAATTTATGTCGCGAATTTTTTTGCCAGCCTAGCGGATTAATTGTCCTGTGTAGTACGATTTACGACATATATAATCTTTTTAATTCTGTGGAATATTATTGTAAAGTAGTAGGTTTTATTCAGTTGAATTAACGTTGACCGGTTGAGTAGCTTACGTTCTGTAGTTCCTTATCATCATTCTGTCCTTGAAACAAATAAATAAATAAATAAACTGCAGGTGAATGAAAGCCACTTGTAACAGCTAACCGTTTAATTTGTTCACAGTTTGATTTTCATTCCCGCATGCATAGCGTGTTCACTTACAGCAAGAAGAGATTCCCTTCACGGGAGCCATGTTTTGATTGTACAGTGAAAACGCCGATATAATGCACCGAGTTAGTGTATGGTTTGAAGATATATTGAGAGGTTTGTTGTGCATTTTGACAGGATCTGTGAAAACTTGATTATGCAATGCTTCATTGTTGACATTAGACATACACTACCTACCAGTACGCTAGACTTTGCATTAGATCGAGGTTTCACTGTACAGGATGCTGTGTTTAGTGGAAGGCGTAAGGAAAACATTTAGTGGAGCATGAGGGAAACTGCCCGAGTATTGTTGTTTTTGATTACATTGTTACGAAACCGGTGCTGTACAAGTTGTTAGGCATTTTGGTGTACTAGTATTGAGATATGTACATGTAGTAGTAATCTCTGGTACCACAGCAAAACATTTAGATGACTGTTTCTTAAAATACTCCAGAGTGCTAACATGGTTTGGTAACTGTGTTGCTACCACTACCACTACAAGGTGATTGGAAAGGGCAACTATCTCTAAGAGACACCAAAACCCCTTGATTCTTAGTAACTCTGTACTGGCCTCCTTTCTCTTGCCTCAAAACCTGCCTTTTCTCTTGGGGGGGGTTGCATGCACTGGGAGCACTTCTGAAAGGCTCTTGCTGCAAGAAGTGGTTTACAAATGGTCAGGTATAATACAATACCACTGATCACTGCCAGTGGGGTTTGCAATCAGATATATATCTTGAAATGGAGACTGGGGTTATTCCTGCTATGAAAAGACTGCCAGGTGGATTGTTGTAAATGCACTTCAGTCAATAGATCAAGCAGTCTATAGATGATGTTGCTTCCAAGGACTGCCTGATATTTCTCAATTCCTCGTATTGGAACCACAGTACTATAAGGGAAGAGAAACTGTGCTTGAGGTGCAGACCTTCTGAGAAAACGGGTGATTGAAAACGGCAGCTATTTCTAAAAGACACCGTAAACCCTTTATTCTTAGTCACTCCATACTGGCTTCCTGCGACAACAAATTTTTTCATTCCAACCCTAGTTGAGGTTCGTGAATAAGCTGGTACCCTCTGCTTGGCTTTCTTTTTGGCGAATGGCGCTTTGGAAATTTTGAGATTACAATTATTATTATTACATAAATTTCTTACGCGCGCAAGGTCACACCGAAATGTGAATCTGAGGCGCGGATAGTCGGCCACCAGAGGAAGATGCAGTTAGTGGATAGTTGTCCAGTGTTAAGATTCCAATACCACTTTACTATAATAAAACATGAAAGAAGACAAGAGTGTTGATGATGTTGTAGCCTGCTGAAATTTGGAGCCTAACAAGAGTTCATAAATAAGAATAAAGTTACAAAATATAATGTGATAGTCAGGGCTGAAAGTGAGCCGGGTCTGTCTGGGTCCGCGGCTCGGCATTGATTTTCACAACCTGTCTTAGCCGGGTCTTATGTTTAAGATTTAGGCTTATGCATTCATCACATTTTCATGTATTATTTGATCAACTCGATTCCAATTACCTATATATTTAGTTAAATAAAGTACAATTTTTCACCTGACTTGTCAAAATGCTACGGTAGCAGTGTGGAAAATAAACGAATACAAAAAAGTCCTCGGGGGGGAACGAAAAGTCGGCGGGCAGAAAATAATTTTCGGCGCCTGCTCAAACTCGGACCCGGCTCCTTTTTCAAATCACTTTCAGCTCTGGTTCAATCACCTGAACAGAAATATCCAGGATTTCATACATCGCATTAAAAGAAATAATAAATGTAGTATTTATATAATGTTTGGGTCTCTATAGCACTTCAATCAAACTAGTTGTGATAAATGCAGATGGAAAAAATAAGATGCAAAGGACTGAACTGACTCCAGGTCCTTAGTTCTAGTATGTCTACCATAATCTGTGTCTAAAATATATCTACTGTCACATGTCCGATCAAATGTGAACCCCCTGTGACAATGGTGGGTCACATTGCAATTGATCCTTTAAAGCAACAGCGTACGATCGACGAGTCAAAATGCGTATTCACTATTCACATCAACGGCCAAAATGCAAAAATGTAGCCGCCAAAAGAAGCAACGTCTGCTCGACATTACTTCAAATGTTTTGGCTGATCGTTGGCAACTGAATTTTGCTAAATGAAAGCCAAACCACACTCGCATCACAAATCGGTCTTTACGATTGAAAGAAAGTCAAAGAATCGTCGGGCATCCTGAGGCCGATGTGGATCGAAAGTTGGTAGGCGTAACGAGACGGGGGGGAGGCAGTCGGTCAGTCGCTATGGAAACACACGGTTGTCTAAATGGCGAGATGCATATGTGCAACGTTGTAGAAGCTTTCTATTTGGTTGGCGGCCACTTCAGCGTTGTCGCTCGTGAAGACAACACCGTACGACTGACTTCCGACGAGATCACGGCAGATGTTGCAGCAATTGGTACCGTTGTATTCGAGACCCACAACCGGACCTAAACGATGCAACAGCAACAACAGGAACTGACTTTTCACTTGTTAGGCCAGCAGCACAGCCTGGAAAGGTAAAGGTTGTCAAGACACTTCTTACATGTTTTTCGGCCATTTTTTTTCATTTTAAGCACTGTCTACAACTGCGTAAGTAAATACGGAGGAACTTTAAAGATGTTACAGAGCTAAGAGAGCAATCTAATGGCAAGGGCTGAACACCGTTGAGTCGTTGGATAGGTTGCAAGCAGGGTTTAAAGTGTGCCTGGACGGTCATGGACGGCGTCCATGCACTTGTTTTAAACTCTGAACGCCGTCTAGCCACTTATTGGCGAGCACAGACTGGAAAGGTAAGGGCCGTCCAGGCACTTCTTTTGGAGAGGTAAGGGGCGTCCAGGCACTTATTTTTCCACACTTTAGGCACTGGTTGCATGTGATGCAGTGTTCGGTTGGTATAATCAAAAGTCGGTCTTAACTCTTAAGTCTTGATCTGGAATGTCACCAGCTGTGGCTTTGTGAACTTGGAAACACTGACCTTGTACGACGATGGCGTTGTAGCTGCTGCTGCCAAGTATTTGTTCAGACTCCTCAACTTTTAGACGAACTTCTTTGCTCTGTATCAGCAAACATTCTGCCTGTACAGGTAAAGGATGAGACTTGAAAACATCATAATATATGAAAATAAAACAAGAAATAAATATTAAAATACAAAGAGAAAAGATTGCTGCTGATACAAGTATACAACATGGCACACGCAAGATAGTCAGATTAGCAATAATGATAAAATGAATCAAAGGTATTTACAGATAAAGAGTAATACTTGTGTAATAGCAATGAATAACCACTTATTAGGAGGCAACAATACTAATATTGTAACCATTACTATATCTATAATTGTCATTAACCTTACATGTTCTTCGCCCATTTTCTGTATGAAGGCTTTCGTGCCTCTACTGCAATGCTGGTCTTGACTGAAGAATACCACGAGACACGACTAAAATCATATAAATTCAGAAACATCATTATTATTATCAACACTATTATTATCATAATTATAATCTTCAATATTCACACTCCAAGTTAATCAAAGAATGGAAATAGGCAGAGGCACAGTTCTAAGACAAGTAAAGGACCAGCCTCTTTATAATGACTCGAAATTAGCACACACGTAGCTAAAATGAAATGACTAAACCGAATGCTATCATAACATAACAAAAGATCATAACCGCGTCTGCAGGTGCTGGTCAATTGAACGCAGTACCGTGCCAGTACATGACAGAGAACAGTGACCATTCATTAAAGTGGCCAACCATTGCAAAGTAATGATGGCAATGTGACACGTGTAACAAAAAGAGAAACATCTAAACTTCAAGAAACGTTCATCAGCATGTGTAGCCAATCGTAGAGGCCTACAAACGGAAATAGATGAGGCAGAACTCCGCCACTCGTTGCACTCTGCCAGTGCCAGTCCCAAGCCTGGATAAAGGAGGAGGGCATCGCTAATGGTCTTTAATGTTATCACACAGTGATGTTAAACTGCAACTACCACCACGAGATGAGGCAGAGACAGACAGAGATTGGAGAAAGAATCTGAAGGATCCAAAAAGGTCAGATTTAATGTGGATTTAAAATGTCTCGAGCTCTTATACGTTGGAAAGTAAGTATTTGTAGAGAAGATTGTTTAAGAAGAACAGTCCAGCACACGCACAAAAACAATGTCACTGTGAGAAAGCAAAATAAACCGTGAAGTCAGTTTTGGCCTTATGTCATGTTATCAAGGCTTAAAGTGTGCCTGGATGGTCATGGACGGCAAAGGTAAGGGGCGTCCAGGCACTTCTTTTTCTATACTTTAAGCCCTACGTGTTATACTATTCTGGTTGTTTAAAAGTAAACCTCATCGTAGGGCTTTCTTCGTCTTCCAAACGTGTGTGGAACGACGCTTCTGCTGCGTTCTGTCGTCAGTTCTTCCACTGGAACGCCTTCCGCTGTTGGAATATAGCCTTCCATTGGTGAATCCTGAACATTACAAAGCTGGTAAATTTATGCAACTTCAAGAAATACTCATCAGCATAATGGTCAGCGGTTAAAGTGGTTTGAGTGAGCAGTGGGAACGCTGATGAAGTTTTATTGGGAACGCTCATGTTTCCAGGGTTCCATGCATGGTGAGCAGTGGGAATGCAAGCTAAGAAATTCGAGAGCAGTGGATACACGCTCCAACCCACTTTAAACCCTGATGATGGTAATTATTTGCACTTGGGGTGCCTTCCCAGTTGGATTGCAATCTCCTTTGGGCCTACCCTTGTAGCCAATGTACTTTTCTCATCAGTATTTTACCGTGCAAAATTGGTTGCAATAATAAAAATTACATTACATGAAGAATTATAACAAGAAGAATAGTTACTTGATATTAATTCTTACTCTTATTAATAGTAGTGCTAATAGCAATACTAATAACTTAGCTGTAAATAATACGATAACATCTGATAACCTTTGTCTGCTGCTTCCAAATACTTAAATGCTGTTTGAGCCTCGTACGACGCTAAGGTAGAGATTGATTGTTCAAATTAGACACTTACCTGTGAAAGAAAGCTGAAGTTCTTTTCATCTGGAACTGGCGTAAAGTCATGAATATCGCTCCAGTTGTTGTTGTATACACTCAGACCCGTACTACGAAACTGTTCTGCACAACAAACACATCAGCGCATACCACTGATTCAGTCAATCAGAATCACCAGTTGCACCATATGCATACAGTGAATCACCAGTTGCACCTATCAGAATCACCAGTTGCACCATATGCATACAGTGAATCGGTAAATGCTGGAATTTATTGGTTAAACCTTAACGAGAGAAGCTCAGAAGTCTACTTTGACATTTTTAACGTCGATTAGCAGTACTTTAATATGAGGTTTGGTGACTTTCTTCTGTTGCTGTTACATTATTATTATTATTATTATTATTACCACTTGCATTGAACAGTCTTCAGATTTGAAAATAAGTGCATGGACGCCATCCATGACCATCCAGCCACACTTTAAGTCCTGCTTACAGTGTGCCTGGATGGTCATGGATGGCAAAGGTAAGGGGCGTCCAGGAGGACCATGAAGTAGTCAATTATTACCAACATCATAAATTTTACCTTCCAGCTGTTGATAATGGTACTGAAAGCAAGCGAATTTCATTCCTGTTGATGACTCGATGATTGGCTGCGTGGCACAGCAGAGTAAGATCTCCATCTGCTTACAGTCGCGCGTCCTGAACTGCTGACAGGCGACCATTATCCGACAGTTCGTACAGTCACGAATGAAGACACTGATCAAAAAAACATACCAAACAGTCACCAAACCTCACTAAAGTATTGCTATTATTATTATTACTATTATTATTACTAGTTTTTTCCCCGAGGAACACATAATCCCTCAGGAGTCTAAAAAATTATGCTAGGAGCTGTTGCTCAATGACTGGAAATTCAGGCCTCGTCCAGCAAATACACCACTCATCAAAATGTGTAGGCTCGCTGATACCAACAGAAAAGCGCCATCATTTAAAAGTTTTACAAAAATCATGTAGAATACAACACAAGTTGATGTACAAAGAAACAAAAATATATCCACAACGTAAGCGAACTTAGTAACAGATAGAGTGACGGAGTATAGCTTAAGAACGACAGTGAACCATGCAGATAAAACAAACCTGCTTTTTATGGGTCCAAGAAATACGAGGCAGTTGGAGCAGTCATCCACTGTCACGCTGGCCAAGTGATCGAATATAAAGATGTTGCAGTTCTGTTCAGCAACAAAACAGGTCATCAGATACATATTAAATGATCTGTTCAAGCATTATTCCTAGGTTTTTATCAGTGAAAATATCACTGCCCAGATCATTTATAATCACCACTGTAGAGAAATGACCTGGATATGCAAATATACATCATATAACTTGTGTTAGCCTATGATACAAAATCTCTAAAACAGACGCAGATGATCGCATCTTAGCACCATTTGTTACCATAATCGCCTTAATAAACTTGTCAGACCGAAATACTAATCTTCGAAAAAGAGACAAGCGACTAATGACTATGTTGACTTGTCCAGTCGTAAGCACATTATTTCATTGTCATGTCTCTGATGACCTTTGCCTCTACCCCTACAACCCACCACCTCTACAACTTGTTTCTAGTTCTGTTCATAGATGAAATATAACACATAACGGTTTTACAGTACTGCAGCATCATTTATACAGCTTCACACAGAATCATATCATAAGTAAGTACGCACCTTTCCTACTAATCCAACTGCATTTTCGCACTTGCGCCAGTTTGAATAAAGAATACAACTACTAACTTTACTTTCCTCTACGTTCATCAATAGCAACTAGTACAAAGAAGGGATGCTACATCTATACGTGAATTTTACAGTAAAACATTATTTACAATTATCATTGACTTTTTATATAGCACACCTTCAAGGTTTTTACTCAGAAGCGCTCCCAGTACAACAACAGCTAAATAAGGCAGCTTTTAAGTGAGAAAGAAACATAGTGGTGTGAGCACAACAGGGAGCCCATTCCGGGTTCTACGGCCAGCCACTGAGAAAGAGCACCCCAGCATTTTAGCAGTTCAAGAGCGAAGGGCCAAGAGGTCAGCTTGATCAGCCAATTTGAGTTCAGATCGCCGCTGGACACCAGAGTAGATAACTACGATAATCAACCACAAACTTTTCCTGACCTGACAATTCTGGATGATGAACTGCTGCCCCTTCACTGACCCTGGAAGGCGACAGATCGTCTGACCAGACGCATTTTCCACGATGAAATCCTTTGGGTTCACCTTGTCCCTTTTATCCCTAGATTGGGAAGAGAAACACGTTTAGTAATTTTGTAAGCAACAAAAGACAAATTCGTATCATAATCGTAAACTCAAAATTTCTAAAGAGTTACCCGAAAGCCAAGCGCGGGGCACCAGCTTATTCCTGATCTGACAATTCTGGCAATTCACTTGTTAACACACATCTCCTTAGAGGAAGTTGAGGTCATATGATCCTTTAACCTCGAGACCATGCTTCTCGTTAACTTCAATCATGCACTGAAACGAATGTGTTTACCCTCACCCTAGTTATCTATCTAAACTGTTGTATAAATTCAAATGTCTCTATTAATAGGTCTGTGAAACGCAACCTAATATTAAGAGCTAAAACACAGTTTTCTAGGTTTTCCTGTCCTGCACTTTCTGGCCGCCTTCTCAATCAAAAACATATATATACCACTGGAGAAGGGACAAATCCAGGTGCATCTACTTCTTATATCAGCAAGTAGAAAACATAGGGCACAACATTTACCAGTTTACATGTCAATGTCTTTAGTGTAACTGTCATAATTATATACCACTATCTGCAAGAACTGCCATGGTATAGTTTTTGCCAGTTGTCTTATACTATACATGCATAAGGATCTAAGAGGCTATTTTAAATGATATTTATATAAATTTAAACAAATTTCGGCTAATATCTCCTTTGACTTGATTTCAGAAGAAATCATAACCAGAGGTGGTACCAGAAATTTGCTATCAAGAGCATAGCCAGACAAGTTGGCAGGTAAAAAATGCTTTGATATTCAAAGTCTTGTGGTCAATGATGAGATCAAGAGCTTTCTTGCCCGGGCATTTGCCCTGCTGAAGTACTTTAACCACCACTGTTCATGACCTATTATGGAAGAGAAATATCCCCATAAACTGGGTGGCAGTTTCAGATGAGTCATTTTATTAAAATGGTAGATAAAAAATCCTTGTCTGAACATAATATGTGGCCAGTTGGTGGCTCACCATTTAGCTTTCCATCAGATAGGCTTATGAACCGCAATTACTTATTTACAGCACAGAGATCTTTATGTCCTCATGTAACATTCTCTGGAAGTCCTAGCAATTCAGAGCACTGACGAGAAGACTACAATGTCGCTTAACATACAGCACATACTAGAACTGATAACAATGTGCATGCATACTATTAACTGGTCATGTAAATGCTGACATTATATTACAGGTCAAACATTCTTAACTTTACTTGAAAGCATTTTAGAACAAGAGTTACTGACGGCATGTATCTCAGACCAATTACGCAGGTGTGTGTCGTACAAGAAGCATATACAATGTGCTGCCTCTGATAGATTATAAAGTACACATGAATAAATTTAATACACGTCACTAACTTAACCCTTTAATGACGAGCATGCACTAAAAGCAACAGAGGTTCCAAACCAATGCAGCCTGTCATTAAGGGGTTAAAAGTAACGAGTGCAGTGATTGGGACAGTATTTAAGAAGCCGTCATTTATTAAGCGTCTGCTGACCTGCGATGTTGAGCAACATAAGCGCATAAACAGAATCCATAATCAGTCGCCATCCACTGTTTATCATTAACTCAATAACAGCTGAGACAGCAAAGACAGCACTGTATACACATGATCTACATAATTTTTCACTGGCATTCCATAAAAACAGGCACAAAGACGAATGTCCAGTGTATATAAGGCTAGCATGTACCATTAGACAGGGGTCGGCAGAGTGGGGATTCATAATCATTGGTCACACTGGACATCTCATTAAGCCACAAAGGCAGAGAGCTGCGGTGTTGCTACAAAGGCAGATAGCTCTGACGTGTGTTGTCTTGCGTCATGGCAACTGACACTGCACGCTACCTGTCTTATGCTGCCTGCCAGTGAATAATGGTTAGGCACAGGCTCACCTTAGCAGGTGCTATCAATACACGATGGTCATGATCATAATATATAACATGACAATGATGATGACAATATCTTTTCATAAATAATAATATTAATATAATGTTGATGATAATGAAAAAACATGGTATCATTTTTAACATTATCATAATCATAATCAATAAACGATAATGGCATAAGAATAAATAATTTAAATAAATGAATAAATGCTTCCTCACACCAATGGCTACCAGTTTGAACCATACAACACTAGTTGCCTCATTAAGGTGCAAAGTAAATAATGAGGCAATTTGGTGATCGTTATTATTTCTGTCCATGTATAGAAGCCTAGGAGGCTTCTAAGTTTTTGCATGGGTTTCATGTGAGCCTAGTTAACCTAATGACTGTTTATGATCCTAAATAACAGTCATGATCTTTAATTTTGATCTTCATTATCACATAATGTATTGTCTGATTGGCATAGTTGATGCAATTGCAATTTCTTTTACCTCTCTCTATAACTTGTTTTCTCTCCTAATACCCATACTGCACAGTCTGCTTTATTACTGCTCCTCTGCCATCTTGCTTCTTTACTCTTGTACCATGGTTACAGAGTCCTAGAGTGACCCTTCTCTTTCTGGTGGGTAACCGTTTCACAAGAATCCATATTACTGTTCAAGGTGTTTTATTATATAGTGTATACCAGGGCTTTTTTAGCATGCAGTTCTTGATAAAACATAATGAGCAGCAGTGGCGTAGCCAGGAATTTTTCATGGGGGGGGGGTTTTCTGGCCGGAAACCCTGTTTTTTTGCTATTTTTTCTTACTTAAATGGAAAAATAACCTTAAAAAATCTTTTTCCGGAGCCAATGGGAGGGGTTTTAACCCCCGAAACCCCCCCCTTGCCTACGCCCCTGATGAGCAGTTCTAAATGGATTTGCACAGTTGTAGAAGCACTTCTGTGTAGCTAAAAATAGCAAAAATCGTCACTGTCATCCGATTTGGAGTAAGCTACCATGGAAGATGGGAGGAAAAGAAGAGGATGCGCAATTCTAAAAATTCCTTTAAAAAGCCCAGGGTGTGCTACTGATTTGTTGGCTAGTTGAGCATTATATTTGACAATGTCACTACATAACTGGATTTGACAAAAAAATCTGTCACGCCTTTGTGTGGATAGATGCAGATCATGTTAAGTACCTCGTATATTCTTTATTTAACCATCTGCATTTCTGCACTTTAGTTTACAATACATTCACCGATGCAGCATTCTAATCTTGCTAGATTGTCATCCTGTGGAACAATACAATTATGCAGGATTGTCTCTGAATATCGAAGGAAGTGGCTTGGATGGGTGCTTTGTTGAGCCCAAATGCAGTATTGGGCTCTTGAGCCTTTCATGCTGCTGTTCTTAAGGATTGGAACCAACTAAAAATGTTGCCCAATGGTCTAAGACTTTTCTTCCTTAAAGAAATGCATCAAAACTCGCTATTAATCACTGGCTTTGAAATATTTGGATAACTAATATCTCTTCTCCTAGTGACTGATTAATCATGCATCAGATTCACAATTCTGTGTGACCTTGCGTAAGTTCGAAATTAATATATGAAATCATAAAAAATGCAAGGATTCAATATGGTATAAAAGTTGCTCACATGAAGAGGAAGAAAAGAGCACCCAATCAATTCTGGCCTGAGAGGCATCAATACAAACAAATACATATATGAATACATACATATATGAAACACACATACAGTGGTAAAACTTTTACACCAGAAGTTTCCCTTGCAGAAATCATATTCTCTACACAAATCTGTGGTGGAAGATCTGGCCTTTTTCTGTCAACTGCCATCATGAGCATGAGCACCTGCAGACATTTTGTGGGGCACGGTGGTGTAGTGGGTATGTTCGTCACCTTGGAGCCAAAGGGTTGCAGGTTCGAATCCACCTCAAGTCGCCGCATAAGGACCTTGGGCAAGTCCTTCACTCGCAATTGCTCAGTGCTTCGGCATGAAACTCTGATGCAGTGTCTGCTCTGTAGTCGGGAGCGCCTCTGAGTAAGGAGCTTGAAAGGATACTATAACAAGTGTGCATACAAACAAATTTTTGCAGGAGGGGCAAAACACAATGGTTGTGGTTAAATCCTTTTCAGCAAGAGCTTGGGGGAATAGCAGAAAATTAAGAACATGGGTTTCGAAGAGAACTTTCAAAATGTAAATTTTTCAGTTTCACTCAAAGTGCATAAAAATTTGTCAAAATCGAAACTAGTATTTAAAATAAAGGAGTCACTTTTCCCAAGGGGTGAGACAAGTGCCCCTCTTGCCTCTATGTGCGGGGCCCATGGTCGTGTCACTTGGTCTCAGGTAAGGCATAGCAAGGTTCAGTTAGGACACAATTTGGGCTCGTATCGTCAATAGACAACATGTATAAAAACTTCCTCTGCAGAAGCAGCATGCTCTCTCTCGCTATCTACAGATTATAATTATACGTAGATAAATGCGTGCGTGCGTGTGTGTGTGTGTGTGTGTGTGAGAGAGAGAGAGAGAGAGAGAGAGAGAGAGAGAGAGAGAGAGAGAGAGAGAGAGAGAGAGAGAGAGAGAGAGAGAGAGACTCTGTGTGCGCTCGCGTGTGTGTGTGCTCGTGTGTGTACACACCAGCATATGCATGCAGGTGACGTTCAGCGAGACGCCTAATTAGTCAAGATCTTGCATCTTCTTGCCCCAGTGAATATTATTGGGACTATCCAATAAATTTCATGACACAAGGCCAGAACAGACTAAAAGCACAAGTGTGTTACCATGAGTACTGCTTCGGCTCTTCGTCCACTTTTTCTTCCATGATTGGCCTAGAACAGCATAGCTTAGTGCAAAAACAGCCCATCTTCTTATTTGACAGACTCAAAATATTAATATAGTTGCAGACAACGCTAAACTTCGTTTTAAAACCACGCTCGGATTCATTCAGCTGTTAACGGCAAGAATCTTGCTGCGACCTGTTTCCACTAACGCCACAGCCAAACCAGTTTGTAACGATTGACGCAATTGGTCAAAACGTATGAAAGCTAGATTTTCATTCGTCAGATGAATCATCGACGGCAATTCTATTGGCCAGTGCTAGGTGTAAACAAGTTCATTGGTTCGTTGTTAGGAGCGACGATTTCATTGGTTCGCTCATTTTCATTGGTTTATTGACATAAACTTGGAGAGTAAAGTAAGTAAGCAAGCACGTATTTTAAGTAATATTCGTTTGATCAAAAATCTGGTTGACAGACCGCAACCAATAACAGTATAAGTTATGCAATACAAAGCATAAAAAATAAGTTTGTTTGACAAACAGGGTATTGTTATAAAATGCTTCTTTACAAAGCGAAAAGAATGTTCCTACAAAACACAGAGAACTAGTAGGCTACATGTTCATGTATATAACAAGCACATTTTATACACCTAGTATTGTTGTCATCGTGGGGGTATTTCCATGCAGAGCTAAATGCTAAATACGAATGGGAAATGGGAATTCAATCTAGGCTACTCGAGTCGATCGATACATGCAGTTCTGCGGCTCGAACGAAAGAAGCCGCAGAGGAAGGGTCGTGCTATCAGAGTATCAGTTGACGGAACACAAACACATAACCTGAGTCAAAGACATCACATTTGACTCTTCTGCCTCTCAGTTTGTGCATCAGTCATAGATATAATCACTATGGAATTATCCATGGCATCAATCTATGCCCGAATTTAGGATCTACGAGACTACGAACTTTTGTGGCGCCTTGAATTGAATATCCAGTAGAACGATAAATATATATATATATATATATATATATATATATATATATATATATATATATATATATATATATATATATAGAGTCTAATATATAATCGGAAAAATCGTTCTGCAATCCAATGTGAGTGTAGCAACAACAACAAAACAAAGACACGTCATCACTGATCAGTTTACGGAAAAAAACGAGTAGGGGAGAGATGCAAGGAGTATTGCATTTGATAGCGGCAGGTTAGACCTGGGACTAATAACTATAGTCCCAGGTTATATTTTGTAAAGTGAACAATACCAAACATTAACTTGAAGAGGGTTCCAAAGTTCAAGGCCAGCAGAAGACAAGAAATTCACTAATTTAATTGGCCTAAATATGACCTAGATTATTAATCTAACGGCATTCATTGCCTCTAGCCACGACATTATATCCAAAATGCGGTTATCTTGCAAGGTCACCGTACAGACATTTCAGAGTTCACGTTTGTGTCCATGACCCAATTATCGACCATTTGGATAGCATATAAATGGGTCAAACTTTTCGCTTGAGTCCAGATTCCGTCAAGTGGGTTGATGTACAAATGGGTCAAGTCTATCACGTGATCAATGTTGTTAAACACGACCTTTGTCACGTGACAGGAGAGTACCGTATTATACGAGCTTGTATATCGTGCGAATTTTCTACTTTTTTACGATTTTAGTTTAAAATGGATAATATTCGGCAGCAGGTCATGCTAAGCCAATTCGTTTATGTGGCCGGGTGTCATCCGGAACAAGCCAAACAGCTTCTAACGGAGGCCAATTGGCAGTTCGAGGTGATTTACGTTAACTACTGCTTAGACTAAAACCGTGCCACAATCTTTTCGTCCACTTTCATTGTCTGGAAAATGGTAACTGGCGTTACATGAGGCATTTTGGTTTCGTGCTCTTACACCATCAATCTGTGCTCTTGCACATAATTAACTTGTGACGAATACTTCCAATTGGTTCAATTGTTAGAACTACGCTTCTGCGATTACTGCTGAAGGGCGTGGGCGTCGTATGTTGCATTTGTAATAATGTATAAAATTGATTTTACCTGTCTAAAGACACAGTAGAAAGTGGTTTGTTTTTCCAATTGGAGTCTCTTGTTGAAAGCAAAAGGGCTAGCCGTTAGTGCAGCGTGCTATGCGTACGTGCTGAGCTTCATATATTTGACCGTTGAATGTTTTGCAGTGGAGGGGTGGGTAATTTGCGGTAGGCCTACCGTGTCAAAGTTCAATGTGATGTTATCAGGCCACGATCCTGTTATTCGACAAATGCTTACCATTTTTTCTGCCGGTTTCAGTGAATAAACTGGGTTTCTCCATGTGACCTGTGTGCTATTGATAGCTTTGCTGAACTAGATTCTGTTTTGCAGTGCTGTTTTTGGTAAGCTGCATATGCTTGCATTTCTCAGTATTGTGGATTGGGTGCTTTTTCAGTGAAGTACTGCTGCCACACTTTCTGCTTCCGGGCTATGCTTAGGTTGCTTCAGAAGACTGACCTTTGTGTATGTAAGATGAGGTCACGCTTTAGCGACTGTGCATTCTCCGTTGCTGCTTCCAGATGTTGGAACAGTCTTCCACCGGACATCAGATTGATCGCCTTGGTGGACTCTTTCAAATCAAAGCTTAAATCTTTTCTGTTTGCTAATGCTTATCCCGCAGTTAGCCGTTTGTGAGTCACAATTGTCCTTGTTATTATCATCAAATTTTAGCATTTTATTCCAGCAAATCTGAAAACCGATATAAAACTTGTCAGCAAATGCGATGAGTTGATTACAGAGCCTCTTTAAAACACTTTGACATCTAAAGCATCGTCGATCGCAAGTAGTCCCATTGGCCGCCATCTTTGGTTATTGCAGCTAAGTTGTTAGCGAATTTTCTATCAATAATAGAACCGATAATTGCTTTAATTTTGGATTTCAACAGTCGAAAATCGGTTTGTCAAAAACTGATATTAATAACCCTAGTAATTAGTATAGGCTATTATGTAATTGCTTAGGTTTTGGGGATTCTGCTAGACCCTCATGAAATTCTACCAGCTGCATGCACTTAGTATGATGTATATTTTCTAAGCATCTGGGTCGCTCTGTCACTTGTGCCGTGGTTTTTGTGGATTTCAATCGTCTTGGTATTTTACTGCCAGCGTATCGTCACCCATCTGGCAAACCTTCCTCACTTTGTCCGAGCTTAGGACCTGCACAGGGACGTTGTTGGTTCCCTGTGGTGGATTATGGATGCAGTTTAACGTCGTGCCCAGGACAGATGATGTGGAGCTGACATGCCCAGGCCAGTCAAGACAGACCAGTGGAGACAGTCGGGGGAGAGCATGGGACACATACGGGCATTGACCCAGGTTGTCGTTCATGAATGCCTCTTTTCCAATATTCTCTTCATTTAGACAAGGTGGTCTAGCTGCTCCAAGATGTTATGGTATGGACCTGCTGACCGGACCGGTTGAAGCTGGGCAGCATGACGCGAGACAGACTCAGACAGAGAGTGGCGTCGGACCCCTACGGGCATTTAGCCCAAGGATTTTGATGATGATGATATTTTCTAAGGTAGTCTAAAAATGGACCTATAATATCTTGTGTAGTGGCCTAAGTGATTTTGTTCAGTAGCTGTCAGTTTCTTACTCTAGCATTGAGTGTCAAAATTACCGTATTTTCGCGAATATAACACGCGGGTTATACAAAGTTTTACAAACCACGCACCCTACCCGCGTGGTATACTCGGGGGCGTCTTATACAAATTATTTTTTACATAGTCAAATTTTGTGCCAGATTATTTTCAGGTCATGGTCAAAAACTACTGTAAAAACTGTTTTCTTACAATTTGGAGACATGGACGTCAACAAAATCGATAGGACATGAAGTCCGAGTTCAGTTCGTTTATTATTATTATCAAAGAAATATCAGAGGCGCAGAAAGTTACAATTTAAAGTTTAACAAATTATGATTTGACCTTAAATACAAAAGTTAAATATTACTATAAATAAATTGCAATTGTCTGTTGTTTTCAATAAAGCAGTAAATAAATTTACACAGGCAGTATTTTGTATTATCGCTTGCTATTCGTTAGGTATGAAGCTAAGAAAATTAGGTGTTTTAATTATATAGCGCATATTTGCGCATAATTTTACTATTTTTAAGCAGCCCAGGTAATCTTCCTTTTCAGTGTCCTCCGCTGCCTCTTCCATATCACAAATGCAAATATTGTCAATGGCATCAAAAATTAGGCCTAAGTTCAATTTTCCAGACTAGCTTGCCAGATACCAAATAATTATTGTCATCCGACTTTCCGTTTAGCATCAGATGCCAATTGCGGTGATTTGAGAACTCGTGTCAAAATCAGGATTTCCTTTGGACAAACATAGTTTATTTTCGTCACTTGCTATATCAAACAATTATTAACGGCAAGATTTGTCAAAACTGTCACCATTTGAACCTAATTCTACAAGGAAATCGCGAGTTTATTAGCCAATCCATCCCATCGCGTTGGCGGCCATATTGGATCAGTCACATGTGCGTGAAAATGTCCGTTTTCATTGTTAAATAACGCGCGTAGGTTGAGATTTTAAATATTTCTTCCACTTACATATGTGTCTACTTATATTATCTTGGTCTAAATTACGTAAAATTTCATATATATTTTATTTCCTAGGTCAAGACCGTTATTATAAGAGCAGCTTACGTGTTACTAAACTGCTAAGTGAAGCCTACGCCCGTCATTACCCTCATAGTATGATAGTTTAAGCTTGTTAATTAAGGACATGATATTGATTAAAATAATTTTGCATCAATTTAATTTCAATTATTTTCGATTGGTAGAAAAATAATGCTACAATGAGCGAAATTCGCCAATATACATTTAACCGGTTTCTATCAAGACTACTCATTCTTATTCACTGCACTAATGCTACAATCCTTAAACGACGATGACCTTACCTTGTGAAGCTGCAAGTAGGCTAAGGAACCAGGAACACGGTAATTTCCGCTTTCAAGTTTTTATATTTATATAGAAAATCATATATGGTTAACTTTATTGAAAAGTTAATTTTAGCAAAACGATTTGTTTATCAAATACATGATTTTAATTTGTGTATAATTGAACCAGTGACGACTCTATGCAGTCATAAATTATATAAGGCTAGAGTAACATTAACGTTAGCGTACACGTTCGAGTACTAGCGCAGATGGAGGCACGAAAATGCGTCTTATAGTCGGGTGCGTGCTATACAATTCAATTTTTACTCAAATCGCAAAAAGTAGCGTGTTATATTCGGGTGCGTGTTATACCCGTGTGCGTGTTATATTCGCGAAAATACGGTATATGAGAAGCAGATGTAAATTGAAACTAAAACAATTCCTTCTTCTCACTTGAGAATTTGTATTTTCTCATCACCCCTTTCCTAAACATTTTCTGTGGACTAGTGGTGATCTAGTTGTGGCCTTCCAATGGAAGGATTTTTTTAGACTCGTTTTTGTCTTAAACTGGTACACTGTGTCTCACGTGTATCTTGATTCATGCAAGAATTTCAGCAATCTGACTTGACGACTCAGTAGCTTACTGCATTGGCAGACCAGTAAAGATGATTCTGGGTTTGTTTCTACAAAATCACAAGTCCTTATAATGTTCATTGATGAGGATGCAATGTTAGACGTTTTGCTTAGAATTCTCACATAGAATTCTCTCCGAACTGCTGCCATGTCATTAGCCAAGTAATCACGATTGCAATTACTTACACATGTATGTGTGTGGTGTGGTTGATAGAATTAAATTGCAACTACTAAACTGTACTTCCCTGCTGCTAGTTCTTAGCTGTTAGAATTGATCTTAACTTGTCTGTCCTGCCTGCCATGCCGTAACTACCCAAAGGAAATAAATTATCTGTTGCTAAATGTTTACTGAAATGCACCTGGTTGCAACAGCTTTGTCAACAGGATGATGCGCACCCTAGAGAAATGTGCGATATACTAGGACACCTGTTGAACACTAAATGATATTCTACCAGCTGTGGGCAGCACTAAGGAGGCTGTAATATGTGCATTTCTTTGGTATTCCTTGTACACGAGCTATTTATAGGGAAGACTTGCTCTGTTGATGGATTTGGTCTGAAGTATACACAGCTGCAGAACGAAGAATTTTGGCTGATAATGGCACATAACAGAATGAAATGTTCTATTTTTTAATCGTATTGTGAGTACGACATTGTAAGTAATTAAGTTAGTATTTGCTTTATTACTCCACTTGCAAATGCACATCTTCTTCACGTTCTCTGCTCTCAGGCAGGTTCGTATGTCCAATAACGCCATTTTTCTCTGTTCTGTGCTTCTCTCCTATATAACTCGGGATAAGTAGGGAGGTGGTTTCCCGTTGCTTTCCTCCCGGTGTTTTTTATGGAGAGGCACCATCTCTCAGCATCGATGCCGTCCATTGTCCGTCCTTCAGCTTCTTCGCCCATAGGGCACTCGCTTATACCGGCGAGCACTCGGTCGTCCACCACGCACTCCGTTGAAACAGGAGGGACCCCGTGAAGGTGGCGTGGGTGGACATTTGAGCAGCAGAGGCTATTTGAGTCGCTTGCATACCCCATTCCTCTCCCAATGGGACATAAAACATTTATATTTACAGCTAAGTAATAATTGGTAATAAAACATAAAAATTAAATCACAAGTTGAATAAAATTACTAAAATATTGTTATTAAAATTGTAAAATGGGATGGGTCAATGAAAGCACTTACCATCGCATCAATCAACAACTGCCCTTCATAGTTGCAGCTGTAGAATTGAGTCAACTTTTGATTGCACTGCAGGCAACAGCAACTGCACAGCTTCTATGATGGATCACAAGAAATTGGAATTCATTGTGAACAAATTTTGTATTATGCACCCTAGAGAAATGTGCAATATACTAGGACACCTGCTGAGCACTAGATGAAATTCTACCAGCTGTCAGCATCACTCAGGAGGCTGTGATATGTGCATTTCATTAGGTGTTCCTTGTACGTAAGCCATTTATAAAGAAGATATTCAAACCAGCTTGAGTAATAAGTATAAAGACACTTCGCGACAGTTTAACTTATCTGGACAGACTTTAAGCATCTTAGAGAATCTGATTATTGTAACTTGCTGCATTATGCCAATGTGATTGTCGAATAAACGATACAATACCATAACATTTTTTGACACTAACAAACCTTGGTTATAAAGTTAGTTGCAGATTGTTTTTGTGTTGACTGTTGTAGCACAATTCCGTGGATATTAAATTTTTCATGTGCTTCAAATGTTCTTGATTTTTGACGGTACAAAGTTCCAGCATGGCGATGAAGGAATAACTGGAAATTTTTGTCATTCTGTTGTAGACGGCGCTTAGTGTGTTCTTCCAGGAGGCGTCAAGCCCAATGAGTCCTTCGCACAGAAATGGCAACGGCACGGCACACTCCGGCTGCCATTTCGCAGTAAGTTACTGTTGAGCAGGTGTAGTAACTGGAGCATGAGCACGGTGTCTTACTAAACAACAGAGTAAGGGGTTAGCTGGTGTTCGGTGAGTGTAGTCAGTAGCCAGTTGAACTGTGCCTGTGTGGATTGCATAAGTTTTATTGTAATTCGTAGTGTTTGGGCATGATCAGGCACCCATTAAAACTGGCTGTGTGTTGAAGGATTTCAACTGATCAATTCTTTGTTAAATTAGCAAGGTCAAGGTCATACAATCGGAAGCTAAAAACGTAGACTGCATTTATATATTTTTTTTGCCTGAATGAGGATGTCTGTGTGGGACTGACTGAGGGGTCTGAGTATAAGACCATTTTCTGGCCATCAAAAGCTGGGACACTTTTTGGAAGACTTATGGGATGTAATGGTCACCCCAGGATTTCAGTTTTGGGGGTCTGAATCCTTGCGGAGTTCCATGTTCATCCGCCAAAAATTCTGATGACCTTTTTCAGTCATTTGGTTGAAATCTCATGGATGTTTTTCAGTTTTATGGGGGCATATCGTGGAAATATTTCACTTTTACATGTCCATCGGGTGGCCTTTTTATGGGGGCTTAGCCCTTTGGGTCACCCTATTATAAACGCCTCCCTTGTTCATGTGATTTAGTACCATGGATAAGATTCTAAAGCAAGTGAAGTTATTACATAATATTTATAGCTTCATCATGATGATTATGGGGACTTGATGATGATACTAAAAATAGTAATTTTATAATAGAAATTTCCAGTAAGATCCCACAGCCGAGATTAAAGAATAAGGTGGGCACTGCTGATGACAATACATGGTTTTAAAGATCTTGAGCGTAGGGACCTTGGGCAAGTCCACTCGCAATTGCTCAGTGCTTCAACGTGAAACTCCGATTCAGTATCCGCGCTGCAGTCGTGAGCGCTTCTGAGTAGAAACCTTGAAAGGGCGCTGTAACAAGTGCACATACAGACAAATTGCAATGACCGTGGCCTGTTCTGTATATATATTTTAAAATCTATATAACATCTTTTAGAGCACTTTGCAAAAGCACTTGAACCAAACAACTTTGTTTGGGGGGTGTCTTCTTGAAGACATCAACAGCTGCAATGAAGTTAACCTGATGTTACAATCGTAAAATAATGTTGAAAAAGCATTGAAAAGGATGTGATGCTGGTTTTTTAGATGTGTACACCGGCCAACACACCGGTCACGCCACCAAACTTTCCGGATGCTTTAGCAGCTCTTGCCAAGCTTTCAACAGCAGACGGTAAACTGGCCGCTTCGCCAGCGATTTTTCGTGAGCCGCAGTCACCACAGCCTACGCAAAGCAACACAGCTGTCTTATCAACATCACAGAATTTCTCACAAACGCACCGAGATTAGCGCAATGAAACGTCGCAGATTTCTCTGTGGACCTTTTGTCTGTTTGCATATAATGAACCTAATCGGATCGCTGGCCTCAAGCGAAATCAAATTCAGGATCATCCGGACTTTTATATCTCGTGCACATTTGATTATCGAATTAACTATCGTTTGTTTTTAGAGTGGTGTTGTAGCATTATATTGTACGAGGTTGACTCAGTTCATACGATTTTTATTAATATGTTATATCAGCGTTTGAGTAGTGCAGCAAAGACAGTTTTAACTTTACACATACAATTCTTATAACACTTGTTGAACCAGTTCGTTTACTAACTGATCAACGAGTTGGAATGTTTCAGGTTTTTGTGGTGTTCACATTTTTTAAAACCTGAGCAGATGAATGAAGAGAGGCTGCAGCAGCATATTGAGTTGCAGGAATTCATGAGTTTTATTGTATTAACTGTTTGCAGTTTTAATGTGAACTGCACTGAAATTTGTGTTGCACGTCATTTTGGTGTTTTTCCACGTTTTAATTTTCAGAATCCATTTCTAACACTTGACGTTGTATGGGTTACCAAACGTCTAGAACAGTGCGTAGAAGAATAGAGTTTTTATTTTGCAGTTTTAGAACAGCACGTCTCTAATGTTCAGCATCTTGGTCACCATGTTTAAATAAAATGTTTCATATTTAGGAAGTTACTACCTATATCATTGCAGTTATCTGATATCTTTGTCATGATTGCATTTTGTATGTGTTGCATTTAAACAGTTTTCAGGTCTTCCTACTAAGTTCTTCACAGTATGAAGGTCCTCATCAGCTTCCTAACTCAACTTGTGAGATCTTTGTTTAACAGGATAAAATGGAGGATCCAGTTCCGATTCAGCTGTCATTTTACTCTACAATCATAGTTGTTTTTTTAAATCGATTAATTCTACAGAATTTACTTTCTCACTGAAGAGATCCTGCAAATTAAAAAATCTTGTAATGTTTCAAATTTAAAGTGATTATTCAAACTAAATACCGTGGTAACTAGTCGAGGAATTTAAAATGTGTAATCAAATTTTTGCCTATCTAATGGGACAATTGTTTTAAAACAGTTTGAATGTAAGAAATAGCTTCACATTTCAGGATCCCCTATTCTAAATCAATCTTTCCATGTTTTAATAAAGCTTACATTGCTGTCTGGAGTCTTGTGGGCCCCAGATTTAGGCTTGAGATCCATATTTATTTTAAGTTAGTAACTCAACTGCAACACA
This sequence comes from Lumbricus terrestris, assembly GCA_949752735.1. Lineage (NCBI taxonomy): Eukaryota > Metazoa > Annelida > Clitellata > Crassiclitellata > Lumbricidae > Lumbricus > Lumbricus terrestris. The sequence continues at coordinate 25,724,609 of OX457047.1, forward strand.
TATTGAACATTTCAGAAACTTTGTCTGTCTTTTATTAAACTGCTGTTTTACATTTTAAGCAGTAAGTATATATATTTATAGCAAAATATACATACACAATCACAAATCCTGAATTCTAAATTATGGTTCTAAGTTAGAATCTTGGTTTCAATCTAGGTCAGAGTGTAACCTTCAATTTTCAGACTATTTGCCTCTGTATGAATTTTAAATATCATTATTCAAGGATTCTTGTCAAGAGGCATGCATTTAATACTGAATGAAGTTGCTATGCCATTAGTTATGTACTATGTATGAACACTTGTTATAGGTAGTGCCCCTATGGGTGATTTGCATGTGTAAACCTGTCCCTGACCATGTTTCATAATTTGTATTGAAATAGTGTGCATTTCAGTGTGTTTGGTACAACTTTATTATAATTAAAGTTTCCATGCTCAATAGATGTAGAATGACGCTCATTTTGCATGGTGTATACACATTAAATTGGACATAGTTTTTGGAAAAGAAATTTCGGAATTGTAGGAGCTTCTTCTTTATATCCTTTTCTATCACTTCATTTTCAAACGTTAGTTTCAGGACCAAAGTAAACAAATTATTAAGGTTATTGTACAAAATACAGACATGTTAAATTGATGAATTTCACTGCTCTGGCAAGTAGTAGAGTGCTTAGTATTTAAAGTTTCTAATTAGCATCAACTGTGTGGCATTTCCTGCTGTCTCAAACTATTTTGATTAAATTGGATATATGTCAGTTCTGTTTCTATTCATTTTTAATCTTTGTTGCTGTTGTTCTCACTTTCCAATCTTTGTTGGGAATCATGACCCTGTAAGAATTCTTATTATTCTCTGAATAATCCGTTTCTTATCATAATGAACACTCCTGAGAGACTCTGTTGTTAGTTGCGCTTTATAATTGTATTGTTGCATTACACTACATAATGTTTAAGAATTACATTTATTTATTATGTAATAAATGTATGTTATTTTCTAATACTTTATGGCATCTTTATTGTTGCTCTGGATTTCATTGATAAAACTGTAAAGCTACATATGTATTTAATAGAAAATATATTGAATTTTATGAATATAATAACACAATGATTACTTTGTTTCGAGAACACCAGACAAGGCTACACTCTGGTTGAGGTACGTTGTTTTCATGAATTTAATTCGTACCATCTCAGCGATTCCACAAGGCGAATTTATGATGCATGGACAGTTCGTTTTACACACAGCTCAAAGTACGTTACTCGAAATGTAAATACGTCAGTGGCGTAGGCAAGGGGGGGTTTCGGGGGTTAAAACCCCCCCATTGGCTCCGAAAAAAAGGTTTTTTTAAGGTTATTTTTTCATTTAAGTAAGAAAAATAGCAAAAAACAGGGTTTCCGGCCATAAAACCCCCCCCATGAAAAATTCCTGGCTACGCCACTGAAATACGTCGAGTGTTCTGTGTGACCCTTTTTCATATGGTTATGAAATTGTGTTTGTAGTGTATGCTTCTCACTTAATTGAAGGCAGTCCGCAGGCAGTGGCGTAGCCAAGGGGGTTTCGGGGGTTACCCCCCCCCCCATTGGCCTGGGAAAAAGTTTTTTTTAAGGTTATTTATCCACTTAAATAAGAAAAACAAGACAGTTGCTTGTAGTAACAATTGTTTTTCTTACTTTATTCCCTTTGTTACTTTATTCCCTTGTTATTTACTGTAATACTGTTGGGTTGGTGTCAGAAAGGGCATCCGGCCAGGCCATAAAACCCCCAAATACCCCCCCCCCCCCCTCCATCGGAAATTCCTGGCTACGCCACTGGTCCGCAGTCTAGTTTTTAAATATCTACAAAGCGTCTAAAGATGCAATGTTCTGTTTCCTGACATGTCGCCAGTCGGTTGGATTCATTCGGCAGGTGGCAACAGATGTACTCTCAGATCCAACGACCTCTTGTATTTGACGGTCAGATCCGAAACTCCGCCACTGGTTGTTATTCGCCAGCGCCAGTCCCAAGCCTGGATAAAGGAGGAGGGCGACACTAATCATCTTTGATATGGCAGTGTCGTTTAACATGTAACAAGCGAAGCGGTCATGCCCCGCCCATAATATAATCCTCAAAATTGACAGTAGACCGGGGACAACTTATGAAATGTTGCAATTCGCGCATGAATGCCTATTTATACCTAGTTATTATGGACGATGCAGAATCAAGTAGGGTGTAGTTCAATCAATCAATCAATATATTTTATTGATCACCAAGATACATACAATCGACAGTTGGCGTCAATGGGTAGCCTAAACCCAAAGGAACATAAGGTTCCGCTAGGCAGGGTCACCCTAGACTCCTCAGATGTTATAACAGTGTCAGTTTGAACTTTAAAAAACTATAGTTATGGATCCATTGACAGGGTGAGAATTGCCAGGGGTTTGGGGGGTTTCAAGTTTCAACCCCAGTCTTAATTTCTTAGAGCCCCATAGTAAAGTCTTTTTTACTACCCCCCAATTCCAAGTGGATAATGGTCCAACCCCGCCCAGCTATTTTTCCACAATTCTCACACTGTCCCTTGACGCGGAGAAAATGATGTACACATGCCTACTAATAATCAGGCCACGACTAAGAGTGACTCATTGCCGTTTGTGATATTTCGTAATAATTATTGGAACTGCTATAATTTTCACTATAGGCTAATTTGGTCATGCCCTCTTCCTTGCAACGTTCAGCGCACATTGAAAGTTGAAACTGGGCCACAAGCTTGCCACTTGAAGACTTATAGTATTTTGGCGGCTAAAATGGAATAATCTTCCTGAGATTGCGACCAAATGACTATAAAAAGGTAGTCGGAAATTGTGGCGGCTGGAAATGGAAAATTTTCTGCGGGAGTTCAGCCCCCCCAACCGAAATCCTGGCGCCGCCACTGAATGAACCGCGGCGATACAAAACACAAAACGTAGGCCTACATCAGGAACCAAGTGACGATCACCAAAGCTTCAATAATCATCTGCATGCGGCTGTACATTGTACAAGTCCATAGGGTACGTCTATAGGGCCTCTAGGCCCAGTGCTTAAAGTGTAAAAAAGGAAGTGCCTGGACGCTCCTTACCTTTCTCTGCTGTACCGGCCAAATAAGTGGCAGGACGCTGTGCAGACTTTAAAATAAGTGCCTGGACGCCGTCCATGACCGTCCAGGCACACTTTAAGCCCTGTCTAGGCCTACTACTAATACGCAACCGTTTTGATTCAGTTTTTTTGTATATTCTTATGGAATGGCAGACAAAATTGCGAAGGAACTGTGACTTGCGATACTCTAAACGACATAATATTGTACCATCGAAGGCAGTGCAAAACGAAACAGCATTATTTTGTTTCATTGTGACCCGCAGCTCTGTGGTTATCTGCAGCATCTTCGCCGTCTATGTACCGCACCTGCCCTAGTCTACAGCAGCGACCTCTGCCGCCGCTGCCGCCGCCGCCTCCGCCGCCGCCTCGTCGGTCTCTCGCCATCGCGCACTTCAAACAGTTGGGACTCCGTGGGTACTATACTCTGCCTCCCTGCCCACTACGTGCGACCTGACATCAAAGCCAGCTCCACAAAGACTTCAAAGACACTGGCGGCCCTGCCGTCACAGAACTTCAATCGACTGATTAAAATTGCATGGCGCTGATCAAAGCCAACCCGCCGGGAACTCCGCTCCGGGTTTTTGTATCAAATTCAAAAGTATTAGTAACGGAAAATCGGGCGCGGAGCTGCTGCCTCTTTCTCCTCCTCCCCGTCATCCTCTTCCTCTTTCTCCTCTTTCTCAGTCGGATGGAGTCAAGTAAACCCGGCCTGGGATAAAGGCGAGTAATTAGACTGAGCATGTGCAAATTATTTATAGGAGACGGGCATCCCTGTACGACTAAATCGCACTGGGCCGAAGGCAGGCATGGGCCATGGCGCATCCCTTATACTATTAGTCTTCAAGTGGCACGCGAGTTGTCTGTGATGACGATGATGATGATGATCAAATGATGGCAAAACGACAATAATAATTATTTTTATGATGATGAAGATGACGACGACGACGATGATGATCAAATGATGGCAAAACGACAATAATAATTATTTTGATGATGATGATGATGATGATGATGATGATGATGATGATGATGATGATGACGATACTGACCCACTTCTGAACTTAAAAGATATCGCAAATGTGCCTCTATCTTCAGGGCAACAGCAGAACAAAAAAACTTGATCATCAAATTATCTTAATTAAAAGATTCTTATTAGCAATTAGGTCATAGACCTAGATCAGAATAAATAAAATTAGGCCCTGTGCAAAGTAGACATTGTAGGCCTAATTATTGCCTAGTCTTGCAGACTCTTGCTCCAGAGTGGTAGGCTTCGAATATAGTCTAATTGCCATCATGCATCGGCTTCAGTAACTGTTGCAAGCCGCTTTCCATTAGCCATGAGTTCAGATGGGGGGTTGTGGGGTTCAGCCCCTGTCTTTCTCAGGACCCCATAGCAAAGTCCTCATTGCACACCCCAAGTCCATATAAAACAACGTCCAGCTGACCCCTCCAGGCTCCAGTTATTTTTTCAACAATTCTCATAATGGACGGGCACCTTCCTTTCGCCTAACTGAATGAGTATGAGATTACATAAAAATAACTGGTGTTATCTTCTGTGGAGTTGGGTGTGTGCAATAAAGATATAATTATGACCTAACAAAGACCCTCCATCGCCCCTCCCACCCCTCGGCAATATGCTCACCATGTCCTAAATTAATCGCTATAGCCTAACACAGTCCTCGATACGAACGCCTATTATAACCATTTTAGACTTTTAGTACAAACAATAACCATGCCGGGCAGTGGTTACGCTGAACAAAATCTTACCGCACCCTGTGCAATTGTAATTTTTGCATCAAAGAATCGCCCGGTGAGGTTATTGCGAAACTATATGGCCTGTAATAAAATGAGACAACGACGAATGCACCGATTGACTGTCTCTGTAAGAGATTCTAGAAAGCGCTATATGACTGGCCTGGTCATAACCAACCGTCAGATATTCAAACACATCATTTAACGTCAATGTCGTTAATATAATATCAGTTTATATAATATTATATGCATAGGTCCTATATTATATATCACAGTAAGGTCATGCAGGGTGTAAGCCTATGCCTTTTATGCAGCCAGTTATCACAATGGCATCTTCTGTGAATGTGTGATAACTGGCTATTATATAACAGGGTATGTATAAAAGACATGTTAAGGTATAACAGACGATCGAGCGACTGTGAATAACAAAGCGTTCGTTAGGCTAATAAGCTGGCGCCCTAGCTGCGTTAACTTCCAAGAAATTTCAAATTACGGCATTCGGTAGCAGCTGCTGGAAAAGAAAACCGTGCAGTGTTCTCGCCATTAATTTTAAACCGATTAAACTGCACAAAATTTCCTATCGATGTCAACGGCCTTTGATGTTAGGTCAATGATGCCATAAGCGCGCGTGCGACACACTGGCCACATAACACTGACGCACGCACTGTCACACACACACACACACACACACACACACACACACACACACACACACACACACACACACACACACACACACACACACACACACACACACACACACACACACACACACACACACACACACACACACACACACACACACACACACACACACACACACACACACACACACACACGCACACACACACACACACACACACGCACACACACACCAAGAGAACTGACTAGATAAAGGTTCCCCATATTAGGCCGAGTATATATAGGCTAGACCGGATAGACGAGGCAATTGGCACTGGATGAACTGCAGATCGAGCTATATTTAGGCCAGACTGTTTGGCAACAGCATTGGGCATTCTCAGTACGTATTACTACTAGATCAAAAGCTTCGGATGACAACACTACGCGGCGTGACAGACAGACAGACAAGTGTGTGTGTGACAGACAGACTCGAAAATTTTCCAGTTTGGTGAAAGTTAATAGCCTATATTACGGCCAATATAAAGTAAAATTAGCAGAAATCTTTATAACTGAAGAGACGGGTCCGGTCAATTATTGCTAAAGACAAATTGTGCGGTTGGGTCGTAGCTTAGTGAAGCAACCTTTGATCTTGTTTCGTTCGTTTCATCAGAGCAAAGTCGCGCCGCTGCCTCATCGTTTGGGATTATGCTTCATTGTCTAGTATCGCGACACCTGTTTGATGAAACGAAGATGAAAGTAGCCTAGATTAAAGAAATTCTCACTTGAATGTAAACAAAGCGATATGCGCTCATAGTAGGCCTAAATGCTCAAATTTAACTCAGCTGCTTTGCCCAACACGATTAGCCAGCCACAGATCGAGCACTCTAATTATGACATCTTCCTTTTGCAATCAAGCCCCCTCCGCCCCCCTCCCAACATCCAACGTTCACCGAAGATCAAAAGAACTTCCCCTGCGGTGCTTTGTTATTCGTCTATTTCAATCTGATTGGTTGGCATCTGGCAGGGTAATACGTTACGTCATTTAGCTCCGCCCATCTGATTCACACCGACTTGGCTGGCCAATCCAAGAGCCAGAGAAAGCGAAACGTCACTAAGCTCCGCCCACTTTCATATACGGAATATACACAAGGGCTTTATGCGAGAGATCTGATTGGTTGGCAGACAACGAGCGGCTGCCTTTGATGTTTAAACCCGTGGCCGCGGCGGCGGACTTATGTTTTCAATTGAACCAGCGTCGTAAATCGACTCGCGAATTTTATACGAATTTTGCGAAAATAATGTAACAGTCGGATTTACCAGTATTTGAATGCATTCAGCGTGATACGAAGCACGGTAGGCTAATCGTCGCTTTTGAAGGATCCGGACTGGTTGAAGGTAAGATGAATTACTATACTATTCAAGTTAAGATTTTGAGCTCGATCTGTCCAATTTTTTTAACCATGCTGTTCAAGGCCGACTGTAAGTTCTCTGGTTGGTGGTGAAGGCAGTCTTCGTATTGAAGTCTTTGAAGATACTACTACATGTTGCACGGTTTGGTGTGTTTTATATGAATTTGTTGCAGTTTAATGCGAGTCACTATAGTTATCACGCGGCGCCAAAGTAGCCATTTTGAAAGGGGTGAAAGCCTTGTGTCAATATTTGACGAATGTTGAAATTGACATTTCCGAATCTTCATCGTTTTATCAATTGAGACGATGTAATCCCGTTAATAGATGATATATTGCATTTATTGGGGTTAATGTGAAAGATTTTATAACTTCCATAAAATATCACAAAGATACGGTTAGACATTTTGGCGACTTTTTCTAGTTCATGTCTAGTTTACCCTTGAACCAATTATGTAGTGGCTGCATCATTCACTCACTCTTGGGTTTATCTAAATATCTGAACTATTGTTTGGCGTATACCTAAATGTTTTTGTTAAGATTCTGTTCATTAATCATTCGTTGATATGTTATTGAGTTCATTCCATGCATTCTTCAATGCCATTGAATGTCCAATACTGATTGTTGTGGTTGACTGGCCTTACTTTATAATCTTCAGGTTCTCTGCCACTAGCCAATAAATGTTTAATTAATGCCCATTTATTCATCTTTCATTTGGCCTTGTTGCATCAAATGTCATGATGTGCTATTGTCTTAGATTTTCAAATAATGTTTATTGTTTACAAATTGCATTGCATGCTCATCAACCATCCAGGGCTACTAGAAAATAATAGAGCCTTTGGATCAATGAAAATAAAAATGGTCTTGTTACAATGCAATATTACATTTATTGTTAATTGGGGTGATGCAGTCTGACTTTAACAGCTTTCCAAGTTTGCTTCAATTTGAGTTTAAACACTTCACTGTACGTAGGTTAAATTGGGTTAAGCTTATTTTTAATGTGTTTGCGCATGTCTTAGGGATAAACAACATCAATGATTGTGTTGACACATTTTTATCATGTATGATAATGATTTCTTTCAGATTTTTTTCCGTATGGAGACGTTCGTATCTCTTCGTGATTTCTGACATTTACATCGAACAGTTTATTTAGAAGCATTCCACGACAAAGATTACCTACTTTTTCCATGATGAACATAGTTGTACAGGATTTTGTAAGTTCGGTCCAAGGTGGAAGGGCATTTGGAAAAAGCAACCCAAGACCTCCGGTTCTCGGCGAAGAAAATGAAAAGTCTAGCGTTTCGACTCGTAGCAGCGGGTCATATCGTAGCCACATTTCGTCGAAAAGCATCTCTTCGTCCGGCAAAAGTGGCAGCTCGCATCGAAGCGATGCGTCGCACAAGTCACAGTCTCCAAGTGGTACTCCTAGGAAGTCCAACCTTGACAAGACCTTGACAAACAGCCTGATCAATGGTTCTGAATTGGTTACCAAGTTCTGTGAAGACACAATTGCGCCACTTGGATTCGAACCGGAGGGCAGTGTTGACAGCTCGCCCCTGTTCACCGAAGGCAGTCCGCCGGCGTACCTGAGGTGGGCCGAAAGCCTGGAGCACCTTTTTGCGGATAAGGAAGGAGTTAATCTTTTCAAGCAGTTTCTTGCTCAGGAACATTGTGATGAGACTGTGAATTTCTGTTTCGCATGTAATGGAATCAAACTCTACGAGATAAACGAACGTGATACCATAGGCCATCTGAACAAATACATCTACAAAAAGTTCATAAAATCTGAAACATTGCGGCTAAGTCCGAATACGAAGAGAGAGATTGCACTGCGGCTGAGGAAAGACCCGTACGACCAGACGATCTATGACGTTGCGAGAGAAGAGGTGAAGGACCAAATACGCAGAGACACATATCCATTGTTTCTGAAATCTGACTTCTACCTGGAGTACATCCAGCGCGGAGACGAAAGCCCCAAAACTAGCAACAATTCCAGCAATTCCGATTCTTGTCGACCGCCGTTTGCCATGTTGCCAACGGTCCACGAAGATCGGGAACTGAAATCTAGCAATGTCACAATTGACCCGAAAGATTTGTCACTTTCGCTAAATGAAACTTCTCTTCTTATGACACGGAGAACATGTGAAGGCTCGACACTTCCTCAGTGCTGTGAACGGTAAGTGAAGTTTTTCAAGATTTCGTGATTGTCAAAGACCCTGTAGATAGGTGAGTGATGGCGGTCAGCTAGTAAGTCTAGATCTCGAGTTAGGTTCATTCTTTTGAAATATTAGATATGACTGTGCACTCATTTGGAAGGAGATGTATTGTGAATGTGACTGGGTGGATGAACTGTCTGCCCTCATTTGCTATGGTCCTGAGATATCTGAAGTAACTATCACTTGGTAGTTTTTTTCCTCAGATTTAGTTTTAAAGGAACTGCTCTGCTCTACTTTCCTTCCTTTTTTAAACTGAGATCTGTGTACTCCATTTGGGTTGTGTTTGCTGCAGTAAGTGACTCTGGGTTCTGTTTGGTTGCTGTATTTGGTTTTGATTAAATTACCTTTCTACGGATGAAGTGTGGTGATTGGTGAAAGCATTTATCTGTTAGCCCTATGCTGAGGCAATATTATGCAGTCAAGTACAGTTCAGTTATATTAGAAGTTGTGTCTTTGTTTAAAGGAGTCAGAATTTTGATGCTTAATTTTAAACGCTCGCCCATTTTTTTTATTGATTTCATACCAAAAGTACCCAAGTATTTTTTCAATTTTCAACGTGTTACATGAGAATCAGTGTACAAAAATAAGTGCCCTTTCCAAACTGTGCGGCCTATTAAATCAGTGGCAGGACGGCTTTGAGATTTGAAAATAAGTGCCTGGACGCCGTCCATGACCGTCCAGTCACACTTAAACCCTGCTGAGAATATGTTCCAAATGTATCATAAAGTATCATCTAAATTAGTTGTGGGTAACGATTCCAAATCTAGATCAAAATGGCCAAAAAGTTAAACTTCTGGCGTTCCAGACACTGTCAATGGTGGCACTAGTGGACCTGATATATAAAATGCACATACACTGGTAACCAAAATCCTGTCAAAGAATAGTTACATGATTCTGTTAAATTATATTGATGTGCTGTGCATAAACTGAAAGAGGTTGACTGCTTAGCTAACTTTGGCTCCAGACCTAGTTGAACGTGTTTTTAAAAATTCCAGTCATGAAGTGGTGGGTGATCCAGTACCCCTTTCTGAATACATTGGAGGAGACAGACAGTATTTTACTATTTAAAGTATTGATATCTCCACTCACTGATAACCCAATTTTGTTTTATTTAAATGAGCCTCTCTTTTGACTCCTGTGACAACATGCCAGTGTTATTTGAGTTTCTGGTGTATTTATGTAAATTGTGTTTAGTTCATGTGCTGTTTTTACTTTACCTGATGCGTTCAAAGTTGTAATGATTACAGCCTGCTTTATTCACGAAGTTGCTAGTCTAATAATCCTATGGTATTGGTTAGCTTTCTATTGGTTTGCAAGACTTCTCAGCATGTGTATTGGTAGACAGCTCTAGCATCACTTCAATACTGCTGCCATTTATCTTTCATCTCAATCAAAATAGCAACAACGTATAAAAATTTTGAAACTGATTTGCTTGTTATGTGACTTTACTGCCTGCAGCAAATGACTCAAAACATGAGTTCCTAGCGCTTTGTTGTGAAATCTGTGATCTGTGAATTTGTTGCAATGTATCGTCGATCCTAAAATTTCATTTCTCGAGGCACGGTTTTGATTTTCTGCCGCAGATTTGTTCCAGCCGCGGCGAATCGCCTGCCGATCCCTTGCCACGTTTCCTATGCACCGGTGACGGCTCAGGACAGTGAACTCCAGTCGCTTTCAAGTGACGCCCAGACCGACGATGCGACTTCGCACACTGACAGCAGTCGGTAAGTTAATTGGCTGGCCTGCTGACTGGTTTTGACTGATTTTCATCGTAAGGGAAGCCACAATGGTAAACCGCATCTTCCCAGGTTTTAAGATCGGGTTGTAATTACTGGTTACAATATGCTGCTTTTCCTTCAGATTCTGGTCTTTGTCAAATGCTGGCGTTCTGAATGAGTCAAGGAGTTCGTTTGGATAAAGCAGAACTGTGCCAGCAGCACTGATATAATGGCAACATCATCTTTCATCATGTTTGGTTTTCAGAATTCAAATCCTGGACACAGTGTTGATAGCCCAGCATGTTTTAAAAGGCATTCAGGCATTCATCCCTTTTGGCAGTCGTCAGACTAGCATACTTCAAGCGGGTGGAGGGGTGGTTTGGGGGGCAAGGCACTAGTCGTCTTCCTTTGTTCTGCTTGGTTATTATTGTCCAGATCCCATCAGTAAGGAATGCTTATCTTTAGCAGGGCACTTCAAGTCTCCAAGCCCAATAAACTGCCTGTACAGACAAATGTGGTGAATGCCCTTTGAACCATAAACAATTGTAAACTTTGCCAAAATTCCGAACACTTGTAATGAAATTTGTAGCTTTCTAGTCTTGCAGAAATGGGTTTAATGTTGTCAGATTGAGATCAGTTTGTTTTTAATTAATATTTTCACGATAATTTTAGCAGCATGTTTACACAGAAATGTGAATCTCTGGCGTAGAGGCTTGATACCCATATTGTGATGGTTTTTCAGTTTAACGTCACTGTGTGATAACAGAAATCATTAGCGACGCCCTCCTCCTTTATCCAGGCTTGGGACTGGCACTGGCAGAGGGCAGCCAGTGGCGGAGTTGTACTGATGACTTTTGAACAAGGATGTGGCTGAATGTATTCTTTGTACTGTGGAAGGCTGGGAAAAAGTACAAAGATCGGGAGGTGCTGGATTTGATTGACCTCTGTTATCTTATTTTCCGAGAATCCTTAAGGGAGTGATGGCCTGGCTATTGTCAGCCGGAAGGCCATTAACGGTGAATGACCATACCTCCCGGGCTCCGTCTGCCCCCCCCCCACACACCATCGGTTGGACAGTGGCAGTCAGTTAGCCAGGTCCTGTTGTTTAAGAAAAAGAGGGGACGTGGATGAATAGGAGGTATTTGATGTGATCATTTTTCAGGATGGTAAGATCATAAGGTCACTGCACAGGGCTCTTTGGAACAGCCTTTGATGCAAGCACTTTAACCTTTTTGATATTTGTTCTCTACCCCACTCACTCATAAAGTCCTGCTGCTCGCAGTCTGGTCCATTGAAGATTAAGGCAGGCAGAATTGGGTGCAAATCTGGTCTTTGCTTACAGTCGCACTGTGTTCCACGAGAGCTGTCATAAAATTGCACAGGTGCTGAAACGTTCTGTCACTGGAAATAAACCAAGCAGTTTGTTTTTACCCTAAGGTTCTGAACCAATTGACATCTGAATTTTTCTGCTTGTTTGAAATAGTGTGCAGATGCAGCATAACGGGAATAATGGTTCAGAGACATTAAGCAGCTCTAGCTAGGTACTAAACAGTGTTTGGAAGAGAGTTTTGATAGATGTACAAAATCTGTGAATTATTGGTTACATTTTGCTATTTTGGCAACTCTGTTTGTTTGTTTGCCTGTCTATCTTATATATCTACATTTTTCAAGTGTGTGTATTACTTGAGGAACATCAATCCATATAATTTTGTATGAGTTGCATATATATGTCAGCTTATTGTGGTTAAATAAAACATTGTTTTCTGTTGTAATATTGAATCTCTGCTATGCAAAAAATCCTTGTTAGTGGTAGCATTGTTTTTGAGTTGTTTAACTGATTTGGTTTTTGAGTATACACTTTTTAGTAGGCTACTTTCATCATAAAAATACTGAAGAGCATTGGTCTATAGATCTTTGTGCAATTTCTAGGCAAGAGATGAAAGACAGTCAATGAAGTTGATGAGTCTAATTTGGATTATATCGTCAGGTTTTGACCATTTAGCCAATTGTTTGTATCAAGAGATCTAGGAATGCTTTAGGTCAGGGAAGTTCTGGGAAATTGAGAATGGATGACCAAGCTAGTTGTTCTGCTCTCTCTGGCTAAGTTTCTAGAACCTCTGATCGGAAGATCCTCCTACACTGCAACAGACAAATATACTGTGTTTTGAGATGCAACAGACTTGTGATTTACAGCCCACCTGCGCCATTCAGAGCAGAACAGAGGTCCTCACTCGTTGCAGTCTTATCATCCTCGGCTCTGTCGAATCATGAGTCGTTTTCATTGCACCAGCGATTTTTCATCGCTTTTTCATCGTGGATCTGGATTTTTAAAAAGTTCTCTGTGAACTTCAAAGCATGTCTTTTGTGTTACTGAGACTGTTTTGAATGATTTCTAATTCATGTTTCTGTCATTTAGGTAGGTTTTTAAATAGTTTTTTCAGGTGATAAAATACCTTCCAGGCATTATAAAAGTATTTTTAAGAGCAAGGCAGTTGTGCTGATGAAGTGATTTGCGGCTTCATCAGCAGTTTCTGAATAAGATTTTAAAAAATCACTAAGGTATAGCAAAAAATATAAGTTTGTCAGTGGACATAGCTTGAAAGTAACATCAAGCTTGTAAGAAGAATTTATAATTAGAGGGGTAATTTAGGTTTTATTTGTGTAAAAATAAAAAAGGCGTAAATAAAGGTGCTCTTTGATTGCTGTCATGCATGGACCCTTGATTTAAGTGAAGAGACTGAAAGAGATGCATTTGTATGGAAATAAAATGGTGAGTGCTACGGATTGGGAGTCCTATCATCTCTTTGTCTTGTCACAACAAATGTCATATCGGGCTGTAATTCTTCCCCTTTAAAATTTATATCTTCTCTCTCTTTCTGGAGATGAAAAGCCCTCCGATGTCCCGTTGAGTATAATTGGAGGCTGGGGCTTTATGCCTCTCTCTTTCATCTGTAATGATCATCGAGTGGGTGAGGGAGTTGTGCTGGTAAAGAGTGGCCAAGGCAATTGGAGAGGACTGGTGTTTTGTGTGTGCTTCTGTCTAAAACCTGCCACCCAATCGATGATAATAATATTATGTGGGCAGGTGGACGGACACATCTAACTGCGTCAACTAGCTTGAGGTTTGCTGCAGTCGAAGATATATGTTGAAGTGTTGACATTGGCGTTTGGACTGCGACGATGATTGGGCGACAATTAGTGGCTGGAAGATGAAAGCAGGAGAAGAAGAAATGCGAGAGCTGCTGGCTGCAGAGTCATCAGATCATTTTGGCCTTGTTTGAATCTGATACTGCCGGAAGACCTATTAGCGGCTCCTTTGATCTCCCTTTGATCTTCACATAGTTCAGTGCTTTGTTTCTGGTTTATTTTTCATCCTGCTTGAGCAGCCTTCTGCCTCCCCAGTGACCGGTTCTGGTGACCCTGGTGGATTAGGGAAGGGACAGAGATTTCTGAGTAGTTGTTAAGATTAAATGCACCTTAACCTGGGAAAAGCCTGTCTAATCTAATAACACTTCTTCTGTCCCGCTTTTGTAGTAATTCACTCAGTTTGGACAATAGAAGGAAAAGCCCAAGGCAGTGAAGAGATCGGACAGAATAGCACAAGAATAGACAGACAGACAGACAGACAGACAGACAAATTACAGACTAAATACCAAAGGCAACTGCAAGAATGAAAAGAAAATATATGGTAACAATGTCCCGGCGCCCTTGCTGACGGCAGGAGATGCTAAGGAGATGGATGTTGAAGATAACAAAACAGGCCATGTTAAAGCAGAGACAGTGGGGGGAGGGTGGGGTGATGGAGGGTGGTGGACAGTGTGGTCTTTGATCATTGCTCTCTTTCAAGTCTCTATGAATGATTGATGACGATGCTGTTTCAGAGATGATAGAAAGGAGCATAATAATCAGAAGACTCTGCTGAAGAAGCAGCAGAAAGCCATACAGGAGAAGGCGCTGGCCAACAGCCACCACGACCTTAATCATCCTCTTGTTCCGGTTGGTTGATTTGCTCTTATAACTATGTTATGTTCGTCTCAGAAGTTGGTGCTGGTTGATGGGGAAGAAAAAGCGGACAGAATTATATTTTGTGGGAAACGAATGTGATGGATGTGATTGAAAGCTGAAAAATGAATTGTTACTTGAAGGTAGAATTGATATGGGTGACTCCAGTAATAAACAGGCAAAACATATAATTTGATATGGCAATTTCCGTGGTTATTTTTAACAAATAAATAAATAACTTCTATAATGCTGCCTATTGGGCAAGGCTTAGACTGGTGGCCATGGTCAGCTGGTCAATATCCAGAAAGTGTCAGTTGACTAATATGTGCATTGTGCAGTACCATTGTACTAATACATTGTCTACAGGCAAGTTATTAATTGGTAGGCACATTGAACTGGATCTGTAGTACCTGGTCACACACACACACACACACACACACACACCACTGTATGCTTAAGCTTGCATTGGTTAATTGGTGGCATGATCTGACATTTGATGACAGTGGAAAGACCAAATGTAGTTATCTGATGTGTGGTTATCTGACGTGTCCTTATTCTGGAACAGTCATCCCAAAATAATTTGGTCTATTCTGTATCATGGGTAGCACTTGAAATTTTTAAGAACACTGAGATTGACTCACACATGCCTATGACACAGACTTTATGTAGCTGTGTTTTAAAGCACTGGTCTTTTAGTCTGCAGAAATAAGAACGCATAAAGGCGTGAATATTTATGCACAGCAATATCACTTATGTCAACTTGAATGTAACAATTACAATTACTGCTGATGACTGACTGAGACTGCAAATGAAACTATTTTTAAAAAATATTTTGTCTACTTGAAATGTGTCAAGCGTATAAATCTGGCTTGATTGCATCATAAATGGAGCCTAGTATTTTCCCATTTGATTTTTGTTTCCATGTTAAGTTATAGAGATTTATTCAAACATTCAGGCTTTTTATGATTTTTTTCATATTTGATTATTATATTGCATTAAGTTGTCAAAAGTGGTATTGTTGTGGTATTATTATTATTGTAATATTATTATTCTTATGGTGTTGTTATTCGTGGTTTTATATTTTTCCTGTTTCACAGGCTAAAACAAAAGTTCCAGAGAACTACGATCTTCCAAGGAAAAGTCCGACCAAGTTTGCCGAGTTGTTAATAAGCAGGTTGAAGCCGTTGAAAAAGAAGCAGGACATGGGAGAGAAGCTGTTCAGTCTCTTGAAAGGCATGGAAGTGAGTATGACAATGAACTGTCACAAAAAGTATTAAAGGGTGCCTAACCTTTTTGTAGTGCAGTAACAATTGCAGGAACAATAGCTGTATGATTGTTGAGCAATTACAATAGCAGCAGAGACTGACAATTGGTGCCAAATCAGAAAGAGGTCTTGTTTTATGTAGGCATTTCAGTTGTTGGCTTGTGTGGATCAGGTTGTCATAGTCTTTGAATGTTACCCATGGTGCGGCAAGTGTCTCTTAGACGTTTACTGGATACTAATGGAAAAGTGCTTGAGACCTGTCAGAAGAAAACATTTTCACTTTCATCTTTTGAATAAGGGCAGTTGTATTTTTGCCGCTACATGAAGCTTGAAAAAGAACAAGATTTATGCATTCAAATCTGTCCCTACTGCTTTAAATTTAGTATGGGCATCACTGTATTTCAACTCAACCAGTGTTGGGATTTCCCCACTCTACCATCTCCTACTAATGTATAATTTTTGGCCGGTATGTATATATAATTACTGAATACTAATGGCTAATGGAAACATGTATATATATGTGTGTGTATATATATATATATATATATATATATATATATATATATATATAGACCTGTAGAAGTGTGAGATGTGCAATTTAGACCAAATCTGTTTTTTTTAGTTCTGTTGAAAATTTAATCGAAGCAGAATAGCAGAGCTTCTGTTTGTATTGTTTAGTGACATGGTGTGATTTCTTTTTTGTAGAAGGATACTTCCAGTTCAAGGTCTCTACAGGTATCCAAGTCATCTGCATCAACGCTGGAAGTGCCAAGGTCATCCACGTCGACGTTAGACATGTCAAGGTCATCCACTTCGATACGGAGTCTGAATTCGCAATCACGTCTGTTTACGTCGACTGTTGAGGCAGACATCGACCTCAACGCTCAGAGCATCCTTGAGGAGCACGTGTCACGCGTCTGGGAAGACGGGATGAGCAGGGTCATGCCGCCTGGAATCGGGTATGAATCGGACGAGGGAAGATTCCGCCAACCCCTTCCCTATCCACCTGTCAACTCTTCCAGTTGTCTGGCTGACTCTAGCTATGCAAAAATATCTCAGCACTTCCGCAGAATACAGGATGGCGACAGCGCTACCGATATGTGCGGTAGGATAAAAGATGGCAGCGCTGTTGGACTGCGCAGCGAGACACAGAGCAGGAGCTCCTTAGGTGCGTGCGGGTCTAGCAACCGTG
Source organism: Lumbricus terrestris (assembly GCA_949752735.1). Lineage (NCBI taxonomy): Eukaryota > Metazoa > Annelida > Clitellata > Crassiclitellata > Lumbricidae > Lumbricus > Lumbricus terrestris. The sequence goes on from OX457047.1 coordinate 25,741,876, forward strand.
ATCTACGGCGAAGCGTCAACGAGTTTCAACCGCCAGCCGAGTTTCAGCAGCGAGTACGCCGCGATATCGCGCAATTAGTTCACGAAAGTCAGCTTCAGAAGGACCCGCACAGCGTCCTACAGTGGGGACAGGCCCCCAGTTTCCATAGCACTCCGAAGACGAAGGCGGTTCGTCCCGTTGACAGCTGGTCGGACTCAGAGACGTGGGATAATCGGAGCAGAGTCGAAAGTAGGAGCGCGGTTGAGCATAGACTTCAGAGCGAGTCTAGTTATATAGGAGGAGGAGGTGGCGGTGGGGCAGTTTCCAACGGACAACATCGCTCGGTTCAACATAACAACTACTTTTGCTCACAGCCGAACCTGCAAGATGTGAATAGACGGAGGTTAGGATTTGTGTGTTTTGTGACGGATGCTTATACTTGATTGATTAGAATGCTGTTTAAATTGATTCTTCTTTATGAACGAGTCGCAGATTAATTGTTAGCAAATAATGTGGTGTATTTTGTATCATAAACTTACGCTTCATGAATCTTTCGTATAATATTAATAAGAATAATATAATGATGAAAAAACCGTTCTTTTAAAATATATGTAGTTGACTATTTTAAGAGAAAACTGGTCTGCACTATCCTTCTAGTATATGATGTCAAATGGCATTGAGAGCTGGAAGTTCATCAGTAAACTAAACAATGCATGGAAAACTAGATCAGTCAGCTGTGGTGGGCCCATGCATACGTATGTTTGTTTGTTTGTGCACTTGGTATAGCGCCCTTTCAAGCACACTACTCAGAGGCGCTCTCGACTGCAGAGCGAACACTACATCGGAGTTTCACGCCGAAGCGCTGAGCAATTGCGAGTGAAGGACTTGCCCAAGGTCCCTACACGGCGACTTGAGGTGGATTCGAACCTCGAACCTTTCGGCTTCAAGACAACGACGCCGCCACTACACCACCGCGCCCCACGTATGGAGCTCGACCGCAGTTGACAGAATTAGGTGCAGTCTCTGTAGCAAGCGGCATGAATAGTTTGGAATGACAACAGGTTTTAGTGTTTGGAATGACAACAGGTTGTAGTGTTTGCAGCACAAGATGATGCAACCACCAAGCAATCCCTCTGATAGAAAGTGACGCTAGTCTGACTATTCATTGACCACTCACTACATGCTTGTTTGTATGTGCGCATGTTATAGCGCCCCTTCAGGCTCACCACTCAGAGGTGCTCCCGATTACAGCACAGACACTGTATTGGAGTTTCATGCCGAAGCGCACGAGCAATTGCAAGTGAAGGACTTGCCCAAGGTCCCTACGCGATGGATTAGAACCTGCAACCCTTCGGCTGTAAGGCGACAAACATACCCACTGCAACCACCAAGCAGTCCCCACATGCATGTAGAACATTAGGCGTTTTTCACTACGTGTTCACCAATCATTGCATGCCATTTGACAGTGTCACTGTGCTGAAAAGCTGAACTTTTAGAACTGACGGACTGAGTTTGTACTATTTAGCCACTTAATGTTACTTATGTTATGCTGATGTTGCTGTTACAGGACAGGACAGTTTTTCGGATCTGAAACAGGATCTATGCATCCGCCTTCACTGCCCCCGTGCCACGCTGCTCGAAATTTACAATCCAGCGTCATTCCAAGGCTTGAGCTGGTTCACTGCCGATCTGCGCAAAACGTTCTTCCTAGTTCTTCAGTCGCAATGTCAACATCGTCTTTAGATAAGTTCCAGAGCTGCAATTCTCAGACTGAGTAAGTACCTTCGCTGATGACCAAATAGCTAATGCACTTTAATATACAATATACATGGCAGTTTTTAACACTTTATGGTGTTCAGTCTTTTTATTATGAGTAGCTTTTGGGAATATTACAAGTAGCATAAGGTGTTTCAGCCTCCTTTCTTGACACCTTGGATCCATTTCCAAAATCGTTGTGCAGGGATTTCTGTTGAGCATAGTCTTTACAATGTCCACTGTCATGGTCTGCTTGACAAACTGTCTCTATGTGCCATTCATATCTATGTAAGGCAGACAGCCTATGTCAAGTGGAACATCATTTCACCATGGTTATGCTTACTAACTAGAAGTGTCTCTTTTTTTAGTGACACCGTTCATTGAAATTGCTTCATCTGGCTGCTAGGGCTGTCTGACCACAATGTAAATAAGGGCCACCAAAACTGAACTCAACTTAATAGTGCTATGATAGGACTGCATTGGTCGAGGTCCTTCTGTGTATGTGCAAAGTTATTATGACCTTTTCCATCAATTTGAGCATTACCTGCCCAAAAGCAGACTTCTTGTACTGCTTAACACGTTGACCGACAAGTACGAGTTGACTCATACTTCAGCCAGTCATTTAACATGGTGTGTAGGCGGTCAATGTGTTAAAGAGGTTTGGCATCATCTGTGTTTAATAGCAAAGAATGCTTTTGAGAGGTTCCTCAATGCATACCTTGTAAAACAGGGATTGGGATTTGGGCTGCACTTGAATTTGCATTTCCATTGGTCAGATGGTTTGAAGTTTGCTCTGTAAATGGTAACACTGCGGATTGTGATGATGTTGATTATGAAAATGTCCCATTGCATACGGAAATATGTTACCCTATGAATGCATTGTTTATTGCAGAGTAATTCTGCATATGTAAATTCTTATTTGTGTTCTGCTGTACTCGACCAGCGTATTATGAAACTGTCTTTGTTGAAATTTCCTTAGGTTGAAAACGGCTGATTCGACAGCAAATCGATTGCCACCCATCAATTCTGGACCGTCTACAAAAGTGGTTACTGTTGTTGGGTATTATTTCGGTGACGAAAAAATTCCTTATCGTACGACCATACCTGGCGAGAATATAACGTTGGCTCAGTTTAAAAGACACCTGTCGAAACCTGGAAATTACCGGTAGGACATTGTCAGTCTTAACCATATTTACTAAATATTAAATCTTAGGATATTTCCCATTATCATTATTCTTGCCTTGTTGTCGTAATATGTTGTCTTAGAACTAAATATCTGTGAAGTATGGAAAGTTCACAGAAAGGCAGTACTTTTTGTGCCCACTTTTCCGTATTTGCTTCCACTATTTCCAAATGCTCTTTTACGTTTTACTTTATGTGAAATGAATCAGTTTGATTGGGAATCGATCTGTTTCACATGGAATTATTTGGTTGGTGGAACATTAGAGATTCATTCTATGCAGTGGCGTAGCCAGGAATTTTTGATGGGGAGGGGGGTTTATGGCCGGAAACCCTGTTTTTTGCTATTTTTTCTTAAATGGAAAAATAACCTTAACAAAACTTTTTCCCAGAGCCAATGGGGGGGTTTTAACCTCTGAAACCCGCCCCTTGCCTATGCCACTGATTCTATGGACTTATATAGCACCCGTTCAAGAAAGCTACTCACGAGCGCACCCAGCCCAGCCACGGCAAGAGAAAAAGACTTGAGAGATGATTATAGGAATGATTTTCCAGGCCGACTACATGTTGAAGTGGTCTTCTTATTTACCGTATTTCGAATGGTGAATTTGTAGCACCAAAATACCTAAATTCTTCAATCTGAAGTTTTATCTTGTTTCTTTAAAGCAAGCTATTGAGAATAAAAGGTTTTTTGGTGTTATTATTGCAAACGATGATGTTGTCATGCTGAGTAGCACAATGTTGGCAAGTTAGAGAGTTGTCCCTCAATGAAGTCTTCTTTGAGACATATCTTGTTGAAACACTTGATCAGAGCATGATAACTTATTTTTCTTATCTTTTGCTACAGATATTTCTTCAAGACAATGTGTGATGAATTTGACTCGGGTGTTGTTCATGAAGAATTCTTCAATGACAATGACATATTACCATTGTACGAAGGCAAGATCTGGGGCAAGGTGGAAAGAAAACAGTAACCATTCGTGTAAAGCAGACTACCAAAGATCTCTTTCTTACGTCAATTTTTGGCAGTTTTTGACAGGACTGTTTCCGTGATTTTGCCTCGTTTTTCAGCTGAAGCTCTTGTTGCTGGTTATAGGGAATGCATCTTCGACGTGTACACATTTTATTCACTCATTATTTACCCGGATTGCTGCTGTTCTGAGTTCGAAAAGAGATTAAGATTGTTTGCTGGTGGCCGTGCGGTTTTGGCAGGCTTGATTCTGACAAAAAACTTTTCCAGTCAATCTGTGTATTGAACTAGTCGTTGCAAACTATTTTTCGGATTTATATTTTTATAGTTTTGTTTGAAACGATTTTCTGTTGGAGGAGTTTCGTCTTTAGATCATAGGACTTTTTAGTTATAGACAGTATTTCAATGTCAAAGGAATTTTATGATGCCTGTGGCACAAAATTAGAAAATCGTATGGGGACATGTAGGTTTCGTTTTGTATTCTATAATGATCCATAATGGGTGCAAAAGCCGTGAGCTTAAGATACTCTGAACAATAACACTGAACTCTTTCTGTATCGGATATTCAAATTAATCATCAGAGTGTTACAGTAATGTTAAATTTAAAATATTTTCTATATTAAAACAGAATATCCTATGTTTAAATTATATTTCAATGTACTTAGATTAAATTCATAGTTTTTAACAGGACAATATTATTGTATAGAACCTGTATATGCAGACAGTTTTCAAATGTTCAAGCAATCTAATGGCAGCATTCAAGTGGTCAAGTTGAGTTAAGCTGGAAATTTTAAGTTGTTATTAGGCTTTGCAATTGGTTCTGGCTTCCTGATGGATCCTCTAGTTATCTGAGGAATGTTTGATGACTGGTATATGCATATGTATGATATTCATGTAAATGTGATGACATTTAACAGTTGGGCTAGAGCAGAGAGCATCCCCTGGTTATTTTCCTGGAGAGGCTCTTTATGAATTTCATTAATAAAATTTTTAAATGTATTCACTGTATTCTAGTTCTCATTCTGGTTCTCTTGGCTATTATCGTCAGTTTTTATGTCACTTCCCGATGAAGGTTATCTTTCTCGTTTGCTCTGCTGATTTGTTTCCATATGCAGACATTTGTATCCGAACATAGATGCAAAACTGGCTGAATTTGACCCTTCCATTATTTTGTGTTGATCAGAAAAGGAGATTAATTAGCATTTTATATCTGTTTAAAACTGCTTTACCATCCAGACTTCCTATCCAGACCATTAACTTGCAGTGCAGTACAGATTGCGATAAGATAATGTGCAGGGAGGGATCTGTATAGTAGACGTAGGCTATACAAGACTACATTTCAGTCAACCATTGTTCGTGCAGATCTTATCTTCCATCCAATGATTCCTCGAAGACTATTTATGTACACAACCTAGTCGTCTGCCTCCTGTCCTCGATGACCCCTCTCTGCCCCATTCCGGATGCGTACTTTATGGACGACCCGTCTGATCTTCAAGGACTGCGAAGGGATGCGGCGCTTTTGATATAGCGGAGTGGAGGACGGGACTTTAATTATTGTCTATCATAATTATTAGATAACGGTCGGCATGAATTCAGTCCAAGTTTTATGACTGCAGGCAGATGAGAGAGAACCACTTTTCCTTCAATCGTTTTTCGAATACAGAGTTACAGACGTTTGATACCTAGGCCTATAGTGACATGATTGTGTAGGGCTACGTAAGCCGCGGTACATTGGTACAAGTGCGAGATCTTGTATGGTCTTCCCTAGGTCCTTGTGGTCTTCCTAGGAAAGCACTAAATAAATATTTGCGTAGATGGATAATGCCTAGCTAAACGCACAGAGCCAGAAGTGGATTTAGCTAAAGGCGTGGGGCTAGACCATTCGCGGCTCGGCACGCGCATGTTTGGCAATATGCCGACGTACCTCATGCCCATTGCCCAGGCCTATGGTGACACTAGAAAATCCGCTCCGCACCCAAACAACTTCGGAAACGCGCACTACATGCAGCTAAACGAATAACCGATCACAATGATTTATATTACAGGTCTACACGGGCGTAAATGCTGCATCAACAAGATGCAACTTATGACATTTCTTAATCTGTTTGCAATGGAACTCTAATTTTGAGGTAGGCCAACTAATAGTGAAAACGGAATCAAGCCTACAGATCTGACTGTCCACCATCTGAATGATGTTGTTTGAACTTTGAAGTACTACAGATTGTACTGAAAGAATAAGGCAGTATAAATGATATTATACTGGCTGTCACGCAACACACCAGCATTGTCAATTATAGGCTATCCGGAAGGACAACCAAGTTGGCCCTGACTGAATCTGTTCTAAAAGCTTGTATCGTGGTCTGTTAAATCGAAAGTAATAAAATTATGACAGGCTAATCTGTAATCATGATCAGGCACAATGTCAACGGCAAGATTAGGCTATTACAGAAACATGATTAGCAATGGACAAAATAAGTGCACACATGTTCCGTTGTATATGCGCTACATAACCTGTAAGCTGACGTCAATTTAGTGAGAGATCTAATTAACTCTGAGAGCTCGTAATTTAAATAATATTCCGCGGAAGCAAGCAGCAAGTGGGATGATTTCTTGACTGAACTAAGACGTTTATTTCGGTTGGTTTTAAATTTGTTTCGTCAGGATAAAGAAGGTAATTTAGCATTATATCTGTCGCATTAAAACAGGTTGATTTGATTTTTAGCTTTTGGTTTTCACTTTTCATTATTTATGTTGAAGATTAGTTGACAATGTTGAATACACGTTATCGTCCATTCACACCAGCGTGACCAGACGAGCATCATGCTGCGCTTAAAAATTTAATGTTTAAGTAGCCTACTGCGTTTGAGAATTGAGACACAAGACCATTATTGCCTCATGGCCACGCTGGGGCTGGGAACATCTCTGAGTAGTTGCCTTGAAGAGGTGCTACGTTGGCATCATTAGGGCAAGGAGCATTACACGCTCCCCGGGGCTTAAAATGTGACTGGAGGCTCATGGACGGCGTCCATGCACTTATATTTGAAACTGAACGCTGGTCTGCCACTTATTAGACCAGCACAGCCTAGATAGGTAAGGGTGTCTAGGCACTTCTTTTTTACACTTTAAGCACTGACTATGGATGACTCCAGAAGTAGCCTACCACCAAGAATGTGTGAGATGACAGACTTTGTGTAGTGGAACCTTCTATAAACCGATTTTTTGGCCGCAAGGAGCTAACTTTAAGATATTGTTTATGCTGCATAGAAAAATATTTCTTGACTATCGTTGACAAAAGAGATATGTTGGAAATCAATAGTGACTGGTCAATGGCCATGTCACAGAACCAAGTTGATGATGCTTGAGAGAAGTGGGAACTGACCTCTCATCCAAAACGGTATTAGTTAAAATGGCAAGGAGATCATTCACAAATCCTTATAGTTATAGGCAATGATGGCATAGGTTCGAGCGAAAAAACAACTTCGACGGCAACAACAGTAGCAACTGGTGTATGCAGGCCATGATGATAGCTCTCTGAAGCAGGTTGTCAGAAGTCTGGTCTGCCGTGCATTTCTGGCTGGCCAACATGTTTTTCTGGTCTACTGAGTCTTGACTAAAGACTATGAACTTTGAGAATAAAATGCTTTTATACCCTTACCGCTCAGATTAAAAATTAATCGGCCAAATTTGTCCGGTGACAGCGACACATAAGTGGTAAAGGTTAATGAGATTTATGTGATGTTCATTACTGATAATGAAGCTCAGAGTTAAGAATGTGAAAGCCTCATTTGACTGTATCACACTAAGCGCAGTAAGCAGTACACCATTTAAGATTTAGTTTTGAAAACATTTTCAGAGGATGGGCGGTACACAGAGCCATCCCATGACCCAACCCCTTTTTGCTTGGACGCCTTGGCCTTGCTGTAAAATATTGCAACTGGCTTATTATTAAGAGTGTTGATACCTCTGCTTTAAAGGCTATCAAGTAGGCTAATTTCTCCTGTATAGTGCTCCCTTGAAGTGTCTATCAGCTGAGAAACTGTAGTTTATATTTTTTACTTTAAAATTTACGTAACACACAGGTCTTTTGATGAACACAGTTCTATTAATTTTTTTATCATGACTATCATGCGATGATTTACTCGAATGTTACAGTGAACCTGCCCCACGATAGTAATGATGACACTGAATTTTAAATCTTTGGTCTTTAGTGAAATCATCAAATGAATACATTTATATATAATACATAAATTTACTGCTTTTATATTTAAGGAAAGCAGAAATGTTGTGTGACGAAGGTCATCGGCCAATTGAGTTTGCATCCCTTCCTCGTCTTCACATTAAAAAGCATTTTAAAAGGCCATCGCTTACGATTGAGGATCTCAACAAACTTGTCAGAATTGTAAAACCTCTTTCCGAACGATTTCCTGCCAGTCTGAGAGATCCTGGTCGGCATGAAGGACCAGGTGATTACAGCAATGAACAGTTTCCGTCTCATCCGACCTTGTTGGTCAAACTTGCTGTTGCAAACGATGAAGTCTGTCGTGTTCAGATTAAAGAAGACTGGAGTCGAGAGATCGATGTTTTGTGCAACGAAAAATTTGATATCGGTCGAACAACGGCCGGCGGCAGACAGCCAGCTGGAAAAATGCAGAATGCGATGATCGGTAAGAGATCACGACGTAATGGATCTGTTTCGACCCACGTGGTTGGTCTTGAAGAGTGGACGTCAGTTGAGATGACCAGTGACATGTCGCTGTGTTCTGATGATGACGTTGAAAACACATCTGTTGTCATGGTCCCACAGAGTTCATGGCAAGCTCCCAGTGGCAGTCTGCTCGAATCTGAACACATGGAAAAGGACCTTTCCGCATATCAACAATACGTAAGCTGGAAATATCCTGCGATTTCAGAAGCTGTGGCTAAGAATTTTGACAGTATCAAATGTTATTCAAATTCTGACTCGAACAGGAAGAATAACAAGAGAAATGCAGACAAAGATGATTGGGAAGAAGATGTTTTACAGAGCCAAAAGCACATGACCTCTGAATATGAATATTCCGAATTACCAGAAAGAGGTGATCAAAAAATTAGTCTAAATAAATTAGAAGTGGAACGATTCAAAACTAAACGCGGAAAAGACGGGCGCAGGCATCGCAGCGATCCGAAACAACAGTTAGAAGTGGAAGATGAAGATCTTTTGAACGAAGGTTGGATGGAACTGGAAAAGGCGTATAGGAAGAACAAGCAACATCAGACTGATGAAAAGAAGTCCACAAAACTGGAGAGTGCACAACTGTTTCACGGAAGAGCAATCTTGGGTGGCAGATGTGTACAGCCGTTGTTGATACCGCTGGAAGTTGTATCAAACGAAAAGCACTACAAGTGGAAGGATGGCCAGTTGGTGTCATTCATGAAAGATCCTCGACTTGAAAAGCACGTGGGCAAGAAGAAAGAAAGCCCTGCCCTTTTTCAGGTTTCACTTGGCAAGCTTACTTGGCCTGCTGAGAGCACAGGCATTTTCATTAAGTCCGAGCCTTGTGCGGATGCTTATGAAATCGTTGAACCCTTGTCGAAAACCTCAAGCAGCACATCCTGTTTACAAAGTTATTCGAAGAAGGCAAGAAGCCATGGAACCAATTCTATAACTTACAAGTTAAAGGATGCAACTAATGGACCTATTTCAAACGTGTCACACAATGCAGGCAGTGTCCAGGACCAGGTTGCTGCAAACAGATATCTTCGAGCACGTGCAGACGGTAAAACTCTGGAAAGTGTTGAGTGTGGTGCTTGTCCAATTCCTGTTGTACTGAGCAAGTCTTTCTTTTCGTATGTTGATGACTTGCCTAAGCTTGATGACTCGGAACTAGACCAGAGCACATTGCCACCCGATTGGATGGATGAACATTCTTCAGAAGCTCTGCAGGGTAGTAGGGCATCATGTGGCTATGTGAACGAGATGCTGAGGAACATCTACAAGTGCATCTTGGACGCACGGGTTATTGCGGATGATGTATACAGGGATACAATGCTGATGGAGTCACTCCAGTGTATTAAGTTGGCTTTGAACATTCACTCAAATCTGTAAAATGCTGTAGCTCCCGTTCTCGCTCAATTTTTTGTGCAAGGCAGAAGACTTTCGTTCGGATACTGTTTTTAATTGTTCAGGTTTTGTTAGTCATTAGATATGTTGAATATGGTTTCAGTGTGGTTAAAGTGCCATTAATGTGAATTGTGCATAAAACATTCCACTACTTATTTACCATTTATCAGCATTATAAGTCAACAGTAATTATGGTAGTGCAAAATTAACTTGCGCTATAATTAATTATCATTGGTCGATAACATTCTGAGATAGAATGGCATCACATCCAACTAACCACATCTTTGCTTATCTTTTAATATCAGGAGTTTGATCTCTGAGCTTGTCACTTAATTTTGTCAAACTGCTATATGAAAATGCATGTAGCAATTAATATTGCCACATGTAAAGCATCTATCTGTGAATTCTAGACTGAACAAACTGCTACGCTTTAACATGCTTTTTTTTCCTTGTGCTTCTCATCCCTTACTCCTTATAAAATTTCCTTGAATTCAGCTCTGCTCAATAAATATCTTAATTTTTTTATAGGTATTCACTTAAGATATTGATTCACTTTAAGATAATTGCTCCATTGAAATTGTTCACTTGTAATTGCATTGGTAGTGTATCGCAACTTCACTGTATCATTACCGTTTTTGATGTATTTCCTTTTTGTGTTCTCTTCTGTTCAAGCAAAACAGCTCAGCTGCTGCTGTTACTACTGTGGAACAAATCTGATGTAACAATTTGTATGTGGTTGATAGAATAGACTGCTGTCACAGTGCTGTGTCACGTTGTAATTTCTTTGCTAAACAGTTGGTTAGGGTAGAACTTTGGCAGAGAGGGGGAATTGCTAATCCCAATGCGGACAAGGGAAGAAGGTTAAGCCAAATGCTCACGTCAAGTTTGCTACAGAGTCATTTCAGTACGGTAATAAATTATTAATAATAATAATTGAATACAAATGCCATAAAGATGTCTGTCTACAGCATGGGATCTACTTGGTCTCTTTGCTAGACATAGCAGTGTTTTTAAACTACCCATCATGTGGCACAGTTAGCTTAGCACTGCAAATGGGAAGGCTAATCTCAACGTTTAATACATCACTGGATTAAATAATCTGTAGATAAATGGGAAGAGAAATGTGTAGACTAAGGGCAAGAATAGTCCAAAGTAGGTTGCTTTGCAGATGTCCTTTACGAAAGACTTTACGAAAGACTGAAGTTTTGAGTAATAACACATTAAACATTTCAGCACTAATTACAACTGACGAAGAGAAATTACCATGAAATTATATAAGTATTTGAGAAATTTATAATACCGTGGTAATGGAGTTTTTGAGAAATTAAACTTCCATTCTGCATTTTAATTTCAACTGAGGCCAGGTGGAGTTTAAATAGTGCTACAGGTGTTGTCGAGTGATTGCATTGCAGATCAATGTTACAGTACTTTACTTTGATGATGACGGACACTGAAAATGGAGTTTAATTCATTATCTGCATCACCATTGATGCACAAATCAAAGTTCCATTGCAAGCAGGAGCAAAAAATCATTAGACAAAATTAATTACACAACAACACAAACATGATCACCATCACAAAATCGTTCTTATGAACAATGCTGACTTTGTTTACAATATCATCGTTAAGATCAAAAGGAAGTGTGCACACACCAAATGACCTATGGCACCAGCGTACAGTACAATGCACAGCAACATTTCTTATTCAACGTCCCAGCGCACAAAAAAACAACAGAAAATTTATACTGAGTGGAAGGAGATTTATTAGAGCTTTCAGAATGGCTCTGGCCAGTTTCGTTTTTCTACAGTAGCATAATCAAGACAGATACGTCAGATAGGTGTGTTGAATATTCAGTAGGTAACCAAGGAAACCGAAAACCGAGTTGTGCTAACTCATGTTTATCCTTGTGTGGTTGTGTAGGGCAGCAGAAATCCGCTGATTACGGTGAACTAAATGGTAAGAAAAGTGAGGGTCCCTTAAAAAATAACCTATCTAAGCATCAACTGTTGATTTAAACAGCAAGTATGCACATAATTATATCCGAATGTTTGTATTGTAGTTGCGCCTCTTACAGAATAAATTTATAGTGCACTGAAAAGTCTTGATAGCTACAGACATCTAGACAAGCATAAATCATACCAAGCATTGTCGGCGGTGTAATGCTTTTAAGTAAGCTCTTACACTAGACTTCTGCAGTTATGAATTCTTGTCTATTTATCACAAAGTCTCTCTTTCCAAGTTTGCAATAAAAAAAAAACTGAAACATTCCTTGAGGATATGAATTCTGGCCATCCAAAAGCATTTGATCGGAGAGCCAGCCAACATGCTCAATGAATTGGAGTCTGGTTCAAAGTCCAGAAAGCACCAGCCATAATTTCATCCAGGAGCGATACTTTAAAACTACAATCTGACCAACTTATATGAGACTGAAAAGTGAATTTCTAATCAATACAAGCAGACGGAACAACTATGAAACACATGCATAGACATTAATTGCATGCTGCAATATCTGTATATTGCAAAAGCTGAGCACTGTTAGTTGAAAGCAGTAGTTAATCCATTGTTCTGGACATTCTGCAGTGCAAAAATGGAATGGTTATAGCATGGGCACTGGAAAATCCAGGTTACAGATAGTGGTAGGATAATTGGACACTAAACTGGAGATTAAGCACTATGCATAATAAGCAGAACCACACATGGCTTGGCGAAAAACTTGTGCGCATATTTGTCGCCATCTGTTTTCTGCCACTGTGGTGAATAAAATAAGGCTATTGTTCGATTAAAAAATTTAATCAAAATTAATTGCACGATTAATTTTTTTAATCGCAATTAACTGCAGATTAATTGCAACACATTTCCTTCAAGTTTATTAAACTCAATATTTCTATAAAGACCCTAAAGCATAAATAAAAAATGCGTACTTTCTATTACAAACAATGTCAACAACAGTTGGCTTAGACCTATTGCATTTCTGCATTTAGTTTATTGAAGATTGATTTGAACAGTGCTTCAACTCTGTTTATATACAACTATCTTCAATAAACTAAATGTCAACTGCTCAAAATCCATTAATTTTTTAGTTCAAGCCACGTCTAAAATAATATAGCCCAGGCATAAATACGAAGACAACCTTTATTCTGACTACCAAAATTAATTATTTATTCAGACAATTCTTCATTTACATTGGTCGGTTCAATGGATGCTCTTTTTAATTAACAAGAGTTAGGCATACTATTGAATCTCATCAAGTTGGTCAGAAATGTTCACAAGAGGTTGCAGTTCTTGCCAAACCTTGTCTCTGTAAGCATTTAAGATACTATTTGAAGCCTGGATTCATTGATCTTGCCATCTCCTGGAGTTTAACCAAAGTAGTCTGATGGGAGCACCGAAACTTTAGTGGTCAATGCGATGCGGCCGATGTCGACGGCTCATCGGTAGCAACAAAACGTATGTTTTAGATCGCATGCAGGCGATTATAATGGAGCAACGACTTGTTATGATGACACTCAAATTCATTCTTGTAATATTTGCAAAGAATGTTTCACTAGTTTTAAGTTTAAACTTTCAGTTTAAAAACGGATTTTTCTGCCTCTGATTAAATTTTAATCGGACCTAATCAACGCGTATGATTAAAGCGTTAAAAATTTTAATCACAAAATATTTTACGGCATTAATTGCAAGCGTTAAGCGCGATTAATCAACAGCCCTAGAATAAAGGTTTACGAAACATTTAACTGTTACCTGCAAGGTATGACAGCCTAGCAGAGTATTAACAAGCAGAAGTTTTGTTATACAAAACAAATTAATTCAAAAGTCAAAGTATATGTGGCGTTGTGTTTTATTTGATTGGTACTCCAACAAAATGCAAGGCAATAATGTTAGGGTGGTTTTTTCTAAAGCATTTTTTGTCAACTTCATCATCTCTCACTGCAGTATTGCACCTGTTAACAATGAAGTTGGCATATCATTAAAACACACACACACACACACACACACACACACACACACACACACACACACACACACACACACACACACACACACACACACACACACACACACACACACACACACACACACACACACACACACACACACACACACACACACACACACACACACACACACACACACACACACACACACACACACACTCAACAGGAACACAAAATAATCTGCAAGACAGGAGTATCAATTTATAGCACACAGTGAGCAGCATCACAAGGTGCTATAACAGACTTGAAGACAATGTGAAATCTAATGACATGCAACGCTAGAAAAGCTGACATCTCTAAACGGAAACACCTCAAGAAAGCAGACAAAATACAAAACCATTTGTACAAATACTGAATTTATATAGCACCAACTGTGCTTAAACTGTTGACCCTATGTGCCCAAAACTCTTCATGTGTTACATATGGACCAATGATCCTTCTTTCAACAGTACGCAGATCATGATGCAAGGCTTTCATGAACCTAAGTCTCAGCCTGTATTAATTATGCAGCATAGGTTCAACACAGAACAGTTGTGATGAAAAGAAGGTTCAAAACTGTTCGTGTAACACAACATTGCATTCATGCAACATATTACATACAGTGCATGTAAATGGCCCAGGCTTACGATAAGATAAGAATATTCTTTACTTGACCAACTGCTCTCAGCATTTTGGTGTACATACATGGTATTAAACGTACATATAAAACATCCACAGGGCCAATCAAAAGCCAAATATTTATGCTACACTTTGGTCTATATGTCATTTAAATAAGATGATGTAAAAAATTATTTCCTTGTTGGGTTGTCTACCCTATGAATAATCCGATTGTGCAGGCTCGGCCTCATGGAGCAGAAGGACTGTGGCCTCAAACGGTGGGAGGAGTGGGTAATATGGTAACTATGACAGAATGGAACAGTCCTTGAAATCAAATTCCAAATATGTAATTAAAAATAACGTGTTCAATAGCTTTAATAAAAGTGAAGTTTAAAATTCACAAAAATAATAGACGTCACATTTTGAACTTTTTGGAGTGCTAGCTAATGTAGGACTATAATTATGGTAAAATGTTCTGTGTAAGCACAACTGGAAATGAAATTTTGTCTACTAATTTAGGCAACAATTTCCACAATTCAGATACAAACAAATATCTGCAATCACTTGTTACAACATGTACCTTGTCACTTAAACATTCATTTCATCACATTGGTGGTAATCACACTAGTTTGGATCCACAGCCGCGCAGTCTTGCATGCCTTAACCACAGCATCTAGCCACGCACCCATGCATCAAACTGGTACTGCCTGCTAATGCCCTAGACAACACCACATTCATAGCCCTTTCTTTTTCATTTCCTATTTTCTTGTTATATTAAAAGTTTCACGATTATGCTCTCTTCAAGTATGAACTGCTTGAAGCTTTGTCTTAGTATTAAAATTCAGAAAAAGTAAATCATGCCACTTTGCCTTCCACTTAATCTAGCTGCAGTACTCAAAGTTATTACAAAACTGTGAGCACACCATGTAACTAAATAGGAAATTACCAAATGCAAACAGAGGTTCTAATATCAGAATGATAGGAAAAGAGTAGGAAAACAAAGAGCAGAAGTGTCAACACCTTGCTCAACAGAACACCTAACAATCTAATTTCAGTGACTCACAAGGTCGCTTTTTGCATAGTAACCAAAGCAAGGTCAGCATTCCTTGCACACATTTCGTAAAAAAATTCAGATCAGCTATTCCATCCAGAATGTGAGCTGAACACATGATATTCTTGTGCAAACATACACAAAAACATAATGCACTGTAATCACCTGCTTAACTACATGATTTATTGTAACGCTGCTAATCACGAAAAATAATGTCTCCCATTTCCTTCTTAAGTGCAAAATAACATCTGCCTCCCTCCATCTGCTCGTGATTAAATAACGCTGTTTTCCATTCATGATTACAGTCCACCATACGTTGATGCAATTAAAAATTCAAACACAGAAGAAAAAGAAACAATGAAAAACACTTAAAACAATGCTGGGCACCGGCTGAATTATAAAAATTCCCAGCAAAGAACAATGATTTGTCCTCACTGGCTTCTCGTTGAAAGCAATATGTCACAACCAATGCATCAAACTTTCAAGATACTTCACTGTGACTTGGATCTCCTTGTGCCAGATAATCGTTGACACATTTTGCACATCTCTCTTAAACATGCTTTGACAGACGTCTAGTCTGGTCTTCTCATACTCCTGCCTCCCCCCATCCCACTTCATTCAAGCTACAGCAATATATAAATGTACCTACTAGATGCACTTCTTGTGAACAACCGTACATGGTTTTAATCACCAAACCACGATCCCCTTTATACACTCTTGAACCCCTGCAAAACTGTAATAATTGAAGTACATTATAAGAATTTTGTGTGCTATGTACAATGTACTGCTACGTATAATGTACTATGTACAATGTACTGCTATGCACAATGTACTGCCTTTACATCATCATGTTTTCGCAGCGTTGCTTCGAACAGCTTCAGCGTGATCGTAAACTCCGCATTTCTAAAGCGCTACTCTATAGCAAAGCGTAGGGCAGAAGCTTATTCCGGAGCGCTGCGTCACATCAGAGAAGCAGCTTTCCAGAGATCAATGAACACTTGGGGTCCTGCCAGAGCGATATTAGAAAGTGAACAGCTGTGATTTTTAAGCAACCATGTCACTATTTAAAATACGTGAAATGACGTTCAAAAACACCTTCACTCCTATGTGACAATTGACTAACCATGTGCTTTTCTATGCTTCCAAATGAACATGCCACAATGACGGCTGCTGCTGCTGCTGCTGTGCCAATTTCCAAACAATTCACCTCACTGTTAACCAAAACAATCGACAAACAACGGCTATGTCCCATGCGACATACATATACACATACTTACAAACAAACACTGCAAAAATAACACTGATTACTTACAAATCGCAAAGAGGTTAGATAACAAGGAGGACGAAAAGAAAAGTTATATTTTCCAAAAGACAGCGACGACTCAATGTCATATCGTGAGCTAACTATTCCGTCTCTCTTTCCAGTTGTCGGTTGGTGTCCTGGCATCCTAGATTTTCAGGCGGAGGATAGGTTCCTCCATCTGCGGAGTGGCTCACTTGGTGCACGACCGATGGAAGTGGACGTTCTGCCATTTTCCATCTCGTTTCAGCCAGACGCGAGTCTCCTCCGTCTGTGTGGAGTGAGGCGTTCCGGTTCTAGTCAGCAAAAATAACCAGATGTTAGAATGTTGCCGAATAATCCATTACTTCTAGTGTACAGGGTATGATAAATGAGAACGATTGCATGCATGATCGCACAGGCACAATTGTACCTATGATTGTCTACATAATTATAGCCATGATAGCATGTACAATTGATAGTACTTCTGAGTAAATAGCTCTGCTGTGATAAATTGTCTACAAATGTCCATATTATATTAGGTTAGAATGTACCAGCAGGTAGCAAAGGCATGATTGTATGCGTGATTCTATGCATCTATGAATGCTTACAATCGTCAATCTATATTAAACCTAAAATCCTACCTCTTTGATGTCTCAATTAGTTTAAAATATATGGTTCTGTTTGCATTTTAATTCACTTGATTTGTAGTGTGATGTCATTCTCTGCATACAAAGATGTAAATTAGCACAACTTGGTATTTGAACACCATCGTTACATTGGATGATATACATTGTCACTGGGACAGTGGAAATTCATGGCCAAAGGTCAAAATTCAAGGTTGGATTTTGCAAAAATGGGTGAAAATCATGGCAAATTCACTGCACAGAATCACGCTTTTTTACTTAATACGATCGAACCAAACAACAAATAAAATAATTTACGAAATGATGCTGTCGCTACATAAAATACAAGAAGCAGTGTCGGCAGATCTACGTTCATTAATTGATACAACCATCATTTCATCTGAAGTAAATTATTGCAGGCAGAACAAACATCTGTCCTGCATCAGTGTGCAGCAGTGCTTGTTTTTGGGTACAGTTTAGCATGACCAGTGCACAATACATTTACTGCTTTCTTCATCGCTATAAGCAATAAAACAATTCAATTTGTGATAATGTGAAACAGAAGGATAAAAATACAATGAGTCTAACGACCAACCGGAAATACAATGAGTCATTGACGCCAGCATCATTAAGTGAGCGTATCATTTTATTTTAATTTGTTGCAATTTATTTTAATTTGTTATGTTGTGAAACATATCAATATCAGTTCCAAGCACCATATGGCATTCACTAGTTTTAAAATCCTGACCCAAAATCACAACAATTGATGACATTTCCTGAAACACATGGCAAATGCCGAAAATTGACTGTTGCCATGACTCTGTGAATTTATACTGGCTCAAACTGTCACCAACACATATGAATGATTGGAAAGTTCTGTAAAGTGTTCAATGATAACAAATAATTAATTGATCTGAATCTTGCAAAAGCTTTACGCTCGTACAGTTTATTGCGGAAATGCCAGCGGTGAGACTAAATAAAAGAAACATTAGTTTAAAGTCTTACTTGTCAAGGTGTTGAGTGAGTCTAACGTAGGCTATCAGGGCAGCATCATCTCCCAGAAGATGTACATGAGGATTCAGGATAGAAATAGTTATCGCCTTCTGGTGCTTAAGCACTGGAAAATCAATCATTGAGACAGTCAGTATCAGTATCAATATCATAAAGGACAGAGCAAAAATTTACAACAAAACTCAATTGACTATTATTGTGTATCTGGACAATCCTTCTCCTCAAGTAGCATCTCTCTCTATCTGTCTGCATGTGTCTGCAATGCAAAAATGGAATGGTTAACTGGAAAATCCAGGTTACAGATATTGTAGGATAATTGGACACTAAACTGGAGATTAAGCACTATGCATACTAAGCAGAAACACATGGCTTAGCGAAAAACATGTGCGCATGTTTGTGGCCATCTGTTTTCTGCCACTATGGTGAATAAAGGTTTAGAAACATCAAAGATTTCCTGCCAGGTACGATAGCAGAGTATTAACAACAGAAGTTTTTTTATATAAAACAAATAATTTAAAAAGTCAAAGGGCATGTGGCATTCTGCTTCATTTGATTGGTACTCAATCATGGGTCTGGCTACAGATGCTACACCTGCCTCTTAGCAATACTTGAAGGCAGCTCTTGCATTAGAAACATGGTGGGAACGTTTCTGTGGAAACATCTTGAATAGGTCCTATGCACATGTGTTCCTAGCCCCTTGCCAAAGAGGGATTAATCCAAGCCTGAATGGAAAGAAGACATGATGTGCTGAATGAATGAATGAATGAAGGAATAACACAAAATGTTCTAAAGTGAAACTGGAATAACAGGAATGGCACTAGTTGGTAGCTGCTTCCAAGTCAAATGGATAAGTTTGCCACTTGTCGAACTGAAATGTGCGATGGAAAGGATGAACGAATAAAACTGTTTACCGATTCAACAACAATTTCCATCACATATAATATCACATATAATATTCATATAATATCACATATAATATTCATATAATATCACATATAATATCACATATAACATCACATATAATATCACATAATGCAAACTTAGCTTTTGCAAGTATCAGTTGGACAGTACCACTGAATACTGGATCGTCCCATTGAAAAAAAATACATAAAAATTATATACATATATGCTGTTGGCCAGTGTTGGGTGCGGTGGTGTAGTGGACATGTTCGTTGCCTTGCAGCCGGAGGTTAGCAGGTTCGAATCCACCTCAAGTCGCTGCATAGGGACCTTGAGCAAGTCCTTCACTCGCAATTGCTCAGCGCTTCGGGGTGAAACTCCGAATCACTGTCCGCGCTGTAGACGGGAGCACCTCTGAGTAGTGAGCTTGAAGAGGCGCTATAACAAGTGCACATACACACACACATACATGCATATGTGTTGAAAAGGTTATAACGATATTTGATCGGATGATTCTGTGATCAGTAAGCGTATAATCAGTCGAAGATGACTTGCCGTTGTCAAAGTAGAATCGATGAAATTCCAGGCCTTCGATGAGGTTGCCACACGATTCCGGTTCAAAACTAGTGAGCTGCGGATCAACAAACTTTCTGAAAAGTAAAAAAGATGAAACAATGCCAGCCTTCAGTATACTAAGAATTCTAAACAGAGAAACAAACTAAAGCATCTTAATAGGCTATTATGCCTCTTAATATGATGTCAATCACTATGCCTCTTAATAGGATGTCAATCATTATGCCTCTTAATAGGATGTCAATCATTATGCCTCTTAATAGGATGTCAATCATTATGCTTCTTAATAGGATGTCAAGCATTATGCCTCTTA
This sequence comes from Lumbricus terrestris, assembly GCA_949752735.1. Lineage (NCBI taxonomy): Eukaryota > Metazoa > Annelida > Clitellata > Crassiclitellata > Lumbricidae > Lumbricus > Lumbricus terrestris. The sequence continues at coordinate 25,762,204 of OX457047.1, forward strand.
ATAGGAGTCAAGCATTATGCCTCTTAAACAAATGATCACCTGTTTATCCATTCAAAACTTTCGAACTACGTTGCATAGGAGCAGTAGACTTAATGCACAGTCGAACATTTAAACAGTTTGCACAACAAAAGATAAGACCGCAAGTAATCAGTCCAGGTATCACTAGAGTGCTGTCAGGAACACATGCTTTAGCCATTCGATGGTTTAATGTTCTTTGAGTAGCAGTAAGAATAAAAGTTATGCCCAGGCATCACTCCAGTATTGGCTGGAACACATGCTTTAGTCGTCAGACAACTTAATGCCCTTCGGGTAGCAGTAAGAACAAAAAGTATGCCATTCAGAAGTTTATGTACATTGTACACTGTACAAAAAGTGTACAGGTCTTGAAGCATTCATTAATTTCAGCAGTGGTAACGTCATGGCATACACAATTGACTCAACAAGCTGTAACATTGAATAGACTCTCACGTGTAGGCCTCAAAGTCTCCAGAGCTTATGGATGCAAGAAGCTGTTCAGTCAGTTTGACAATTTCCAGTTTTCGACCTGCAAAACCAAAGAAATTCACAAGCATAAGCTCAACAAGCCGGTCACAGTCCAATCACAAAAGGAACTTATCTGCATAGTCTCAAATAATTCCAGCAGACAATTCAGATATTTATAAAGGAAGTTTTCATAGCTATGCAAAGATCTGTGCCAGATACACTAATATTTCTCCTACATATATGAATGATATGTGCAATTTGTAGGCACTATGAGGCAGTACCAAATTGGTGAAGGACAGTAAAAAATTTCCTTCCATGAGCATGAAATGGAAGCTCTATGTTCAACGTCCTGCATTATACAAAAAATCAAAAATGATTGGCCTTCTACCATAGGCGGAGACCTGGGGGGGACGGAGACACATGATATTTTTTGACGGACGAATGACTCTGAGTACCGCAGAAAAATTTTCATCTTTTGCCGGCCAAAATTTCTGACGACCAGCAAAATCTCGGAAAAAATGTCTATTTTCGCCACCAGAAAAGTTGATGACTTTTTTTGGTCATCCGGCGACGAAAATCTGGCGACGAAACCTCAAAAAATTTCTATTTTCGCCGCCAAAAAAGATGATGACCTTTTTTTTTTAGTCTTGACGCTCAACAATTGGGAGGGACAAATGCATGGGCCGTCCCCCCAACACCCTCATTGGGGGGGGACTGTCCCCTCTGACCCCCTAGGTCTCCGCCCATGCCTTCTATGAGTCAAACAACCTTCAGTAAGATCTAAAAAATGCACACACGCCTTAGTCCTTTCCCTGGACAACATAAAACAGATGCATATAGCGGTACCTTGGAATAATTACTGATGATGAGTCAAACTGGATGATATACAGCATTCGTCATGTTTTGATTATGATAACATAAAAACAAACAGTGGCACCTTCCTGAAACGAAGACAATGTGGAGCTCATCATGACCCAGATATGACCACATTAGATGCTAACCCAAGGAATTGAATCAACTGCCAATCTCTCTCTTCAAAGCTCTCACATTTATTTCCTACTTCAAAAAGTGGCTCAGTATTTCCTATTTCATCATGGATTTCAAGCATCTGGAAATCTAACTGCATCTTCTTCCGATGGCTGACTATCCACACTTTAGATTCACATTTTGTTGTGAACATGCACGCGTTGGAAGATTTAATTGATATAAAAGTAATAGTAAAACTAACAATAGTAGTAGTAATAGTAGTAGTAGTAGCAGTCATAATAATAATAATAATAATAACAATAATAATAACAATAATAATGGGACAGCCCTCAGAACAATGTATGGGGTGCATGCAAGACTTCCTGCTTATTTCAATGCCTAGCTCTTATGATCAAGCGATTCAATGCCGTGGCATTCCATGTTAAAGTACCTGAGGAATCATAAATAATTACAGTAATTTTACAGTAATAATAATAATAACGATAATATGGATGGATCCGATTTGACCAGGGTCTATGACAACAGAGGCCGTTACCCTGGACAGAAATTTGCTCGGCGTATTACAGCACTTTAGAGCAAGGTACTAATAATGATAATAATAATAATAATAGCAATAATAATAATAGTAGTAATAATAACCCTTTGTGTCTTCGTCTTCAATGGTTGTGTTGCTGCTGTCTGTCGATTCTTTGATGCCATCCGCCTTCTTCGCATTGAGGCTGCGACCTGCCACACACACAACAACAACACAGATAATGATAATATCGTTTGCACCAAACAATACAGATAATGATAATATCGTTTGCACCAAACGCCTCCTCCCCTTCCTCCTCCTACTTCTCCTCCTCCTCCTCCACCTCCTACTCTGGAAACAACGCGTACATCATGATTAGAGGCTTTTAGAGCCAGTCCGTAAATTAGTTGGACAACGGCAAATGACTTCAAAATGGCACCTAGAACTCCTCCTCCGCTGCTGCTGTGGTTAAAGTCATGAAATCAGACTAATAATTATAACTGATGCATAACTTAGCATTCATTAATGACTTCACTTCGTTGGCGTGATATGGAAATGTCTTTATTCGAAAAGTGCACAGATTATAATGAAACTGCCACTGCAAAATTAGCAATTTAGCTAACATATGCACTACCATAGGTGACCTACTGAGTCAGTAGTTAATAAATTGGTCAAACGAATCTATTCTAGGCATTTGACTAGAGTGTGAAGGACACTGTTTGGCATTTCCCTTCAATGTTGACGTTGAGGAATGGAGCTAACGCTGTTTCATGCATATAGCCACAAAGCAGCCGATCTAGTCACTTGACACGATCGCATGCATGGTTAGCGTATATTATGCAGATGCAAACTGGTTCCTTCGGTCTACTCTATCTACAGCACTGCACAAGATGAACATTGAACAATTTACGAGAACGGCTTCAGAGGCTTTTGTTTACAATGGTTTTACCAGACCCTTTCTTGGTCATTGTAAGTGTCAATATTGTCAATTTCAATTGCTGTTTGAAACAATTAGTAACTTCACATTTCAACTCACACAGTCAAAAATGTCTAGCTGTTTGAATACTGCTGTCATTTTTTGCATAAGACAACAGCAATTGGTAACTTGCTGCAATTAGGCCAAACATCATTTAATGAGCCCATATGAATTTTGAAATTTGACAGAAAATAATATAAAATAGAAAAATTGTTATTTTGAATGATTTGTACAATAACGCTTTCTGCACAATTAGAAGGGCCGAACGTGGTAACAAACATGATATTTACATCCAGGATCTTTTCAAATCCTCTTAGGGCTCAATTGACAATAGAGCAAAAATAACTGCGTCACTTCCCTCCCCCGACTCTATTTGCTACGCAAAAGAAACTAGAAAATGTTACAGGTAAGTGTTTACTACCAAGTGATTTCCTCCTTCTAAAGTTCAACAAACAATTCATAACAGAACGTGAAACCACTCAACGCAAATCAGAAACAAGCCACGTACAAAGAACTGCAAAAGCTCTACAACCTGAATCTACGCAAGTAACTACTACATGGCAGCCATACGAGTGATTGCTAGGTTAGGGCAGACCGTGATCACAAGCAGTCACACGTCACCAGAAAGCCTAAGTTGTGCGACGTTATGTGCGTCTCTACGTGGCCTGATGTCAGCGCAAACCTCACGTAAACACAAATGCAAAAATGCACTCACACACACGCACACAACACCAAGTGCACAAACACAAGAAGTCACAAAAAGACGAAGGAAACCACGCCACATTAAACACGTAATACGCATCACGTAATACGCAACATGTGACGTACCTGTCCCCTTAGAGAGGTCATTGGCTGTGGCGATATTACCTAAACGTGACAAATTAGATCGGTCAAAGTTAAAGCAACCCGAATAGCCCAAAGTAACTGCTGATAATCCAGGTGCCAAGAATCCTGTGGGTTCAGTCTGGGAGTTCGCTGTCAACTCTAACAAAGTTAAGACAGTTAACTCCATTTAATTCTTATTCTGCGTGAATGTATTAAGCTTGCTATGTATTGTACAGTGCTGCGTGTTTGCTGGCGCTTCTCAGTAAAACATACACTCACTTTCTTACTCTTATTACGCTTTACTCTTATTCTTGCAGGCTACCAAATCAGAATTTCTGAATGCAGCCGAAATCAAAGGAGTGTCTGCAAGAGAGAGAGAGTACTGAGTTTGACTTTCAGTGCTACGACCTGCAATTGGCAGTTTCTTTTAATGAGATGTATAATTAATCAGTCCTTTGCAGTTTGTGATTCCCGCTTCAAAGTGTGTCTATCAAAAAATCTTTAAATTCCTGATGCAGTCTGATATTGAAAAAAAAACGATTCCAATACTGTTCAAACATCCACTTAAACATGTTAAGTCATCAGTCGTTCTCAAGACTATTACTTCAACAAGATAACTTTCCTGAGAATTTTCCTGCGAAGGCACATCTTATTTTCTGTTAGTGGCTTGCTTAAGTTTTAACCCGTTTATTTCTTGGATTCAACACACACAATCTGTGCAGTACCTTTCAGACTACTTCACGGGTGCTACTTTAAATAACCTTGCAGATACAAAATAAACAACCCAGGTAACCCAATTTCCACAAGGCACACCTTGTTCAAAGTAAACTTAACATTAGGAACAGAGCTGGGGAAAGATTTCACTAAATCCTTGCAGATACAAATTACGTTGACTGCAATATTCAGCCATGGCTGACACAATTCTCTACGGTCGGGGCTAATAACTGACCATGGAGAAAGATGAAGAGTTCATGAAACACTCCCACTTCACATGGCTACATCCACTGACTGATCTGAAGCATGTATAATGTACGCACGTATTGTATAATGTATGCCTCGAAGAACTTCACAATGGCAATGAAGTTAAGTGAATTGCTAGGCAATTCTTTCACAGTCCCTAACAGGTCCTCTATAATAAGGCTAACAAATGGAAGCCGTCTCTCCCTCTCTACTCCACTGGATCAATCAGAGGTCGCTATTGCATCAATGTAAGCATGCATGCACAAGCCTCATCTCATAGCAGGAAACAGTTGTGTGCAAATCACAGCTGACAAGCTGTTTCACTGGGCATATTTCTCAGCAACAACTTAACAGTTTGTATGCGAAATGATACGCGGAAATGAGGCCGAGAACCATTAAATGAAAAAGGAAATTCCACAAGGTGATATTACACGCCATAAGCAAATGTACATTGTACAGCCTCAATCACCTAAACATATTGGCAGATAAACTTAGGAAAACTGAGATCTACAATTACAGTAAATATCAAGAAATCATTGCATTCTTGCATACTGACTCATACTTCCAAGAACTGTAAAATCGATCGTGTGCTGCATAAATGTACAACATTTAAAATAAAAGAGAAACATGCAAAAACCTGGTAGAAGTTTTTTTAGCTGTATTAATGGACAATAAATTTAAAAGTTTAAGACACCTAGAAAAGTTTGGTGAAAGCAAAACTTTCTTTGTACAGAGACACAATTAAAACAACTAGATGACGATAAAGTGAATTTAAGATCAGTACAAATTTGGCACATGCGAAAATTTTTGGTGGACAACCAATCATAAGGGAAGAGAAGAATAAGAGCTTTTTTGCATCAAAGATACTTAAAACTTATAATTATAAGCAAGCTTAAATCAATAATCAGAATTTAACAACCGCTTACAAATTAATATTGCAAAAGTAAAAAGGTATTAAAGCTTGAGGATAATAAATCTTTTACGGTTGCAAATTTAGCAAACGATGTTGTATAGAATTACTGAAATTTGTTCGCTACTGCAATTCTTAATCTTCCCTCGATGCTGTTAAGAAGACTGAAAAGACGACGAATGAGTCGAAAGAATTGTGCGCTGCATACACTTACTTTTGTCTGACTTGTCACCTTTAGATACTGTTAGAAAATAAGTTTTTCTTTTAGGTAAAAACGAGTTTTATGCATAAAAGGAAGGTGCATATGCGAAAAGCTGCCTGATCAGAATTCCCCGGCTGCTATATAACCCACATATACGATTAACAATCGTATGCTGACTGAGAGAATGGAAAGCTTGCCATATGCGCTGATAAGTTGCAAAAAAAGCCGAAGCTGTTTACACACAAGATAATGCCAAATATATACAGTGAACACCGTTAACTACCATTAACACGTGATTAACACGTGATTTACATCCAGTGCCACCTTCCAACATACCACAAGATTAACATGTGGGCATCGTAGGCAAACAGTAGTCGAATGAAAATGATAGCGCCAATATATATAAGAGACTGACAACAATGTAACGAATGCTGCTGAACGCCATCACCAAGTTTCACATAGACGGATGATGCGGCACTGACGATGATGAAGCATCTCAAAGAAAAGGCGATGAGCTCGTAATCCCCAAAATTCTAGAGCGCCAATCGAAAGTCAAGCGCATGGTACCAGCTTATACACGAGCACTGTAGATAATTATCCAACTACAACTGCTGTCTTGCCCCATGCAAGGTAACAACTCGCCACCGTGCAACCTCTAGAGGGAAAGAAAGAAACATGCTTCTGACAGCCTTTGTTGACCCCCCTCTACACTTTTGAGGCCCAATAATTGTGTTTGCTTCTGTTTTTTTCTGCATATATGCAAAAATGCGTGAGTATTTATGCTTGGCAGAGCATATGCAATCTCTTTAACTAATGACGATGTCTGAAATTCATTGTTTACAAATTCACGCAAAGGCAGACAAAACAGGTGTATTACTGCTATACCTTGCAGGTAGACCCATTAAGCTGGGCACGTGCAGTGCACAGTTCCAACAGCATGACTCCCTCCCTCCCACTGGCTGTTGGTTAACGGTTTTCACTACATTATGACGGTCAAATTTTATGGCAAACTTTGCAATAAAACCAATCCAAAAACTTACCTCATACCATGGAAAATAATTTAATGTCCTATAATTTTACTATGCAGCACACCAACAAAAAGACCATGAAAAATGCAGGTGACTGCCTTATAAAAGTTGGCAATATCTCTTGAAAAGTTCAGCATGAGACAAAACAGATATTTCAGAAAATAAACTTATGCAGTGACAATATAACTTTGTAACCACAAAGCTATTTGTTCTGACAAAATTTGAAATCACTTGTGCATTGATAAGAGACAGAGAGACAGTTCACAGTATGCTAAAATAGCATTCAATTGGAGGACTCACTTGTGAAATTTTTTGCAAGCATGGTTGTCAGAATTGCACCCTGGAAAAACAAAAAAGCACCCGATAGAAAAATCAGCGAAATGCAAGCAGTACATCTACAGATGTGTATTCGTGTAAGTGAAACGAGTGAAAGACAACGAATAAGAATTACCGCTTCATCAATCAATCAATCAATCAATCAATCAATCAATCAATCAGTCAATCAACCAATCAATCAATCAATCAGTCAATCAACCAACCAACCAATCAATCACCTGATCCATCAGCAGATGAATTCACTGATCTTTTCAAATATTCATTGATCCACCCACCCACGTACCAAATATCCAGTGCAACCTCTCCGCACATCAAGCACGAGCACTGGATTTTTTTTTAAAAATCTCATAGAGCATTTAAGCAAACCTAATTTTTTTATGCCTAACATCCAAAGTGCATCTGTGATGCAGGCAGTTGCACTGTATATATGCACTCACAACAGAGACAGATCAGTCAATTTGTTCGAGCAGCGAGCAACGATGAGAAGGCGATTGAAGCAGACTAATTTTGTGCAATTTCTGAGTTAAGATAGAAATCTAAATTTATAATGAACCAGACAAACAACCAACCAACCACTGTGCTTCTCAGAGCAATGAAGCTTCTTGGCTTTGAGCAACGGCTAAAAGGGGTCAAGACATCATCGATAGATATGCAAGCAGAGAGAGGAGTGGAGTCTACTTCTACCAGCATACCCACAAGGAGCATATATAGAGGACCAGTATAGAGCCCATTGGGTCCTATCTGATGCCCATAAAATGCTGGTGGGTGGTGAAGATTGGCTAAGATTGGAGACGTTCAATTAATTTTTAAAACCTCTAGCCCAAAATTTATTACCAAAATCCAGCCAGCGTCAATAATAACTGTTATGACTGCAAAACCGCTAAAGCTATATGAGCATTGAGCAGCGTTATCGATAGGCACTAAAAAATTCAAATACATTATATTAAGAGTCTTGAAATGTGTGCGCATACAGACAAACACACATACACGCAGGTTGAGAGAGAGAGGAAAAGAGAGAGAGAGAGAGAGAGAGAGAGAGAGAGAGAGAGAGAGAGAGAGAGAGAGAGAGAGAGAGATAGGCAGAGGGGGAGGGAGTAGGGAGGGAGACACTCTTGCAGAAAGAGATCAAATTTTCCTAAAGCATGCCTGCCCTGAAATAGACCAATAAATTATAACGATTCAAAATAATTGCTCATAAAGCTTTCATCCCAAACATCTTATAACCAAAGATGTCAAAAGACTCAAAATCCCTGTCACAAATTGATGACCACAAATGTTGCTGATTGATTCAACCGGGGTAAGCCCAGTACCAATTTCATTCAATTTATTAGCAAGTCTCACGTCGGAACGTTCTATATTACGTGCAAATTCAGAACGGATGTCAGATCAATAAAAGCCTTTCTTCATTCATCTGGCAGAAACGAATTGCTTAGAACCATGCAGACAATTTATATGAAAATATGAAATAGCAGCCATTCATTCCACCACACATTCTCTTGAGTTGAAACTATTCGATATTTTTTTTAATACCTACCGTACTTACTTACTTACTGCACATATGTTACGTAAAATTGAATAAAAAAGTGCAGAAAGCAAAAAAATAGAATTAGGCAGTCATAAGTAAACTCTTGATCCTGATAAAGAATTGGCTTTTTGGTAGATGTCACCAGCAACTCAAACCCCATTTCAGTTACACGTGCGTGTGCTGTCCGCCCACCCAGCATGTAAAAGTGAATTTCTGACGAAGATAGAATTGAAGAAGGCAAACATGGTTAGACATTGCTAAAGTATTCCAGCTGAAGATTAAATGTATTACATGGAATTTTTTTTCACAGTGAAGGATGTGTGATGCGTATTTCGCACATGCATCAAGTGACACCAGCATTTATAGACAGTGAAGTGCAAGCAACAACTTGAGCAAAAAAGAGCCATGAACCAACTCAAGTGGTTTTAGATCAACTCTGGATCACCTAGTAAGTACCGCAGATTAATTCACCGGAGGGCACTAGTGAAACAGATGCTACTTATCTGTCTTGATGGGAAAATACATGATTCACCTCTGCATTTGCAATTTCCGATTATTAGTATTTATGGCAACTACCTATCTATAAAGATCCGTCCTAAGCTGAGCCAAATTTCATGGGATACAAACATACACGAGGCAAAGCTCAAACACAGGCAGCTTATTTGGCTTGCAAAATGTATCACCAGTTTACCCCGAGGACTAGAACCGAAGCCACGGACCTAATAGTAAAAGATTGATACCAACATTTCAGCGTCTACGCTCCTCACCTCAGCCTGCCTCGCTTCCACTAAAATTCTTCATTTTTCATGCTCTTCAACATTACTCTTCACTTCATCACTGACACATAAATCATGCACAAGCAAGGCCATTTATCATCGCTGTCTTCTTAGTCAATTATATGTAGAAGACTGCAGAACAATGGCTGTTAGGACCTAACACCACACTCCTTTTGAAAACAATCACGTCAAAAAAGATACATTCTTAGGCCTTCTGTACTCTTAAACGTATACTTGACCAAGAAGACCACTTATGAAATTCCCTTCGCTCCACTAAGTGTGGGACTCTTCTATCTGGATCGCTATCTAAATCTCCTATTATTTTTTTCTCTAGGTGACCTTGCACTAGGAGCGTTACTGAATGGCCATGGCTGTGAGCGGCGCTACAGAAACGACTAATTACATTACATTACATTAACGCAATGGACGCGCAACATGGACTAACCTTCAGCTTACGACGTGCATTGAACTTCTTCAAACAGTCGACTGTTTCCTGACGATGAACCATCGATGCAATTCGTTCTCGTTGCTGGAAACAAAAATCAGATTTTGATCAGACAAATCATTTCAATTAATGATTAATGACCTCAATACATAATAATTAACAAGTTAACACATAACTCTTTGATCAGCTCAGTGATCATATGGTCAACAATGTTTAGCAATGACTCAAATAGTTCAATAATATGCATGGCTTAGTAATTATTAAAGTTATAGTGTCTTAACAGACAGACAGACAGACAGACAGACAGACAGACAGACATACAGACAGACAGACACACAGACAGACACACAGACACACAGTCACACAGTCACATAGACAAACAGACACACAGGCAGACACACACACGTACACATTCACAGACAGACAAATAGACACAGAAAGACAATCACACAGAGACAGACAAACACAGACAGATAGAGGTACACAGAGACAGACACAGGCAGGCAGATCCAGAGAAAGAGAAGACACACACACAAAGACAGATTAGTATGACGGTACGTACACAGATCCATGGATGCTTGAGTGCCTCCGCAGCCGTGATGCGCTTAGCTGGATTAACAGTAAGCATGCTGTTGATCAGATTCTTCGCTTCATGTGTCACGGTGTCCCATTCAGGTGATGGATACTGAAACCAGACACACACAGTCACACACACACACACACATCACACCACATAACCCCAAATCGCACCGAGTGCTCCCCATTGATTAGAAATATCATCGTTTAGGAATAAACATTCCACCTTAATGCAAACTAGGGAACAATAACGCATGAATTATCATCTCTTCCTGCTAGACAAAAGATGCTGCCATGAATTCATGAGATACTGAGGTTGAAAGGAAACAGCATTCGTAAACAGCACGGTCTATTAATTATAATACTTTCCAGCAATACTTGGCCCTAATAATTCTATTCATCTTAAAAACTCCTTCATAGAACAATTACAGGAATCCATACCGGTAAGCCGCATAAGACAACAAAGAGAAAATAATGGTAAATATGGTAGATGTAATAACGTTAATGCTCATAAACAAGTCTCTGTTTTGTTACATTGAATGCAAACCAAAAAATCTAATTAGTAAGAAAAAAGTCAACAATTGCATTCTAAGCTTTTACGCCAATATATATATATCTAATGAACTCCATAGCACCACTGTGCAATGGCTGCCATGCCAAAGATGACCGACACTCAGATCACAATCCTGGGGTACTTTGGGTCGGTGTGGCAGGGCAATCCAATCGGAGAGAGAGATAAAACATCGCCTCATCTGGGAAAGATATTGTTCCGGGAACGGGATGAAAAGAAGCGTGCACGGAAGAAAGAAAAGAGGCCGACCCTCCTGCGAAGGATTGCTGTTGTGCATGGACAATGTCAGGGAATGTAATCAAGTGGCAGTTAAGTGACAGTGACAGAAGACACTGACACAGTCTACCAGTCCTGGTGCATTATTGTGTGGCATTTAAACGACTCGGTCTGTGATTCAATGGAACGGTGTTAGTAGTAGCGTTGTACTTACGTCATAGGCGCCTGCCTTAATCTGTGCGTATAATCTGTGCTGGTCTTCATCCCAAAATGGAGGATAGCCAACCAGCAGAATGTAGAGTATCACTCCTAAAACAGTTACCATCATCTGACACATCATAGTAAGCATGGATAGAAGCATGAAACCAGCACTATGCACCAACAGCACAGACATCCGCTAAATAGATTCAAAGTGCCATCAGACAATCCTAAATTTCAGTCAATTAGATTACAAGAGCTATAAGACAAACCCTGGCTTTCTGCTGAAGAGATTAGGAGTGCTATCAGACAATCCTAGATTTCAGAAAATAAGATTACAAGTGCTATCAGAAATCATTGCTCTCTGCTAGAGATTAGGAGTGCTATAAGACAATCGCTATAGAAATAGATTAGTAGTGCTATCAGACAATCAATCAGAATCCTTCTGGGGTTAGCAATTGGATTTCCTTGAACCTATCAAGTCATACATGTATATGATTTGGCACCAAACTCATCCTGTGCCGACCATCTCAGTAAATGTAATTTCAGCCCCTGATCTAAAGAAACTAGCAACTACAGAACAATAGCTACTCAGCAACTCACAACTGCCCAGGTAAATTAATTACCAGCGAGCATTGAGTGATAGATAGGCCATTGAACAAAGACCTTTCATCAACGAAATAGTCATTAAGCAATTGAAGAGTTATAGATCCAAAAGCTACATGGCAAACACAAATCAAGAAAAGTGTTTATGGCATCACCAAAGAATGTGATATAGGGTAGAGAGTACAACACCTAGAGTGTGTTTCAGAACAAGCATCCGGCATCCATAAGACAGATAACCGAGAGTAAGCCGTGCAAAGCTGCTATCACTTGCAAGTTGTTCACGAAGGATCAGTCGTTGAGTGTCTTGCGTTTTTCACGTCGAGCAGCCACCATGAATTGCGCTGCAGCACGATAACCTCGGCTTGTCGTTGCGTTGCTCTAAACGTATTGCCACTTACGAATGAGGCGCATAAATCTGGATGACGTGCAGCAAAGAGCCCGCTTCGTTTACCTGATCAGAACTGATGAGACAGTGTGCATAGGTAGGTATGCATTTATCCGACCATGCATGTGTGTGTGTGTGAGCAAGTGTGTGAGAGAGTGCGAGAGAGAGTGTGCTTGTGTGTGTGTACTGTGTATGTGTGTGTATGTGAGCTTGTGTGTGAGTGAGTGCATGTTAGTTTGTGTGTGTATGTGTATGTCGTGTGAGTAAATGTGTGTGTGTGTGTGTGTGTGTGTGCATGCGTGAGCAAGTGTATCTGCATGTGTGCACATCTTTGCGTATACAACACAAGCCATTGTGTGGATGACGGCCACAAACAACAAACAAACAACAGACCAGGAGCAGATAGTTATCCACAATAATTTATATGAAGATACAAGTTCTCACCACATGCCCAGATGTCGACTGGCTTGCCATATGGGTCCTTGCGTAGGACCTCTGGAGATAGGTAACCCGGAGTGCCAGCAAATCCTAAATAATGTGAATATCAAGGAATCAACAAATGAATATACATATTAAATTAATTGAACAAATTGCAAAATACATGTACAGTGTGTATGGATAACAGGACAATTAATCCCTGCACAATTACCCCCCCCCCCGACAATTACCCCTGGAAAACTACCCCCTGTGCCAATAACCCCCGGGCAATTACCCCCCGGGTAATTACCCTCATGTATGTGTCTATGTATGTATATGGCACTTATGTAGCACTTTAACAAGAATCTTGCAAAGGCGCTTAATGAATAATGATTAACCAATCTGAAACTGGAATACATATGTTAAGCGGAGAGCCGACTTAATCCATGTTTTCCAGTCAATACAAAGCTATCCAGAGTGCCACATATTTAATCTTCTGGAACTTCTGCTCATGTACTAATACAGACAAGCGAAACTCACCAAACCAAGCCTGCTGGTCGCCCTGAACTTCAATGGCCAGACCAAAATCAGCCAACTTCACCGCAGCACCTTTCATCTTGCTTGCAAGTAGGAGATTTTCTGGCTAAAGAAGAAACAATACTATCTCGAAATCCAAGTCACACACACGACAAACATCACCGAAATGAATTTTACACACTCATCAGATTTTCTAACTGTTCCGCTTTTAGACTTTGGCGATGGCAGAGATGGCTGTGCTTAGAGCAATGACAAAAACACACGATAAAATCACTGGTCCTATCTGTAAAGTTACGTTTACTTTTAACAGCACACACTACGGTATTTCAATGCGGTATCAAAACTGTTTATAGTTATTATTTACGCAGTTATTTCAATTACGCTGTTTATGATGAATTATTTTTTCAACTGAAGTATTACCATCCCAGGATAATACTATGTCATGTCAATACCGTCATCTTAGATTGCTTAGTATCTGTACATTGCAACTGTCATTCTGTTCAATTTTTAAAAGTCATCATGTCTGAAGTAATGGATTGCATGTGTTCTATTCGTAATCAAATACTTTTATTGTCAACATTTTAATATTCTTTCATCTTCTGTACACAGAAGGAGGAGAAGGACATAACTTTACTGATAATTCGACTGAATACAACACGACAGCGCATGTATAACAGTTCTTGCAATGAATTGTGGATCGTGTTTGAAATCAGAAGCCATAAAATGAATCCAACAACTCCCTCGGGTGTGCCTTTATGCGCAGTGGTCGCCCTGAATGATGTGCCACCCTGCCTTGTAATATCTGGTGAAATGGCTTCCGGTTGGATGGATCCAATAGGAAACAGGATAGTAATGGAGATGTTGTTTATGATGTAAGTAATGGGCACACAGTGATATATTGCATAATGTGCAGCAAAAATGAGAAATGGTGTCTGTTGAAGAAATAGCAGGCATCATTTTTCGTCTTTGCTAAGGAAGGCAGTCAGAAGACTTCGAAAGGAATTTCAACTTGCTGATTGGAACAATTTCAGTGCTGGTAACTCATTGAAAATTCATATCACAACCTATTCTCATTTGGCATTTATTCGATGGAACCGTGCTCATTAAAAATATTAAATCATACAATTTAATCAGTATATCAATGGCTGTTATTGCTTATGACTGCTATTTTTTTAATTGTAATTCTACATTGTTACAATTTTCAAATTCACAGCACAGGTGTCCACAGGGAGCATTCAAAATTTGCATTTGTATCTGACCATTTATAAAGTGCTTCTCGCAGCAAGAGCCTTTCAGAAGCGCTCTCAGTGCATTCAACCCCGAGAAAAAAGGCAAGTTTTCAGACGAGGATACACTACCAGAGAGGATGGCAGAGCAAACTGATGGGGAAGCCAATTAAAATCAAAATTGCTCTGTTAGACCCACTACTCGTTAGATGTCTTGTCATTCAGCAGCTGCACAGCAGTCACTCAAGATATCTGTAGCGACGTATAACTACGCTACGGGTCGCTAATATTATTTTATTTAATTTTTGATCGATTATGGGGTTTCAGGGATCTGATATATTTGTTTTATTTCTGTATTTTTGAGCTGCCTTGTGTGACCTATATTTTAATGTTGATTTGCGCTTGACACGGGTCACAGCGACCGCTGACGTAGGCAGCAGTCGTTGCTGTTCCATTAATTGGTATATGTTCACACGCTCTCAGCGATCGTCGGTCGCTGTCTTCAAAGGCCGTGCCGCTTGCAGTCGATGAGGGTAATTAAACTTTCGCACGCTCTCTGAGGTGGTCTGATGATCAGAGTGAGCGAGGAATACAGCCAGCCAGACAAGCACAGGCAGGGACACGGATTGAGAAGGAAACACCGTTGGCGTGTGGGTCTGTGTACGTGTGTTTTCTCAAGGTTGAACTGGTGCATTTGATGCCTACGTGATCAGCGGCAGATGGCGCCTTTCAGAAGGAGAGATAGAAGGAGAAAGATAGTGAGCTACAGACAGACGCAGAGATACACAGGAGAGGACGCACGTGGCAGCTGATTCTTGCCGCCTTGAAACAGCTGCGCTGCTGCTGGGTTTGCGCGCGCGGCTCGCTTGCTGGTCATGCGCAGAAAGGGGGACGCTCTCCTTGTCAGGCAGTAATAAAAGAGCAGCGCAACGCTGAGAGGCTCAGTTGCGCACAGGATCTCAGGGCGGTCGGATGTATTGCGGCGGTTGGTAGTTTTAGGCTCGATCAAGTTGGTGAAGTATGGCCAGGATAAGCGCCTGCTTGCACTAGTTGCGCATACACGGATTCTGTCGGCGATTCATTCTCTCTCGACATGGAGTCGATTAAATAAAAGAGTTTGTTTGTTGCGAGAAATACATCAGCGTCGCTGCAAGTTTTGTCTTCGCTCTCGCTTCGGATATATTCCTGGATTACTAATTCAAGGCCTCTCTTCGCCCTGTCACACGGAGTGATTTATCGTGGGCTTCGAATCGTCAGCGCTCTGCTCTCGTTCTTCGAAATTGTGTTGCGAAGCGGTTGTTCGTATGGTTGCCTAAGGGCGTCTTTCTCAAACGGCTTGGATAAATAGCCGAAATTGTTGTTCATTGCGAGAAATCAGCATCGGATTTAGCTGATCTTTTCGGGCGTTTCAAACTCGACGCCTTTCTGTGTGTTTCGTCGCATCTCTTGGATATCGTCTTCGTCGCTGTTCTTCGCACACGATCGGCTTTGTCCCTTGTCTTCGGACATAAGGTACGCTTTATTGGGGAATTAATACGATCGGTTATTAAGACATTTTGGGCTGAACTGAAATTGGCTGTGGGACTTGAGAGTCAATCGGGGTTTAATTCAGGCATACTCCGGTTGATAGGTGTTTGCATTGAATTGTTGCATTTGATTTTCATTGAATGTCTTTACAAAGGATAGGAACTGATAATTGAACTTACTGACTTTTATGTTTGATTGCTTTGAACATAATTGATGTCAATTGAAGATTCAATTGATTGGGAATAATAAGAAATATTAATTAAACTTCTGACTTTGATTATTGATGGCTTTGAATGTGACGGATGTGGATTGAATGCTTGATTTGTTAATAAGAATAACTACTTCGTTCACTGCTAGCGATATTGACTGTGAGCTATAAAGATAGGAGTCATTTCTATAGCGCTATGGAGGAGTCTAGGCCAGTCACCCCTGCTCAGCCTTCACGGCCCCCTTCCTCGATGGAGATATTGCTCGAAGCAATACAGACTAATGCTAAGTCGACTCATGAAGCAATACAAACCAATGCTAAGAGTACTCATGAGGCGATGTCTTTTATGCAGTCGTCAATTGAAACTAATGCCAGGGACACGCAAGAGGCGATTTCCACGGTAGAATTTAATGTCCTGGCAGTGCAATCAAATGTAAGAGAGGAAATCTCTTCTGTAAAATCTTATGTCAGAGATACGCAGGATGCAATCACCTCAGAGCAATTAAATGTCAGGGAAGCGCTGACGGAAGTTGTATCACGATTGGAAAGGCTAGAGGCATCGCCGGTACCCAAGCCTGCTGTGGATTTGAACCCTGGTTACCTCACCGCTATTACCACTGCGGACGCGCCATACCACTCGACCATCGGCCTGGAGGAAACTTTGGGTGCTAGGCCTAAAGATTTCACGCAACCTGGTATATTGCGAAGAAGTGATAGATTGGCTGGTAGGCCGCCAATTTCATATAGGGAGTACGGTAGTCGAAAAGACTGGCCGCCTTTCCTGGGTTGGGATTCGAACCCAGAAGTCACCTCCTCCTGTCCTCCCTCCATCTCTAGAGCTCGTCCACAGCAGCACGCGGTCCCATCAGGCGAGGATCCGGAAGTGGCGACTCCGGGGAGGCCGATAGGGGCGGGCGTTACAATTGGTCCCAGCCAGTGGGGTCAAATTAGTTCTAGAGATTTTGGCGATGATAGGTTAGAAGAGGAAACTGACTATGCTAGAACAGGCGAAATGGCAATTTCTTTTGAAAGAAGGAAGGAAAGGGAATTTGCGGATATTGTGGATATAATGTCTGATGATGGTAGTGTAGACATTGAAATCAGCAAAATAATGGAATCTAGACCTAAAACTGTTAAAATAATTGATAACAGAATGCATGCAGCACAGCAACCGGAGTTTAGAAATTTTGAAGTGAATAAACCGATCGCTAATAAATTGTCACGGGAGGGGGGTGATAAGGTCAACCCAGCTCCTTTGGCCTCTTCGTCGCTCCCTCACGTCGAGTATCCTCGACCTGATCCGCAATGGAGGCTGCAAGCGCCGCTCGCACACGTCGATCAACAAAGAGTGGAAATGGCACCGAGTCGGGTCGACTTTACACAACCAGCGTCGGTAATGCCGACCTATCAGTCAATGCCTGACTGCGTCCTCGACGGTCGTGCAACGTCGACCATGGTTGGTCGAGACTACGCTCGACCCGACCTTCCTCCTGGACCAGCGGCGATGGCAACGGTCGACTGGATGCAACCATACGCTCGTCCCGACCATTCAAACATGCCGTGGAGGTATGCTCCGACCTACACTCCGAGCGCTTTCTACGGTAGCAGCGACAACCGGGTTTGGGTTGACCCGCTTCGCTGTCTCGACCCGCTTCGACCAAGCGACGCCGTCTTTCCTCGGTGGCCAACGGTCGTGGAATCGGCGAGGATGAGTTCGTGCCTCGGCGCGCAAAGCTTCGGATTTAGCCGTGATGCCGAACTACCGCGATGTCAGGCGGTAATGAAGTCGACACCTCTGGAGAGAAATGAAACGACGGACGATAATAAAGCGACGTCTGCGGTTGGTGAAACGAACGCACTGGCGCCTACCTACGTTTCGGTCGGTCCTATCAAAATTGTCCCGACGACCACCGTCGCAACGCAAACGACCGGCGACTGGGAGCTACCGTCGATCAGTTCAAAGGGAACAGTCAAGGAACTTGAACCGACCGCGTCTGCAACAGCTAAAGAGGGCGAGGTTAAACAGTCATCGACTTCTCCTCCTAAGCCAACACAATTCCTGAAACTCGGGTCTTTTAGCGGAAAGACGGACGTTGAAACATTCTTACGAAAATTCTCCGTGTGCGCCAGGAATAACAGATGGACGGACGAGGAGAGATTGAACCAATTAGTAGTCTCATTGGTTGAACCGGCGACTCATTTGCTGAGCGAGTCGAACGCAGATAGCCTGGACACTTGGACGGCTTTGGTCCAGCGACTTCGTGAACGATACGGCAACGCTGAACAACAAGCCCTGTTCCAAACGCAGCTAAGCACCAGGAAACAGAAAGTCGACGAGGATATGGGCGTCCTGGTGGACGACATCCGACGTCTCTCCACGCGAGCCTATCCGGGTTCCTCGACGGCTCACAGCGAAGCAATTGCTGTTCGGGCATTCTTGGATGCCCTGAGAGATAGAACGCTTGCTCTGAAAATCCGAGAGCGAGAACCGAAATCCCTCGACGAAGCCTACAAGGTAGCGATGCGATTGGACGGCTATCAGAAAGCAGAAGACGGTGGCCATGAGCAGCACGAACGTCGACATGGGCGAATTAACGCGATTAAAGAAGAAGATTCGGAAATGAAGGACCTGCTGCGACGAATGGAGAGACTGGAGAAGATGGAGCGGCAACCCGTGTCGGCGCCACAATACAGAGACAATAATCGCGGGTCGTGGACAGGTCAGAACGGGTCAACCGGAAATGGTCGGTATAACGTTAACGGAGGGAACTGGCGGAACAATCAGCGCTGTTCGATCTGTAATAGAACAGGTCATTGGAGTTCGACGTGCAGATACCGACAACAGACGGAACCGGAAGTCGGTCGATTTCCACGAAGATGCTTCGAGTGTTCAGCAACGGACCACATAGCACGCTTCTGTCCTCTTCGACAACAGCAGCAGGCTCCACCTAGCGACAACCTGGGACAACCGGTGGGCGATGGTCCCGACAATCCCGTCGTTGGTCGTGTGTTCGCTGTTCGGTCCGCTCCAGCGCCGAGCAGGGACCAGCGGAACGGGCAGAACCAGGAGCGTCGGTCGCGGAGGTCGCCATCATCGTCGAGGAGGCGAGACAGTGGTCGGAACTCACCAAGAGAGGAGCGACGCTGTTTCTACTGTGACGACAGTTCGCACCTTTTGAGGAGCTGTCCGCTTCGCAATGGACCCCCTGAGGACCGGATCTGGAGGATGCTGGGAGAACCGACCGGACTTCGTCCGCCTGAGAACTTGACGTCGGCTGGGTAACTTTGCTGAATGACCGCTTAATGGCGGCCATTATGAATGCAGAAGCATCTGTAACCATGTTTTATTTTGATTGTGATGAATATGTTTACTTTACATGTGGAAGGCTTTACATGTGTGTGTTACTGTGTAAATAACTGTATTCTTGCATCGTATGTTGTGCATAGTATTAATATTTGTATTGCATTTGCAATGAAGCGATGGACGATTTTATTATTGCCTTGCTATAGACAGAAAACTGGACTGTCATTGCCTGCATTGCGCTATATAAATATTGATTTTTCCAGTAGATATATATAAGATTGCCTATTTTAGTTAAAGCCTTGATGACGATTATGTGACCTTGAACTTAGACTTGTAGTGGAATTAGCCATGATGATGTGATTATGTGATATTATGACCTGCGGTGAAATAGTAGGCCTATATGATTCTGAGATGATGCTCGGAGGCGAAATTTGCATTAGGCCTAATTTTAAGAAATTTGCACAGTTAAATTTTAATGCTCCTAATTTCCTTGCATAGAATTTTTATATGCGTCACTATTATCATCGTATATATATAATTGTATAGATGCATATTAATTAAGTTTACTGAGGCGCTACATAAGTGTTTGGTAGGCCCATATAGCGTTTATGTATATATTAAGTGTATAGATGCATTATTGATGAGTTAAAAGGCGCTAAGTAAATGGTTAATCGACCCATGTAGCACTTGACTGCATCTTGAGGGATTAGGCCTATATATATATGGTTTACCCTGAGGATAGGCCCATACTATTCTGAGGTTCGGCAAAATTT
Organism: Lumbricus terrestris; assembly: GCA_949752735.1. Classification (NCBI taxonomy): domain Eukaryota; kingdom Metazoa; phylum Annelida; class Clitellata; order Crassiclitellata; family Lumbricidae; genus Lumbricus; species Lumbricus terrestris. Next base: position 25,782,715 of record OX457047.1, read on the forward strand.
GTCGGCATTTTATATATATAAATAATATGCCTCGATTAAAATTGTAGGCCTAAGAGTTTCAATAATGTTAAGACATGGGCGACAATAATAGTTAATTATGCTGTTGCTTTACGAATAATATCAGATCGCAACGGGATTATATATATAGTTGGTCTCGATTAAAATGTAGGCCTACATGGTTTGATAGCCCAACGCGGAGGAATAAGCGATAATTTAGTTATGCTGTGTAATTTTTGCATTAGTTTTGCGGTTTTGCCTGATTCCCGCCTGCAATGGAATTATATGGTTAAACTGCGAGGCCTAGTGATATTAATTAGGACTAGGCATAAAATAATTAGAAGTTCTGTCTGTGCGAGAAATGAGGTTAGCCTAAATGATTTTGTGGCATTGGATTTAATTTTATTATTAATCCTGTGCAGATTTATATTTGGATTAATGAATGACCTAATTTTGAGTTCGCTTATTGTAGGCATAATTTTGCCATGTTGTACGCTGTACATGGACTAATTATAGGCTGGTCGTCTCCGTTCCCACGACTCCTACAGCTGCAATTGTAGAGAGAGGGAAAGAACGAGGCGACACATTAAAGGCGCCCGCGAACGTCTTTGGCCTTGATTTATCAGTGTATATAAGGTCACTTTGAATGGCCAGGTTATTGGTTGATTCAACGTAAAGAAGTCAGCGGAAATATAATTTTGTATTGTTACCTAGGAGGGTAATGTAAGTTTTTAATGCATGCTTGGGATACCGATTAATGTATATCATAATTTTATGAGCGCTAATTAGGCCTAATTTTGTGCAGGTCAGCGCGACCTTAGTCGTACGATGCACTTTAACCTACATGTAAAAGGATCATGTTTGTTGCCTAATTCTCACGGTTAGACGCACGCTGTAGATGCATGGCGTGGGGAAATAGGTACTGAGTCGACGCATCAACGCGGCGATTATTATCGACCGATGATTTTCCCAGGCGCTGACGCGTGTGTGGCCTGATGCATGTGCTAATAATAGACTGCCTGAAGGATGATGCAAATGCATAAGATAGACTAAAGTGGCCTAACTGTTGATTTGTGCTTTAGACTAAGATCTCATATTAAAATCATGATAATCCTTTTAGGCCTAGGATTTTTACGATTATACAATGTGACTGTTTTGTAACGTTAATTGCAATAATATGTTACGTTAGCCTATGTTTAAATGGCCTATTTTAATTCTGTGCATAATCGGTTGCATTTTTTAATAATTAAGTAGGCCTACTGAAAGATGTTGGGAAGGGAGCGGCTTATTAAGCTGAAGTTAGGCTTGGTCTCTTACGGTAAGCTTTGATGGGGAGCCTACGGATAGTTATAATGAGCATTGGCCTTTGGAGACTTAAGCTGTGTGTGTAGTCTCAGGTAATTTGCTATGATAGCACCGATCTTTATTAGATGTTGAGGTTAATGGGATTAGAGACTTAGGTTTAACTGCTTAGATGAGTCTTTAAATGTAGACGTTTGCCTACAGTGAAATGCCTAAAGAAGTCTCGATAGTAAAGGCCATGGGTGGCCTATTAATCAGATGACCTGTTGTAAAGGTAACGTAGGCCTAATGGTTTTTGTGGCTGTGTCGTGGGTTCTTAAGTCAATGCTTGCCGTGGAGGACTTTGTGCTTAACTAAACTCAAGGAGACCTATATATAGAATTGCTTTTGAGCTTTACTGAACTATTAGCGATGGAGCTATATAATTATAATAATAATAAATGTTTCTTTCGCTTGAACTGACATTTAACGCTAAAATGTGAACTTTGTGATGCTTACGTTGAGGACTGTTCATTGCATATATTTTTAATTCTTGCATTTGAATCATTGATGTAAAAATTGGAGTATGGCCTTACTAACATTTCAGGATCCATTTTTCCAATTAAAGGGATCCTGAAATCAGGGAGGGCCGAGAATAGTGTAGCGACGTATAACTACGCTACGGGTCGCTAATATTATTTTATTTAATTTTTGATCGATTATGGGGTTTCAGGGATCTGATATATTTGTTTTATTTCTGTATTTTTGAGCTGCCTTGTGTGACCTATATTTTAATGTTGATTTGCGCTTGACACGGGTCACAGCGACCGCTGACGTAGGCAGCAGTCGTTGCTGTTCCATTAATTGGTATATGTTCACACGCTCTCAGCGATCGTCGGTCGCTGTCTTCAAAGGCCGTGCCGCTTGCAGTCGATGAGGGTAATTAAACTTTCGCACGCTCTCTGAGGTGGTCTGATGATCAGAGTGAGCGAGGAATACAGCCAGCCAGACAAGCACAGGCAGGGACACGGATTGAGAAGGAAACACCGTTGGCGTGTGGGTCTGTGTACGTGTGTTTTCTCAAGGTTGAACTGGTGCATTTGATGCCTACGTGATCAGCGGCAGATGGCGCCTTTCAGAAGGAGAGATAGAAGGAGAAAGATAGTGAGCTACAGACAGACGCAGAGATACACAGGAGAGGACGCACGTGGCAGCTGATTCTTGCCGCCTTGAAACAGCTGCGCTGCTGCTGGGTTTGCGCGCGCGGCTCGCTTGCTGGTCATGCGCAGAAAGGGGGACGCTCTCCTTGTCAGGCAGTAATAAAAGAGCAGCGCAACGCTGAGAGGCTCAGTTGCGCACAGGATCTCAGGGCGGTCGGATGTATTGCGGCGGTTGGTAGTTTTAGGCTCGATCAAGTTGGTGAAGTATGGCCAGGATAAGCGCCTGCTTGCACTAGTTGCGCATACACGGATTCTGTCGGCGATTCATTCTCTCTCGACATGGAGTCGATTAAATAAAAGAGTTTGTTTGTTGCGAGAAATACATCAGCGTCGCTGCAAGTTTTGTCTTCGCTCTCGCTTCGGATATATTCCTGGATTACTAATTCAAGGCCTCTCTTCGCCCTGTCACACGGAGTGATTTATCGTGGGCTTCGAATCGTCAGCGCTCTGCTCTCGTTCTTCGAAATTGTGTTGCGAAGCGGTTGTTCGTATGGTTGCCTAAGGGCGTCTTTCTCAAACGGCTTGGATAAATAGCCGAAATTGTTGTTCATTGCGAGAAATCAGCATCGGATTTAGCTGATCTTTTCGGGCGTTTCAAACTCGACGCCTTTCTGTGTGTTTCGTCGCATCTCTTGGATATCGTCTTCGTCGCTGTTCTTCGCACACGATCGGCTTTGTCCCTTGTCTTCGGACATAAGGTACGCTTTATTGGGGAATTAATACGATCGGTTATTAAGACATTTTGGGCTGAACTGAAATTGGCTGTGGGACTTGAGAGTCAATCGGGGTTTAATTCAGGCATACTCCGGTTGATAGGTGTTTGCATTGAATTGTTGCATTTGATTTTCATTGAATGTCTTTACAAAGGATAGGAACTGATAATTGAACTTACTGACTGTTATGTTTGATTGCTTTGAACATAATTGATGTCAATTGAAGATTCAATTGATTGGGAATAATAAGAAATATTAATTAAACTTCTGACTTTGATTATTGATGGCTTTGAATGTGACGGATGTGGATTGAATGCTTGATTTGTTAATAAGAATAACTACTTCGTTCACTGCTAGCGATATTGACTGTGAGCTATAAAGATAGGAGTCATTTCTATAGCGCTATGGAGGAGTCTAGGCCAGTCACCCCTGCTCAGCCTTCACGGCCCCCTTCCTCGATGGAGATATTGCTCGAAGCAATACAGACTAATGCTAAGTCGACTCATGAAGCAATACAAACCAATGCTAAGAGTACTCATGAGGCGATGTCTTTTATGCAGTCGTCAATTGAAACTAATGCCAGGGACACGCAAGAGGCGATTTCCACGGTAGAATTTAATGTCCTGGCAGTGCAATCAAATGTAAGAGAGGAAATCTCTTCTGTAAAATCTTATGTCAGAGATACGCAGGATGCAATCACCTCAGAGCAATTAAATGTCAGGGAAGCGCTGACGGAAGTTGTATCACGATTGGAAAGGCTAGAGGCATCGCCGGTACCCAAGCCTGCTGTGGATTTGAACCCTGGTTACCTCACCGCTATTACCACTGCGGACGCGCCATACCACTCGACCATCGGCCTGGAGGAAACTTTGGGTGCTAGGCCTAAAGATTTCACGCAACCTGGTATATTGCGAAGAAGTGATAGATTGGCTGGTAGGCCGCCAATTTCATATAGGGAGTACGGTAGTCGAAAAGACTGGCCGCCTTTCCTGGGTTGGGATTCGAACCCAGAAGTCACCTCCTCCTGTCCTCCCTCCATCTCTAGAGCTCGTCCACAGCAGCACGCGGTCCCATCAGGCGAGGATCCGGAAGTGGCGACTCCGGGGAGGCCGATAGGGGCGGGCGTTACATATCAGTACACTCTATTCATCGATACGATATGATATACGAGACAATACTAGACGATACGATATACGAGACTCACCTTAACGTCTCGATGTGCCACGTCCATTTGGTGGCAGTAGCTTATGCTCTCTAAAATCTGCTGCATGCAGTGACTGAAAAGACAGCGCCATGAAAGTAAGACCAAACAATGGTCGAAAACAATACGCACACACAAAAACTGACAACTCGAATTAAGAGAGAGCTTTCTGCAAAAATTCTAAAAAAACTATTCTGTGGAAATAATAATTTACGTGTACGCAGACTAACATTCGCATCACGACAATTTATAGATCATCCCACAAACATGATGGGACAGTTTGGACGTCATTGAGTTAGAAAGGAATTTAAGTCTAGAAAATTAAACTAAATTTTTTGTGAAGTGTTCTACATATTTACGAAAACCGTGGAAAATTAACTGAAAGCTTTTGTGGGAGTGTTCTGGTCCTAACTATAATATTAGTAGCCTAAAATGCATAAATTCTAATACAGCAATGCTCTGAACAATCGGCACAAATTACTGATGGCCAACAATAAACAAATAATGGAGTCCAGAAAGCTACATGGCAGTGGCAGTGACAGTATAATTACAGGAAAGAGGAAGCCTTTAGAAAAAATGGCAATGATGGTACAGTAAAATGGTCACACACCTGGTGGCAATAGCACGGTAGTGAGCATAGACGTTGCGTTAATATCGCAATAACGGTGACAGAGCTCATAAATTGCTAAACTTAAATTATTATTCGCAATTATTCAAACAATCATCTAAGCATTTAATTTAAAATCTGTCTTACTTACTAGCTATCATAGCATGGTGACATGGTCTCCTTGCAATACATAAATAATCCCTGCTGGAACGTGCTTGCTTTGCAAGATTGCAGCCCAAAAAAATGGGAAGTCCAATATCGGAAAACTACTTTGAACAAAAACTCCAAGGGCCATTTGTTAAACAAATGCAAGTGGGGAGCAATGTTTGGTAACATCATTTAAAAAAATCGAAGTTGGTTCAGAAGATTTCTGATAACCCAGATTTATTACATATCGCGAATCTTCAAGATGAAATCTGGAGATGTAACACAGTGGACAAACTAAGTCAGGTTATGTGGAATTGAAGTCAAAGCGAAACCATCATCATCATTCCCGCTTGCATTTCTGCTCTGCAAATGGTGGCGACCACCTCATCTCATTAATTTGTAGAAAACGTCTGATTACCAATAGAAAACTGATCACTGTGCAGCTCTTGACACTTAAAACTAATGCCCAATAGAGAAAGTGCTGAGCAATTATAGGTCAAGGTGCAGCCCTTAATTCCCATACCCAAAGAACCAGATGCAAATTGATAGGTCCAGTGTGGCGATGACAGGGAAAGGTGTTTCTGAAGCCTGCTGGGAATGAATTAAAACTAAAACGCAGAGTGACAATTGATGGGGCAAATATCTGTCATGTGTTGCGCTATATAGCCTACTGTAACCCCATTACATGCTGGGTAAATAAGCTGCTTCCAATTTGTGTAGCAAGACTTTGCAAGCTAGAACAATTTGCTGAAAATTACAAAAAGGTAATTTTGCAACCTGCTGTACAGGTCATATTTTGTGTCTAGTTAAAATTTTAAAAATGTGTTGCACTATACTGTAACCCCATTACATGTTGGGTAATATAAGTTGCTCCCAATTTTCGTAGCAAGACTGCAAGCTAGAACAATATGATTTGTTGAAAAATATTTTTAAAAACCAGTAATTTTGCAACCTGCTGCAGGTACAGGTCATATTTTGTGTCTAGTCAAAATAAAAAAATCTGCCAAAAGCTCTCTATTGCACACACAAAAACAGAAACTTATTACAGAACATGCTACACATACAAAAATGAGAGTACATCCTTAACGTAAACAGCCATTAGCAACGAAACCATGCCGCAAGAGAGTAAACACACAATAAGTAAAAATGCAAAATTGCCACTCGCCATGTATTAGTAAAAGTGGAAAAATTCTGCAATGTGTTTAGTGAAAATGTCAAGGTGTTGCTGTGGATTCAATTAAAATGAAAATACACTGTTATTTTCAACCTTTCCAACCCTTTGTCTGTGAATGGCTGAATATCGATTGTCATTGGTATTCAATAAATGCCAGTTCAAAGTACAGGTGTTTGGTGAAAGTGGAAATGTGTGATAAACAACTTAGAACTTAGGGGGTCCCGTAGCTCAGTGGAGAGAGCGCTGGCCGTTAAACTGAGAGTCAGCCGCGCGGACCCGGGTTCAAGCCTCACACGGGGCAAAAATTTATTTGAATTTTCTGTTAGCTGCCATTGGCGCTTTGCTGTTGTGTTGCTTGACTCGGGTTCTGCTAAAAATAAAAGATAGCCCCTCCCACTCCTGGCTTGGCCGAATCAGGAGTTATCCAGTACTTAGGCCATTAGTGTTAAGTTACCGAACCTGTTGTAGCCGAACTGCGTGTCGTGCGAAGCAGGCCGTATTTCGTATAACTTGTACATGTAATCGTTCTGCGGTTTGTCAGATTGAATGTCAATAAACGAAGATTATTATTATTAACTCATTCAACTGATCAGTGCTAACACTTGTAAGCTACAATGAGTCATTGTTTCACAGTACCCCAAATAATTTCACTGAATGTCAAAATGAATTCAGCAAGACAATGTAACTCAGCACAATAAATCTAGCAAAGTGGTCGACACATTTTGAGAAGTACATAAATAATAAAGTGCTACATTACACTACAAACTCCTACGAGTTGTATGCAGTAAAGGAAACATGCTATATGATTAATTATCTACACTTGTGCACATGCTCCTTTCGTCAAGGCCAGCTGCAAAAACTCAATGGCTCCCCGCTCATGGGGTCGGCTGTCATGACACTAATTCTGTCAGGTGGACATGTACTTTTAATCGAATTTCTCGACAACATACAACACAAATACATTACCCTGCTCTACCAATCAATTCCTCAGCTTGGCTCATCAATCAGTCAACCTTTAATTCCTACAATCCACTATACAACCTTAGGTCTGTCTGACTGCCAGGTGAAATCGTTATTTCTCAGCTCAGGGTGAACTGGCTGTTCCTTTCGCAGGCAGGGGCGGATCCAGGGGGGCCAATCCGGCCATGGCCCCCCATTTAAAAATTGCATGGGACGTGGCCCCCCCATTTGGTTTCAACAAGCCATTAAATAAATGTAGCGGGAGAGAAAAACAGGACATCAGGCCCCCCTATTACAAAATCGTATGGGACGTGGCCCCCCCCGTTCGATTTGCCATGATGACTATGGATGACTAAAAAAGTCATCAGTTTGGACGATGACTAAAAAAAGTTCATCAGTTTTTTCAGTGGTTGAAATGGTATATCTTTTCCCGGAAAAATTGGACGATGACTAAAAAAAAAGGTCAGCAGCTTTTTCGGCGGCACGACGAAATTTTTCCCCTGTCCCACCAACAACACCCAAAATTTTGGCCCCCTCCTTCGAAAATTTCTGTATCCGCCCTTGTTCGCAGGCACGTCAAATATCCAGCATCACACATTTTCTACAATAGCCTACGGATATCTGCCCGGAACACTGTGCACTGACTTAGTCTAAGGATTTTGCATGCACTTCTATAAACAGTAGAAACCTGTCCATTTCTGATAACGTTGGACTGGGATTATCCTGGATAAAAGCCAAACATATGTGCTCTGATTGAGTGAATGACAAATTCCGCATCCAAGCGTCCATAGACCAATGTAGTTAGCTGCAGCAATTGCACTTAACTCAAACTTCACTGCACAACGAATATTAACACAGCTAAATACATATAATAAATATTAAAAACTAAGAATTCTCTTAAATAATAAGAAACATACTGATAATAAAATAATTATTCATATAATATAAAACAATAAAGAGAAATAAAAACAATAAAAAAAACTACAATAGAAATTCTCATCCTAATCAAGAGCTGCATTGTCCTTCTTTTCATCATAGTTGGGGCACTGTCTCCTGTGTACCGGTGACACAAGAGAACAGAGATGTCTGTTGACTATTTTCAGCATATTGTCATTACAATACAACACTTCAATGTCATTGCCCTTCAAGGCATTTCTGCTCTGCCAGATCTTGATCTTGATGGCTCAGAATTTTAGCTAACTCTCTGAATAAATTTTGAACAGCTGGGTTTCAAGAGATCAATAGGTACAATAACAGCAGTATACACATAGCACTTGGGGACATCTTCTAAATAATTCCTTTCTGTCATGGGTAAAAAGAACAATCATATATATATATATATAATATATATATATATATAATTCTATATACAGCCGGCAATAAATATAAGTATATTAACTACATAAATATATATACATATGTAAAATTTGTCAATTTCAAACACGTGCCAAATCAGCTTGCAAGTCAATTCTGAGGCATCAATAAACGCTCATCAGCGACGACTAATAAAACATTTGGCATTGTATTCACTCGAAGTGCAGCACAAAAGACGGCATAAAACACGGCTAAAGTGCCGCATACAGCTCGCAGCGACAGATCACCCACCCGTGCATGCGGCACATGAAACCAAAAGTCCATGAGACCCGGAAACCGAACCCCTGACAGTCACAGAACCCCTGACAGTCACAGAACCACTGGCAGTCACAGAACCACTGACAGTCACAGAACCCCTGACAGTCCCAGAACCACTGACAGTCACAGAACCGGCAGCAATCGGACAGCGAGCCAAAACGTGACTCAAATACGGCCCAGGAATTCTCTGCCGTTGCGGTCGCCGCTTCATTATTGATGGCCGCATTGATTTACGCGCATCCAACCGATTCGTCGACCAAGTCAACTTGTCGTTGGAAGGTTGCGCTCAATCTAGTTAATGAGTCGCGTGCTTAAGCAGATCACAATCAAATCCCATAAATGGGAATGAGTTGGAATATGGGCAGCATACTATTTATTATCAGTCCAGAAGTGGGGCTTTTCATGTGAGATACTTGTCAACGTCGTACTGGCAAACACGGGCAAATGCCTCTGAGTAGTTCTCTTGAAGAGGCGCTATATGAATTCTCGCAATGAACGAATGAAATGCGGATACGAAGAGCAGTGGTGAAATTGATGTCTGGAGGAGCAGAACATGTTTCCATGCACGAGAAACAACCTTTGAAGCATTACTAGACAATATGTTCACTGTTCTGCAGATACTCGTGATTCTGAACCGGTTACTCATCACAAAGATAACTTTGTAAAGATACAAAGATAGCGCTTTTTTGTAGAACTTGATCATTACCACTACCGTGTTCTATTATTGCTATTATATTCATGTGATATTCCATGTGAATTTATATTCCATGTGAATTTATATTCCATGTGAATTTATATTCCATGTGAATTTGTATTCCTGCTGCACAAGATTTTAAACACAGGTTGTATTAAAAGTAATCCTGCAGCATTCTCTAAATTTACTTCGACAAAGCATTGCATTAAGGGTCTTGGTCTCTCTCTCTGTATACATGCATACAAAACAACTCCACATCACGTGATGAACAGCCGTTTGGAGCATTTTTCATACTGCCACTAAAATGATTTTATAATTAATGGATGTTTCTTAAAGAAGAAATAAAATTACCATATTTGTTGTTTATATGCACAGGAATTTCATTTTGTTATGTATTTATTGATTACTTTATGCAGTCGTTATTGATTTCCATAAACAGTGAAACATATTTGCATAGGTCATGCGAAACAGAACACGAATCTAAATAATTAAAAAACAAAGTACGCCATGCCAAAAAAAATTACTCCGAGTACACACGCGTTGCATTAAGCAGCAGCTGGTAATCCGCTGGACTGAAAAGGACCACAAAACCCATATATATGGACGAAGTGGGTCAAATGAGCAGACAGGACTTCAACTTCAAACCAACGGGGTTCAAACCGATCATGCAACGAAGGATATCCAGGCACTTAGGCTGAAGCTGGTCAATTGAAAAGAGAGGACATCAGACTTAAGAGAGATTTCAAGCAGATTAAGTGAAGCAAGCAGATATGGGTGAAGCATACTGGCATAAACCAATCACATTAAAGTAGGTCAAGTTAGATAAGCAGGTCATAAGAAATAGAAGACTGCAACGCGGAAGTATTCAAATAGGTCAAGCGAATCAAGATGACAGTTCCAAGGCAAAAAAATGACGCTTAGCAAATTTGATCTGCAGAAATGGTCATGCATCCCCCACTCCAGCAGACCACAGAATGAGAACTGATACCACACAATATCACCCGACACATGGCACCAGCCCAAGACTCATTTGTAAAACTTCAAAAAAAATTACCAATTGATAATAACAGTTGTCACACCGAGTCGAAAAAAACTAAACAGTAAAAGTACAGTAGTCTCAGCCAGTGACATGTAATCAAGTTGAACAAGGCATCTGAAATCAGCACAACATGCGACAACAACGGAGAAATCACAGAAGTTCTTAACAATGCACGGCGCAATCACACAGGCACCGCAGACAATGGTTCGAGACCAACCTTTAAGTCACGGTGAATAACGTTATTTTGATGGCAGTGAAGGACACCTTCGAGAACCTGCTGGATGCAGTTACTGCGAAAACGAACGATAAAACGATGAATGCATACGAAAGAGCCAAAGTGCTATGAACACCCAATACAGAAAGAGCTGCAAGAAGGGAGATTGGAAAGAGGTCAAATGTTACTTGTACCAATCTGCCCTCAGTACTTCCTGGCCCTCATGATGTATAGCACTCATTTGTCTGCGTCAAATAGTACTAGCTTGTCATCAGAGCTGGTAACTATTTCTACTCTCATCATATAACCAGGCTACATTGCAATTAGATTATATTTCATCTATCGCCTACAGAATAGCATTGAATTTCCAATAACAAGCATTACAGTTCTTAATGAAAGCAAGTGTAGGCCAAATGACACACTAGGACAGGGGTTCTCAACCTTTTTCTTCCGGCGACACACTTAAACTTGCTATCAAATTTGGCGACACACCATTCAATCGTCATATGTAAATGTCGTAAAAATATAAAAAGTGTCAAAGTTAAACATGTCTATTTATTTCAAATTTGCTCTCAAACTTATTTAGCCTTCTAAAATGCTAAACTGGTGACATTTTTAATAAATGAAAATAATTATTTTGAATTTCTTTCCAATTTTTATTATTCTAAAATTCTAAATTATTCTTCTGATCCCAATCTATAGTCGTTTCTACAACTCGACGTCAATTTAGTCACCTAATTACTAAGACCTTGTAGTCCTAACAGTTAATGGGATCTTTGTTCTTGAATTTTTCTTTGGATCATATTGAAACGCGGTTCAACAGTTTTTGTAAGTGAAACTCGTAAGCAGGCTGAGAGGGCACCTCCGACAAGTTTGTTCCGATTCTTGTTCTTTATGTTGATCATCTGAGAAAAACCCTGTTCAGACAAGTAGGAGCTATGAAAGGCGACCAGCTCCTTGATAGCTTTGCTTGCAAGTGATTTGTAATGTTCTTCCTTGTACGTCTTTGCCCAGAACTGAGTTCTTGACAATTGCAATTGCTTATACATGTCCTTCATTCTGGAATCACATTGCGGCTCAACAAGTGTTTCCTGTTCATTGTTGTTCAATTCTGCTCGATTGATGAGATGGGTTCAACATCCACCTTCTCTTCTTAATATCAGCATCTGAAGGGGATGGCTAAATTTACGTATTCTTACCAATAATTTTTTTAGTTCCATTGCTGACTTAGCCTAGGTTAACGGATAAACGACTAGTTTTCTAACAGGTGCGATCGCAAACGTGTTTACATAGGTCCTATGTCAATGACTGTCATATCCGTTGAACATAAACGTCATAACTAGCCTACCCAAGACCGCGGTAAAATAGATAGATAAATGGAGCGCAACAAATTCTCATTGCAGTCATCCGCTAAACTTCTAAATTACCTGTAGGTAAAGGAAGTCAGTGTATAGACCTAATGTACGAACAACGGACGTGTGCTGTAAGAATTTAGTAGACTGGTGTTATTTAGGATTATTTCGTGCATGCAATCATTGGCCTACTGCGTTGTGTAAGTTTGGAAAAGAAATGAAGATAATTTTTATTATCATTATTATTAATTCGCGACACACCAATTCTTCGCGACACACCAGCGACACACCACTTTTACGCGACACACCGCCGGTCAAGTCGCGACACACCAGTGTGTCGCGACACACCGGTTGAGAACCCCTGCACTAGGATATGAATATGCTGACAAATCATATTTTTTATAACTTGAACATTAGGCTACTGATTAACGACATACTGCAACACACACATCACAGCGTAGGACTTTTTAAGCAGACAGTGCAGCAGTTGCTAAAACATACACCACACTAGTCTGATTATGCCGTGAATCAACAACGCATTGTATTTAGAATACACATTACTGGAAGTCATCATGCTGCATTGGCCAATGATGATGATCATAAAAACCACGTCAACATCATCATCATCATAAGCATCAGCCATAGCATGAAATCTGTTTCATTTGGACAGCCGGTCCGTTTTGGCTGCTCACTCCGTGGTGGCGCCCAATTCTGATCGGCATTTACTCCCATATGATAAACATTGATCGACATGTTTTAGTTATGCCTGCAGCGAACGTGGATGCCGCTACACGAGGATGCCGCTACACGAGGATGCCGCTACATGAGGATGCCGCTCTGACGCAGAGCAACTAATCCCGATTAAAACAAGATTATAAACAAGAGTATACTTGCTGCACGTCATATCAGTATTTCTGATACAGCATGGTAATAACAAATATCCAATGAACTCTAACCATCCGGATTACATGACGTTGAATCCTAAAAAAAATCTTTACATAGGGAATCCCAAGGTTTTAGCGTTTAGCAACCAAGCTTTACTAAAACATTTCTCGTATAGAAAGCTTATCAGCAATTGTACCCGGTAATTCCGTGATGGCAGAGACCTGGACAAGAAAATTCTGCTTAAACGAATTACATGTACAGGTTTATTTTGACTGGTACTATAACACCGGAATCATAGTGGATACCATAAACAAGGCTTTCTGCATATTTTATTTCTAACCCTCAGGGACTTGAACATTTCAAACGATGTGCTACTTGTCTTGTTGCCAGAGAGAAAGTCGGTGAAGGCTGGCAACGACGACGACGCTTAAGCGCACGGCATAGTGAACATTCAGGGCATAGTGAACATTCAGGGCATAGTGAACATTCAGGGCATAGTGAACATTGTTGAATGATGCAGCCCGAAGACTTTGGCAACAATACTTGCAGACTGTTGCCAATGCCCTGAGAATCTAACGTCTGTTCATTCCGTTACCATTGCTTCAGAGACACAACGACACAGGATCACTGATCATATATTCTGTTACTGATCTCGAATGTTTAGTTACTTGCAGTAGATGAAATTATGCTAGAACAGGAAAAGCTCTGCTCCACAAGAATGAGTGGCGGCAATTGTTCCAGAAAAAGCTTACACACAGATACTGCTAACACCCGATGTTGCTAAAGTCCCTTGCAATATAGTATTAATGCGCTCAAGTAGAGCTTTCAAATTACAAGAACCTAAAAAGGAAAGACAATGAAAATAAATTGAAGTGGTTGATAGCAATCAGAAATATAAGTAAGGTGGTCAAAATTGCAGAAGCAGGTAATTACAAGGGAAAGTGTGAGTCACAAATTTACTACAAGTGATGATATATCAAAATAACAAAGTCCCTTGGCCGTGAAATGCACGTGTCTATAGAAATAAAAAGGCAAATAGAAATGAACAGAGCCGTAAATGGTGATTGCACTTTTCATTAAGCGCATCTCTTAAAACCGGCAAGTATTGCTTGATCCGCACTTTCTATTAACGACATTTCCCGCCACGTCTACCTTCTTCTTCTTCTTCCCTGTTTGCAAACACCAAACGGCATTCAGGTGGTCAGGGCACACGCGAATCAATGCTAAAAGGGCAAGCGCAGCAATTGGGCCACTGCGCCGTTTGCACAAGAAATTGGAAAGGAATTGGTCGAGAATTTTCATCTTGCAAAAGACCAATCCACAGCAGCAGCACACAGTGAATAGACTGCTTCAGCGTCGGTCAACATCTGACCACAGTGCGGTTCATTAAAACTTGATGTTGTGGACGCGGCTGTACTGGGGCTGCGGGGTCGTTTCAAAGACAATTTGCCACCACCGACTGCTCTCAAGTATTCACGCAGACTGTAGAGCTCTGCTGGCAGTGCAGCAGGCAAACTCTCTGCATTGGTATATATGCTGGAATGAAATATGGATTGTTGCCGCATCTTCTTCTCACATCCAGTACTTAGCGTTATTACCACAGCCAAGTTCACTGAGGACAAACAGAAGTAGGAATGGAATGACAACTGACGACGACAACATAGATAAGCTTGACAACAATGCTGAGAATTACAATCTCTCATAACAGTACAGGAGAAGGAAACAGTGCCCGAACGATGATGATGATGATGATGATGATGTCGATGATAATGATGATGATGTCGATGACAATGATGATGATGATGATGTCGATGATGATGATGATGATATCGTCGATGATGATGATGGTGATAATGATTTCGATGATGATGATAATGATGATGATGATAATGATGATGATGATGATAATCCATCGGTACAAATAACAATCACTATTAACGCACGATGAAGACTCTTGATCACAACAAAGTATAACAATCACCACAAAAGACAGATGACAATGGTATCATGATGACACCATACATCCAGGGTTCAGAGAATGACACTGGCATATACATCAGAATGGAACCTGATATGATTATGCTAAGCAGCAGAGTGCTAAGATGATGATGATGATGATGATGATGACGATGATGATGAATCACCACACACACATGTACTCCATCCACACCACTCCTGCTGCCATTTGCTTGGTCCATCAATCAATATAATTCTTCCCATCGCTGGGTGGTGCCAATCTCCCTATCCTCAAGGAGTTCAACAGCAACGACACCTTGCCACTGGTGCAGCATGGCACTAAAGCAGCTGCGCTTCAGCGAAGAAGTGCAAAGTGCCAACTATACCCAGCACACGTAGCAACAGTACATAAGGTTAGACACATACATACGATAAACATACTTGCAATCTAAAAGCTACACAAGTATATACAAAATTGATGCTACTAGTATGAAGCTTAAGTAATATACACACACCTTACAACCTGCCTGGCAAGAACCTCTTTTTATGGCACACATCAGCATAACAAGTTCTATATAATACAGTAGAATTCACGAATCCCAGATCTTGCTCTGCTGCAGTCAGTCTTGCAGAATTATATCATGAAGCACCTGACCCAGACCCGTATTAAGGTGAGTGATAAGGGTGCTGGCCCACGTTTTGAGGGTCCTGCAGTTAGAAATATGTGCGTGGTGGACTGGTGGGTTGTCAGCGGGGCAATGAAGGGTAAGCACAGCACCTGGGCACCCCACTAATCACCCCACTAGTCTTAATGCAGCACTGACCTCACCAAATAAATTCCTTGAAAAAGGAGTATGGTCACTAAAGTTTACGTTTACATTTACATTTCATATACAGCTGCAATATATTGCGGACTCAACGTGACATGATACTTAATAGGACTCTCAAAGGTAGCATTATTAAGAAGGATACCACATAAAACCGATTCTTTCAACTGAGGCAGACACACACACAGCTTCCAATGCAGCTGTACCTTTCACCATCCATGAAAGGCAGAGTAGAGTAATGTAAACCCTATTTCAACTTGATTAGGTCGCATAATGACTTTCCAGACTTCCTACTCATGTAGTGTACATGTCAAATGGCACTTAACATTATCGACCTGATGGATGGCATTGGCGCCTAACAGACTGACTCGCGTGCGGTGACTTCCAATGCTGCTTCTACACCAATGCTACTTCACTCACATGTCATTTATCCGCTTAAACTTTCCAGATATTGCTCATAACCCTTCGACTCTGAATACTGTCAATGCTTCCCGTTTCCAGAGCCCTGGTTTAAAGCCTGAACATTAAACTCCTGCAGGTTCTGTACCGTGCTGCAGTTCACCAATTTGTTTATCGAATAAACGAATGTATCATCGTGTACCACGGTATGTGCATGTACCACGAGCGTGTACCACCACGGTATATGCATGTGTTTCACAAGCATGTAATTCGAGAATACATAAAAGTATCACGTTGCTATGTATAGTTGTATACGCATACATATGCAAAAGTGTATATGCACGTGTAATGTGGTTTAGTTTTTTCGTCAGCGCTGTTGCCCACTGGTCAGTATTTTACTCTGACATATGGAATATTACAATAACCCAATAATAGTTCAATACAGATACACATACATATCCAATTTGGGTCAAAGTCATGAATAACATGTAAATGTATTGACCTAAACATTCATTCAGGCACTTTCTCCAAGCATGTCCTGAAGACAACCCTCCTAAATGCCTGACTGAAATACACTGAAAGTCTAGCAACACTTGATTGTTGGAAGTCAGAATTGTGAGCAACCGATTTCACGCTACAGAAATATATTATGGCAATTTTTTTAAACTTCTTCACAATTTGAGTACAACCTACTTGGGTTTGTGAGCATCATCACTGCCATAACCCAACCGATGACTTCAGTTTCAAAAACATAGATTCAAATTCGCAATAATCAATCACTTCTATAAAAGTCATTTAAAACTATTTAAAAAGGATAAATTTACATTATGAACACTTAAGAGCAACCATTTAAGCTTAATACACGAAGAACAAATATTTTCATATTTTCAAGTTAGTTACAAGCAAAGAGTGTACACTTTAAATTTACTTACACAAACAGTAACGCATAGAAGGGCCCACAGTGATATAGAGTAGAGAGCAACTATATATTTTCTTATCTTATCTCTATTTAATACATGCACATTCAGTCCACAGGCTTCTGACGTCTTGAATCAAAGCGTCTCGTCTATAACAGACAAAAGTGGGATGCTATCATCTGCCGTTTGTTTAGTTTTCTTCTTTTTCTATGAAGTGTTTAAAAGTCTTCCTGGATGAGTTACTTCTACAAGTTCTCCATCGAGCTCCTCTAGCGATCATATTATCACGCCAATAGTCCATACCGTTGACAGTGCACTTCTGTGGGTGCTATTTTTATAGTCTCAGCCACAGTATCAGCATCATCATCATCTTGTCATTGATGCCCACGTTTGAACTCATTGCTCTCACCGTCCGATTCAAACTCCAATGTCACTTCATCCCCCCGCCCCTCAGAGAAAAATTCAGCAAGAGGGTGGATTTGCACAAGGCCATGTACTTGGTAATGTCCTAATGAAGTGCATACAAATTCAATTCCTTTCAATACATGTTTGTTCTCAGAGACCCTTAGTCCTTTCCTCAATTTCATAATCGTAATCTCGAAATTTCTAAAGCGCCACTCGAAAGCCAAGCGCGGGGGTACCAGCTTATTCACGAGCGCTGGCAGTCTCAGCTTGTCAAATGTACCCATCAAAGTGAGGCTCTGAACCTACAATGGTATCAAGAGACAAAGCCGTAACGAGGATTTTATTTGGGGTGGGGGTGTTTACTCGACTTTGGGCAAGCCGACGAGCATTTGAATCAACTGACTAAGGGATTTGGAGGAGGATTTAAATCTATTGCAAAATGTCACATAGAAATAGGAGCTTCAAATTGAAATCCCTTAGTCCTTCCATCATGATTGTTTTAGCATATCGCTGCATATGCATTATTTCCTTGTAGCATTATTTCATTTTGGGGGTGTTCAGACACTCAAAACACCCCTAGCTACAGCCCTGTCAAGAGGAACCTCACTTTCACCTTCATCAACAACAACAAAGGCAACACACAGCCCCTCCCTCATCATCCACCAGTTTTCAACCGACGTCACTCCATCTCAGCTTTTATAACCAAATAATTACTTCTTTGATGGTTAATTGCTTCGAAAATTCTGACATATCAGAAGATGCACAAAACCAATTCTTTTATAAAAAAATCAACCAATCTTATACTTGATAGAGTTTCTTAGAATTTTTTAATCATTCCTCATCGACTGGTTGAATCTGCTGTATTGGACAATTACCAAGATAAAAAAAACAGCCTCGGCTTCAACTTTCCGAATGAAGAAGCGCTTTCGAACAGCTGGGCCGACCCAGAATCAATATCTTGCATAACAGAACAGTTTAGCTCAGTTTTTCAGACGACCTTTAAGCATCGATTTGCAAAGTTCTCCAAAATCTTAAAAAACCTTTGACCTGGTTCTTGCAAACTGCATGTGATCCAGGGCAGCTAGTTTGCTTGCAGGGAGTAGATTTATACATGCTAATCGCCATTTCTAATATCAGGCACACACTAAGATGATTGAATTTCACAATATGAAATAAATAAATAAACAACTATAGTGTTAAAATGTGCATGTGCGTGCGTGATATGTGTCAACAGCGCTGGACGTGAAAAAAAAGAGGATACGATAATGGAAAAGCTGTAAAGGAAGTTATCACGTGTACTGCCACTTTGTATGTAAATTGAAACAGACAGACAGACAGACAAACAGACACACGTCACACTCACAGACAAACAGCATAAACATCATGTATACTGCCAATTCATATGTAGCATGAGACAGACAGACAAACAGAGAGACAGACACACAGACAAACAAACAGAGAGACAGACACGCAGACAAACAGCATCAACATACAGGACAAACAGACACACAGACAAGAGACAAACACAGACAAACAGCATCAGCATACAAGACAATGAGACAGACATACGCACACAAACAAACAGATTTAACATACAAGATGTCAAGAATAGAGATTAAATATATAACAGGTAATCCATGTACCATATGCTAATGATTTTCGCATGTATCCAGATGTCAACTGCTCATGTATATTAAATGCGAGGATAGAATTACGGTTCTTACTCAGAAATAAAACCAAAAAGCGACTGCAACTATGGCTAATGAGAAGAGTACTATCACAAGCCCTTCCTGGTTGACAACGGTCATCAAATGGAAACTTAAAATTCCTAAAGATCACGCTGTATATATATATAAATAATATATATATATAAATAATATATATATATAAATAATATATATATATTATATATAAATCATATATATATATATATATATATATATAAATTATAAATTATATATGTACATATATAGATTATAGATGATTACAGTGTAATTGTAACTGTAAAGTCAGCATTTATCAAGCACTGTCTTAAGAAAACGCTAATCCATGACAACATTAGCAACAGACAATTTTGCCATGAACGCCGCAGATAGGCGATGCTGAAGACAAATTTATAATTTAATTCAAGAAATTAATCAGGACGCTACCTTGCATCCGCCTCGCTGTAGAACTCGCGGGCAACGATATCCTCGAAAAGTTCGCCTCCAGTAACTCTGCACACGGAAAGAAAAAAACGGGAAAAAAATACAGCAACTAACTTCGACAAGAGAAAAATATAAGCTTAAACACACGGAATTAAATATGCAAAGACAGTCGACGGAAATATGAGGTGACGACAACGGAGCAAGAGAGCGGTCGGGTAAAGTGGGAAGCAGAGGCGACATGATGGATGATACTCTCGGTGGACTGTCCGTCCAGTGGCCGACTATCCGCCTGCTGGAAGTACCATCCAAGGACACTCTTCGGCCAACGAGGCCATGTTTGGAGTTCGAGGCCATGTTTGGAGTTCGAGGCCATGTTTGGTGTTCGTAGGACGACAAACTCACAACAACGTGCCAACAACATACACAGAACGTGACAACGGATGATTCATGGCTAAGCACCAGAAGGCTGTAGGCTCTCGACTCGTTTCATATCTATAAATTTATGTAGCGCCGTTCGCAGAATAACTATTCACACGGGATTCGAAGAATCTTTCTTAGTCACAGACTCACAGATAATAGCTATGATGTGTACAGTGCAGGATTTATGGTAATCCATAAGTACAATGCGAACAATCCTAACAATCCTCCTCGCACTGCGGTGGTGGTATCTGATGGCAATAAACTGGCAAAATAAATAAGGCAACAGCAGCGTGGTCATGAATAAAACCATATTTTAACGACTCATTACACTGCAATAAGGAATTAACCATGCTATACGATAATGACAAAGCAACACTGTATATTCAGCTAGAATCATGATAATTACACAGTCTAACTCCATGCCTGACTCCCCGGATCTTGACCCCCTGCTGATCGATTTCGTTTTGATTGAGCACCTGTGAATAACCTGGTTCTCGCAACTTGGCTTTTGTGGGCAATGTAGAAATTTCGAGCTTACGATTACGATTACAGTAATATTAAGACAATTCGTACAAAATGGCTTATACTTGAATACCGGATAAGACACTACTAAACAGCGGGGTGAAACGGCATGCATCTAGAAATTGAGTAAAAACTCTGGCTAAAAATAAGACTCACAAGTCGAATACAAGGTAATGAAATCCTTCATCTTGGACCGTGTCGTGAAGACGAACTGAAAACAAGAAATCAAACCTGGAAATGAAGCATGAAATGCAAAAAACGCAGCCACATAATACAATGCAAAACAGAATCCCAATTCTATTCAATGACGCACGTTTCTCAGTATATGCGTACAGCAAACCAGCCTACAGAATATTTGCAAGGCCTTTAGAGCCTTCACTCATTCCCGCAAAAAGGCTATGCCATAATAATATTTATCTATCCATTTATTTCTCACATTTGCTATAGTGCCCCTTTAAGCTCTCTGCTCAAAGGCACTCCCGACTATAGCGCAGACACTGAATCGGAGTTTCACGCCGAAGTGCATGTGGACTTACAGAATCTAATCAATCACTGATCATAGTAATTCACACTGTAAGTCATATTCCATACAGAATCCACTATAGATGTTCGTTGTCCTAGAAAATAATTATATACATGTATGCTAATTACATAACTTAAGGTTGGCCAATCATTGATCATAGCAATTTACTCATGTTCCTTACCGAACCTAATCTAAGTTAACCATTTGATCATGAACATAGTAATTTACCAATGTTCATAACTGAACCTAATCTATACTAGTCATTGATCATAACTAATTATACATGCAATACATGTTCCTTACTGAACCTAATCGTACCGTATCGTATACGAGAATTTATAAAGCGCCTCTTACGGCATTGATCAACGTTAATCATTGATCATAGTAATCAACCCATGTTCCTTACTGAACCTAATCTATGCTAATCACAGTAATTCACACATGCTTCTACCCGGTACTTGAATCATTCAACTAACCATTTGAAATAATCTCCTCTAATCATAACACACAGTTGTTCATAACAAACTCCAATCAACTCTAATTATAACACAAAGATGTGTGCACACCAAAATGGGAGTATCAATTTGTTAATTAAAGGATATTCTTACTTACTTATTTTTATTTACTTACTCAATTCACCATGCAGTACTGCTAATAATCCAAGTTACCAAACAGTAAAAGGTCCCACTAGATTGAGGTTCACAACTACAGTTTTAACTGCAACGCAGCCAGTCAACGAGAAGAATAAAAATAGCAAATTGAGGAAACGAGAAAAGACAAAGCAAAAAAAGAAGCAATGAGCAGAGAATGGCGGTCGGAAGGTGCGAACGTGGGATGTGGTCGAAAACAAGTGGGAAAGTGGAAATTGCTTAATAAAAGAGTAACGCGCGGTCTAACAACTAAAGAAAGATTTGACAAGTCCAAGTTGACACGTCCGAGGAAATGAGAAAGTCACAACAAATTTATATATATATGATATATATTTATATATATATATACGATATATATGATATATATATATGATATATATACGATATATATACGATATATTTATATATATATACGATATATATTTATATATATTCAATATATATATATTTATACAACATATGAATAATAAAATACCAAAAGGACTGCTGAAGACCAACAACAAACTAACTGCATCAGGAGAACCATCGGACTGCATGATACGGTAAATGCATGATGATAAGAGGGATTTCTAAGACTCATGCTTAGACAAAGGGCAAAATAACTCAATGACAATAGAAACGATGCTGCAGGATAAGAATGACAATTGAACAGAATGGTGAGCGCAATATCTTACTTCGCGAAAACTGTAGCCAAGCCACATGATACGTAACAAGTAAGCGAATATGTACGAGAAGGGCAGTTGCTATGACGACACCGTTATCTATTACTGCGGTGCTTGGCAATGCTAATCTCCAGGTCACGTTAGTAGCTTAGTTGCATGATATCGTTAATCTAACTGCATCATCATAATCATCATAGTCATCATAATCATCACAATCATCATCATGACCACATCACCACTACCACCGCTGCCACCACCAACACCTCCTCAATTTCTGATGCCAACCTTTGATGGCAATGGTCCAACTAAATGGCTTCATTCCTCTTGGTCATTTGCAAATCCATGAGCCTTTCAAGTGTGCAGACCATGGTTTATGTGTTAGCGTGTACTTGTACGATAACATATGAACAGATTGCATGATTTTGGTAATATGATTCAAATTAACTTCATGGTTCAAATCATTTCATAAACACAAGATCATGGCTGTTGCGTTAAGCATCATGACCACATGTAGACTGCAAATTGCCTATCAACATTGTCTCTGAACTATGACAATATCAGATTAATACACATTTGCTCCAACCTTTTAAAGGTTGCCTACTGGTGTCTGTCTGTCCATTGATCTGTCTATCAGACTATCTGCATGTAGCCATCCTCATTCCTGTCTGTCCAAAAAACCTTAAAACCCAATACCATTCTTCTCCAGATGGTGAGTCATCAATTCCTAAGTTACACAACATTAGTTTCTCATGCTTCCACAAACAAAACCGCAACGGTGTTGACATCCAACATGAAACTACAGTTGCTCAATCTATTGCAAGAACACATGATGTTTTACCAAAATGTCAGCAATGAAGCTAACGATAGCAAAGGCAAACCAGAACTGTATATAAAAATCAGCACAAGATCATCAGCCAACAGCTCTATGACTAGATGTAGGCACTGCGAAGAAAACCAAATTTACGGTGAATCCTTTCTCCTCCTTTAGATCACTGGCAGACGCCGCCATCCACTGTCGCCACTTTGTCAGATACATTGGAAGACACTATATAACTGTTGAGCTATAGATACAAACATATTATGATGAATCTCACAAACACATTGTCTCACTTGTCTGGTTTGTGGTTGGTTCAGCTGTGTAGGAGAGCTACAGAACACAAGACGATGATTTCACGAGAAAGCTTTCCCGAGCAATAAATGTTCTCCTAAGAGACTGCACATTCGAAGTCTCACCATTCTACAAGTGCTTGACTACCTTACCTTGGTTCACCTGCTACTGACTACTTACTTACTCACTTACCTACTCAGTCATTCCTGCAGTGGTTTCCGCGTTCACGGCCTGGCCTTTACGTGCTGCATTCCAGAGTCATCCATCCGCCTATATCTCAGATGGTTACTGACTGCATGCGTAATAAATGCTTGAAATGGTTGATATAAATTAACAGTTTTTTTTATAACTGCTTCTGCGCCTGCAACTTGCCTGGCACCAATTCGATCAGCACAGTGTTTGAGTACATTGTGCTGTTTGAGCACATTTGAGGTTAGCAAAAGGCACTACATACAAAAAGATCAGAAACAAGCATGGTCTTGAAATCACCATCCAGACACTGTGAATTTGTTGTTTCAGTGCCAATAAAGACAACAATAAAGATAACAATAAAGACAACAATAAATATAACAATAAAGATAATAATAAAGATAACAATAAAGATAACAATGCCCTAAAATCAGGAAATGTACATTTGCTCCACTCAGGTGTCACACTGTTAAAGAGTGAATGCCAATGGTGGGTGACATCAAAGTGCAGGCCTTGATGCAGCAATGAAAAGTCACAATACACTCATGGCAGTCTGCATGGATAGAGCTCATAATAATTCATGAAGCTATTATGAAAACTACAGGTGCCAGCAGAGATCAAGCACAAGAACTGTGTCGCCTTGAGACTGAAATTAATGCTGGAGTAGATGTAATTACAGAAAATATGAATAATTAATGAATAATTAACGAATAATTAATGAATAATTAACGAATAATTAATGAATAATTAACGAATAATTAATGAACAAGTAATGAATAATTAATGAATAATTAATGAATAATTAATGAATAATTAATGGTACAAGTACATTTCAAGAACCTGAAATTTATTCGAATACCAGGAATGCCTAAAAATGCATATCCCTCAGCTGCTTCCCTGGTATCAACTGGTATCACAAAATTGCCTCAATCACTGCAGCCTCCTCCTCTCATCCTCCCCTAAACGGCAGCAGCAGCAGCAGCAGCAGCAGCAGCAGCAGCAGCAGTCTGCAATTGACACATGAATCATTGCATCATTTGACACCTCCTCAGGCACTGTGACCCATCACCAAAGCACCTGCCAGCGCCAGCACAGCAGACTTCCACTGACAGGCAGCGTCAGCGCACACAACCATCAACTGCAAGCCAAGGGATTCACTCCTCAGGAGTCTTAAAATCCTCAGAATATTGATAGCCTACATGTATACAGATACAGAGGCACGTATGATACATTTATGCATTGTATAATACATCTAAGCACATGTTCCAATACTTTCCAAATTAGAAAACTTACATCTGGCAAAGATGTATACATAATAATTGTAAATATACTGAAGAAATTATGCACTGTATATAACTAAAACGTTGGGCAGAGTTTTAAGTAAGTAAGTAAGTAAGCAAGCAAGTAAGTAATCAAGCAAGTAAGTAAGTAAGCAAGAAAGTAAGTAAGTAGGTAGCCTTTATTCGCATATGACAAGCGCACACGCATCACATTGTATAAAATGATTATGTACATTTAAAAAAAACTATGATAGACGACAGCAGATCTTAAAGTCACTAGTGGATAGCTGGATGTAATAACTGAAAACATTGTACAATTACAGAAATTGAAACAGGGCAATGAGTATCTATCATCTATCTATCTCCTTGACTGGCCACTGAGCATTTATCAGCAGCAGATGAAGCCACGAATAAATCAACTGCCAAGGAGAATCTACCATAGCTGCAAGCAACCATTTCCCAACTCTGCCAAAGACTATAAACATTGCAGGAAAACCGGTCTGTCTATCTTACTGTTTGCCTGTCTACATATATATATCTTATCGTGCTTTGGCCGCTTCATTCTCGATGTATACACTATATTCTCACCGTCTGATCATACATACATTTGTCCGTCTGCTCAGTCAGTGGGAGATTTGAGGAGCAGATAGCGAACGCTTGGAGAAACTGACACCGGATTTAGTAAGTATGAGGTACTCCTACCAGAATTCCTTTGCTCCACATTGCTATTCTGTCGTTACGATTATACATAGTTCTTCTAAACAGCCCTTGTGAATATGGAAATTAAGAAATGCAATCTGTCAAAATCCTCAGAAATGCCATTAGAAGTGCCCAATTCTAGCTAGGGATAGAATTGGCATATGTAGTGGCCACATAGCTAAATAGTCAGCTTTTCACCTTTGTGAGCTGGTTCAAATCCTGAGAAATTGATGGTTACAAACTAAGATATGACATCACCGTTAGGTGTTCCTTAAATCCCACAACACATAGGCTATAACACAGTGGCTCCCAACCTGTGGCCCGTGGGCCAAAAGTGGCCTGCCAGGACTCAAAAAATGGCCCTCACTTCACAAAGAATTAACATAAATATATGAAAAAAATTGACAACTTTGACAGGATAGAACACACAATTATTTTCTATTACAATTTATTTTATTTTGACGTCCATAAATAACATCAAACATTATATTTTGATTTAATTACAAAAATGTTATATGCTTCTAGTTAATAAAATTTTAGCCTTGTGGCCCCCTAATGCCCTTCAACTAAGAAAAAGTGGCCCTCGTGTCCTCCGACTTACAGAACGTGGCCCTAATGTCCAAAAAGGTTGGGAACCACTGCTATAAAATATTCGATTCTAAGAATTTAGCATATTATCTTAAAGGAATTGGACTGAGTAACGGGACATTGCACATGAGCAACAGCTATGGATCCATTTAACTGTTCTCTGTCCCTATGTTCACCTGCATGAACCCATCTGCTAATTCATCATTCTCTACTAGAGCTTCTTTGTACATAAGCCCACATATTTCCTCCATTGCCCATGTCTGTTGTAGTATCTCATCATGTTCCTCTGCCTGCCCTTCTTCATGTATCGCTATCTGCCCCTCCGAGTATCGCTACGTCTCTTGGCGTCTCACTACGTCTATTTCATTTCTTTCTTTCGCTCTCTCCTACCACATCTGTCTCCGTCTCTCACTTAATCTCCAGCTATCTAATATTCATCTAGAAGCCGAACAATAAGCCATCCCAAACGACGAATTCAGCCGCTAACTGACTAATGGCTCAGCCATCTGTCCAATGGCTCCGTCGTCTCCACGACATTCAGCCAAATAGCCAGGCAACATCAGCTCAACAATGAAGCACCATCATCATTCAGCACCATCATCATTCAGCAGCACCATCATCATTCAGCAGCACCATCATCATTCAGCAGCAGCAGCAGCAGCAGCAGCAGCACCAAAGAACTTGTATGATCGTCTGTTAGATGCATTTGGATGAAAACACAAATAAATCGACAGCAAGTCACGACATCGTCAGCACCATTTACTACCACTATCACCACAGCAATTATCACTGGTAATTATCACTAACGTTGTCAATCATCGTCATCGTCGTCGTAATTATCACTGTCATGCGACAGCAACTGTTATTACGAAAAATAACAGGAAACTGCAAAATACGCATCATTGGATAAATTATACGACAATGTACTGCACTGAAAATACACAATGAAAGAATTAGATCTAATGCTCCCGTCTGGATCACGTATTTTGCAGTTTCCTGTTATTTTTTATAAGTAACGCATACTTCCCCTCACTTGCCATTCTTCATCGTCTCAATTCTTCCATCTGTCACCAGGCTTTCGCTCAATGCTCACCACCCCAACCCCCACCCCATTCCTCATCTCTCATCATTCTCCCCAGTTTCAGTTCTCCCTCCTCTAGCTCTTTCCTTCCTCCTTTCCCTTTCCTCCATTAATTTCCATATTTTTCCATCGCCTCATTCTCCTCTCCACCCTCTTCCTCCTCCTCCCCCTCTTCTCCCTCCTCCTCCAAGTGACACGACAAAAGCCAGAGTAAATTGCAGAGGAAATACAGCTCAAGAAGTGAGACAGGAGCAAATTGAAGGTAGGAACACATTGGCATAAGTTGGTGCTACCGTTGACATAGGTTAGCACTACCGTTGGCATATATGTTGACACTACCACTGGCATAGGTTGGCACTACCGTTGGCATAGGTTGGCACTACCGTTGGCATAGGTTGGCACTACAGTTGGCATAGGTTGGCACTACTGCTGGCATTGGTTGGAACTACCGTTGGCATAGGTTGGCGCTACCGACCATAGCGTCAACAACTCAAAAACGGACGACTGCTGCCTATGCGACTGTGACTAATCGACAAGTCGTTGCCAACATGACACGCAAGTGACATGACATAATAAAACACAAACCACGTCATTCCACACAAACACAAAACACAATGACGGCTAACAAACACGCACATGCACACACCCATGTACTTAATTGCATACACATACACATGTATGCATGTATCGACCAGCGCCAATGCACAAACACCAATGCATACATACCTGCAGACGCATACAGACACATACGAACCAGAGAGTGCATGTAGTATTAAACAAACATCAACACACATAAAAAACATATACATTATGCAATGACGACAAACAATAGCACATATGAACCAGAGAGTGCATGTAGTAACAAACATCAACACACATACAAAACATATACATTATACAGGGTGGCTCAAAAAAAAACGTACCACCGGGGAAAATGCGATATCTTCGCCGCCGATTGAACTTTTTCTGCGAAAATATCCCAATTTGTAGGAGAATGAATTTCCAACAATCCCTGAAAGTTTCATTTGAAACTTTTCATGTTTGCAAAAGTTACAGCTGTTCAAACTTAAAATTTCGTTTTTTCAAATATCCGCGTAAAATTTACGTCACTTGTAGATTTCCATGTCATATGATATCACTTTTCCCTACGACCTCAGCATTCGGTTTTGCAGTTTATTGTAAGGTATAATGAGAGTGTCCACTCTCTGCCTTAACACAAGCTCAAATTCTTTTTGTGAAGCTCAGTATGGCCTTGTTGGTCGGGTCCTGCGGCAACTGACCCCACATTAGCAGCAAGACTTGCTTCAGCTGGCCAATGTTCTCCAACTTGGGATTAAATGTCTTGCAGCGTTCCAGCATAGCTCCCCAGACGTGATAAACAAGAGGGTTAAGGTCTGGCGAGTTTGTAAATCATCTTTGCCAATGCATTTACTTCAGTTGATGTCAATAAGGTAGCGCCATCATAATCAACCTTGCCGTGCGAGCAAGCAGGCGCACTGTCCTGCTGCATAATAAAACCAGATGTTAGAGCATACCTGGTCTTCAATGAGTCTGGGTAAGCGAGTTCAATGATGAGTTTGACATCTAACCTACTGAATTGGATTAATTGCAGTCTTTTCTTGCAGCCGCAACACACGCCGGCATATCTGATGCCGAAACCACGATTTGCTTTGCAAACTTGACCTTTCGATTACCAAGCGAATTTCGTGAAAATCGCGCTTTTTCCGTCAGATCAAGCGACCACTTCCTGCCTCTCTTCCGACATCTGATCTTCGTTACATAAACACGTTTGCAGATAGTCTTCAATGTGCTCAGGCTCCACTTTTCACTGGGTATTTTGCTATGATCATGCGATGTCTCAGTCTCTGTTCATGCAAAGTCCGAGTTCCCATTTGATCTTTTGCAGAAACTTTGCCCATGACGTTCATTGTTTGGGTTCACCAATTGAGACCTTAATCTATAAAATATCACCAAATACCAGCAGATTGCTTCATAAACAGCTTCTTTACAGCTCATAGTGAGGTCGTATGACATCATCATCAATGTGTGTGTGTTGTAATTTGCCAAACATCCTAATGAAATCACTTGTATTGGAGCATGATTCTCCGGATAATTGAAAAAACGAAATTTTAAGTTTGAACAGCTGTAACTTTTGCAAACATGAAAAGTTTCAAATGAAACTTTCAGGGATTGTTGTATATTCATTCCCCTTCAAATTGTGAAATTTTCGCAGAAAAACCCCAATCGGCTGCGAAGATATCGCATTTTCCCCGGTGGTACTTTTTTTTTGAGCCACCCTGTACAATGACAACAAACAATAGAGTAAGTCCATTAATATGACATACATTGGCAGTGCATATAAATAAACAAGGTCTGCTTTGAGGTAGCGGCCAGTAACATTCAAAGGCTGGGCCATGACAGAATCCTTGGGACAAATTGCAGCTGCTGGCAGGTGCCCAGTGCTTTGCCATTTTGCTGTATAATTTCTCATCAGCTGCATGTGGGGATTATGGCCAGTGTATCCATTTCATAGTCAAGTCCGCTAGAGGGCACTAGTGGAAAACCTTGGAATATTTAGGGGTATGTCCTAGTAGATATACAAACCTCTAACCTCTAGGTTCAGAGTCCAACATGTTAACCAATAAACCAATGCAGACCTTGGGTGTGCCTTCAAGCAAAGACACTCAAAAGCACTTAATAAGAATATTAATAATATTCCATAATAATAATATTCCAATATATACAGGACCGCTAATTACCAATGAATGGCAACCACAGTGGATATTAACTCTATCGTAGCTAAGTTGTTTTTCATAAATATAACCATAATTGGTTTATATATAGAAAAACACATAGAGTTTGTGGAAATATTTACATGTCTTATATCATTTTGTTCGTATTTGATTCCTCAACAATATTCTGTATTGCAAAACCAGATCAATTGACGTGTTTGCCTTAAAATTAATAAATATATAAAATATTATTAAAAATAAAAATTATATTTATAACATTTGAAAATAATAAAAAAATCTACGAACAAAATAAATTGGAATGAAAATACTGATAAATGTAGCTGATTGTATGACAAGTTTGTAGTAAACAGTGAAAGGCTAAAAAATTGTGAATTTAATCGAAAAATGATTTTATATTATACCCACTTGGAAGATATGATGACCAGAGCTGTTAACAATACTGGGAAAAAGTATTGGCAATACCAATACCAATACTTACTAATAAAAGTATTGGCAATACCAATACCAATACTATTTCTTAAAAGTATTGCAATACCAATACCAATACTTTTACCAATACTTTTCGATAAGTTTTAAAGTTTAATGACTAAAAAAGCACATGCCATTGCCCGTTAACAGTGTTAAGCAGTACAAGCAGTGTAACTACTAATCTATATACATGCTTTCCATAAGTCTACCACTTAGCCATACGTAAAAAACCATCATTATAGATATCGATTTCCGTCCATTCCAGTCAAAGATCACAGATTGGTGAGATCGCACCAAAGAGTCACTTATTCAAGCGGATGAGAAACCATATAAATTATTGTGAAAAAGTATTGGTATCGAGTATCGCTGACAGGCTAAAAAAGTATCGGCGATACGCATGCGATACCAACAAAATTAAACTATCGCGATACTCGCCGCGATACTGAAAAAAGTATCGGCGATACCAAGTATTGCGATACTTTATCGCGATATTAACAGCCCTGGATATGACATCAACGCTCACATTGACAAAATAATAAGTCTGCAGCGATGTCGCCGTATTTCTTTCCCAAAATTCCAAAAATAGAGAATTTCTTTATAGATCCTTTACAGTTTGCCTTACTGATAAGTTTTATGTTTCTAACTAGGCTGAAAGGACTAAATAAAGAAAAATAACTGTATATGAGCGAATGTTTTTCCTAATCTATGATGAGATCAGCAAGGTCTGAATGACAGTCGGCGAATATGCGGTCATCAAATCCCGAAACCTCTGCATTGTCTAGTATTATATGTTTGAGACCTTATTATAGCATTTGCTCAACGATATAATTCATTTTGTCTGAACTTGGCTGATAAAAACACAGCGAAATGGTCAACGTCCAAGAAGCCGCAGACACGGACGAATGTATGCAAATGGCTGGATATAAATGTTGACAAAATACGGCCATAGTTTTCGTTTATAACTTCATCAAATCATTTGGGAAAACCTATGTTAGGGTATATTTTGAATCGTCAACATGTCCTCTAGCGAAATATATAAATAGAACTCTAAATATATCTACATTATATACCAAACGGCCGCGTTTTTTGCTATACGGTCACAATCGACCGTATTCGCCGCGAAAGAGTTAAGGCATGCTCAAGAACTCTATATAGTACAGCGTGATCTGACTCCTGAAGTCCATAAACAATTCAAGCCAGGGCTTTTTTTAACGTGCAGTTCTACACAAAATGTGCAGTTCTAAACTGATTCGTGCAGTTGTAGAAGCACTTCCGTCACGTTCTGTGCAGTTAAAACTAGTAAAAAATAGGTCATTTTCCCTAGATTGGGAGTAATTTACCATGGAGGATGAGAAAGGAGAGAAGAGAATGTGCAGTTCTAAAAATTCCTTAAAAACAGCCCTGATTCAAGCATCGAGAGACTTTCAGTCAACTGAACTGTACAGCATTTTTTAAGATGTGTTATTATAGTCTCTTGGAGACAATTTAATATCACAACTGAAAAAAAGAAAACGCAGCTCGTCCGCATTTCTGTAAAAAAAATTACATGTAAACACGATTACCATCTTATTTATCCATCTACACATCAAACATAGTTAGTAAAATCCCATTGCTCCAAGGTCCATAATTCAATAAACACAAAATTGGTCAACAATATTCCAACATCCAGATACGGTAATGATTTATGGATCACATGGCGCATCCAAGTAAGCAACAATTGCATGACACAATGCATTCATGTTTTGGACATCTGCAAATGGCTGCATCAAACAGCACTTTCAATATTCAGCAGAATATGTATTAATTGCCTATATCTTATATATAACTGAATTAATAAAGGACTAGTAGGTGAAGACACAGTGTGGAATAAGTAAAAACAAATACAAGCAGGTCTATATGCATATATGAAATGCTTATAGTATGGCTCACATTTGTGCACTATTTGAGCTTCGTATATATTGACCTCAATTCTGAATTTCTTTACGTGGCATTGCACAAGAAAGTAATTGTTCTTTCCACATAAAGCAATGCAAGTTTGCTTTCAGAACGACTAAACAAACTAAATTCTCGTCTGAAAGGAAGGCATTCACTATATTCATATTCTGCTTTAAAAACAATTTTTTTACCAAGCACACAAAAAACTATTTGCAGTACCTACTATGTGGCCCGAAGCGAATAGAATAGGAATATTCAGTATGGTTCAAACAGTACTTAGTCATAAACAATTGTGCAGCCAATCACGAAGTATATTTGCATCTAAGAGGCCACTGAGTCATAAACCTGTCCCATTTATTTATTATTTTTTCCTTCAGTAAAACTGAAGTAGACCATTAAACTTGTTTTGTGCATGTGTCAAATGACAATGACTACTTCTGAAGAGCAAGTCATAAACTACAGCCACGGTCAGTCACTTGCTGACCAGTGGCGAGTAGTCGTGGTCAGCCTCCGTTTCTGCGTTGAAGCAGGTGCCGCAAATCAGACGATGAATCGGATGCGATGCGAAAACGATGACCGAATGAAAGAACACGAAGAAGAGTAAAAGACCCGAGGCAAGAAGAGGAAGATGAAGAAGGGATCTGAGAAATTCAATTAAAGTGTCCGAAGCAAAGATCCCGTTCCCGATAAAATATTAACGAAAGATTTTTTAAACAGTTGGATATTATGAAGTGCTTTTTAGATTGGTTGCAATGCTGTGAGCAGAGAGCAGTGCATATAAAAAAGACCGATGCTGTGTGGGTGAAATATAAAGCCATCACATGGGAGAAAACCGCCTCAAGCAAACCAGGAAGATGAGGAAATTAAATGAGTTAAGGAATAAATAATAATATGAGATTTATGCACCAGACGTCAATGCTTTTAAAAAGCACACGCACAGAACGATGGAACTACGAAGGCAAAGTTATAATTCTGCTATCCTGTAGATTTCTCCTGACAATACGGTTCCTTTTCGTTTAATTCTACACCAACAGCATCAAGCATTGATGAAGCACGTATAGACAATCTTCTAGAGATGAGGGGGCATTGAAGTTTCACTTGGAGATCAACTACTTCACAGGGTGACGTCTCACAGGAAAAAGTAAATGCAAATGAAGACAATTTTCATAGAAACGATATAGCATTAACGCTGCTCGATTTCATTTTCTGTGACTATATATCAGATGTGATCTTTCTCTAAGTACTGCTGCCTGCTTTTAACGGTGCCAAGCCAGTTTTCATACTGTCTTAAAACACAGTTGTTTATAATATCAGCCAAAACAGTCATATATATGCATAGCAGTTTTGTGAGGTACTTAGAAGGTGCTCTACACCTTTTTCACATCCTTCATGACCAACCCACCCCACCCCATAAGGTCACTCCATACAACACTCGACCCAGGCCACAATCTAATCCTACCTAGAGTTGATGCATTTGCCATGAAAGAAGTTTTATTAAGAGAGAATGTTGTTATTACTTTGCATAAATGTTTATGTTTCTACGATTTCTTTCCTCTGTAAACTGCTTTGCGTTTGCTGGTCGTCTAATAAAGAATAAATTCTTTCTTTATCTATTCTTAATTGCACAGGTGCTATCAATGTATGAATGTGTATATATATATATATATATATATATATATATATATATATATCGAGGATTAAGCAGAAAAGAGCAGAGTCAGCTCTAGAGCAGAGTCCTACCATGTAGCTCATGTAATGTATGTAATGTAATCGGATTTTTATATAGCGGCTGTCTTATGGCCTTGACCTTGAGGGTGAGATCCTTCACCACCGCTCGCCCGTTTGAATGGACGCCACGCCATTTAGGTCCCCATGGACGGACCGTGCTAGTCCTCGATTTTGAATCTCTGAAATAGCCACCTTCGGGATTCGAACTGCGGTCCGCACGCTCTCTTCCACAGACGCGTGGCCGCCAGCTCTCTTACCGATGTAGCTAACGCGGACCCATTAGCTTGAAATTCACATATATATCTCAACTACAGGTACCAACACAATGAATTGCAGTCATGGTGATGATGTTTTTTTTATAACCAGTAACTCAACATCCAGTCCCCAGAGAACACAAACCTGATGCAAAGCAATTTATTGTATTTCACCTTGACAAGTGCAAAATCTGAAAGCAAAGGGGGTTCTTGGGGAAGCCAGACAATGAAAAAGGTGCTACAAGCATGTTATTTAACCCTTTAACAACGATTGTGCACTAAAAGTAACTTGGGAAAAGAATAGAGCTCATTATAAAGGATTAAAGTGTTCAGTCAGTTCTCATTGGGTGATGCAAGGTTGATTTTTGGTTGGGCCTGGCAAGCAACCGAGATTTTGCTTTTGCAACACAGCTGCATAATTTAAAATAATATAATCTAGCGCTGTCGGCAGGAAGGAATTTCCAATCAGTCCATGCATCTATGAACTGTGGAATTAATTGGTTCTCTGATATATTATTGGTGCCGTGCTCTATCGAATTACCTTTCTGCACACATGCTGTGAACAGCCAATAGCTCATTGTCACATGACATTTTGCCACTGATAACCAGAAGTCGATAATAACACAGTTCTATATATATATACGTCTAGCTCTTAGTACCTGTTGCTTGTTGCATTGCACACATCTTGCAACCTGTCGTCACCACATATACATCGCAACTTGTTTACTGCAAATTTATACATCTTGCAATTTGCTTACTGTAATTTTATACATCTTGCAACTTGTATACTGTAATTATATACATCTTGCAACTTGTATACTGTAATTATATACATCTTGCAACTTGTATACTGTAATTTTATACATATTGCAACTTGTTTACTGCATTTTATACATCTTGCAACTTGTTTACTGTAATTTTATACATCTTGCAACTTGTATACTGTAATTATATACATCTTGCAACTTGTATACTGTAATTATATACATCTTGCAACTTGTATACTGTAATTTTATACATATTGCAACTTGATTACTGCATTTTATACATCTTGCAACTTGTTTACTGTAATTTTATACATCTTGCAAATTGTTGACTGCCATTTTAAACATCCTGCAACCTTCTGCCGCCAATATGAAATCACGTCACATGGGATAAACCAATTTTGTTTCTATTTTTCTACGTGTATAAAACCAGAAAAATATTTTTGGTTCAAAATCAGCAAATGCAATAAGATAACAATCCCAATAATACAATTACTGTTAATAAATCTCACAGCAAAATGCACTCTTGACTAGGGTAAATGGGTAAATGAATTGAACCGCTGGATTCTGTACCTATTCCAGCACCTTAAACGCAGAGTAAAATGTAAAGTTTGCTAAATGACAAATTATCTGATCTTAACGACATTTAACATGCTGTGAGGCTAGCATAGAATGCTCCAATTGATCAAATAAACTAAAATCTAATACCTCTGGGCATTGTAAGGGACACAATAAAATCTCAATTGTATTGCATTGCATTGTACAAAATCAGACGTCGGGACCAGATCACTTTGTTTCACAGCAGGAGGCAATGTCAACCACAGGTCACAGACACAATATTTTTACACTGTAGATGTAGCCCCGCTGGCTGTCAGCAAACTCTCACAAATTATTCATAATAACAGTTCAAGTGCACGCAATAGAATTCTGCTCCTGTCCGCTTGAAATGAAGTGCATCTGATGTAAGAATTAAAACAGTGGCATACAAGTATATTTTGAGTGGATGGCTGTACACACAGCACAGCAGAACAAAGACCATTTAAGACAAGTATCTGACTCAGTCATCCAACATCATTTACATCCCATTAAGGACCATTTGATGTTCCATCCTCCTTGGCAAAGCATGTCTACTGTATGTCTACCATGCAGTATGTAAACCAAAGCATGGATGGCACTTGGTAAAGTAAAAGACATATGCACTTACTTATTTATTATTATCATTATTCAAGTTTCAATATTAAAGTGATTTTAATTTTAACTCATCTAACAGCAAAACTCTTTGTAAATTCTTAAAAGAAATCTGTAATACTGCATAGTCATTGTTATTATTATTATATTGTTGCTGTAATCATTATTATTATCATCATTATCATTATAATAATTATTATTATTATTATGAAGACAGTATGGCAAGCGGTTAATGGATGTTATTATCATTATTATATATCATTATTATTTGCCCCAAGGAATTTAGGATTACTCAGGGTCTTTGCTCTCTGCTATCATTATTATTATTAATAATTATTATTACTGTTATTTATTATTATTATTTATCATTATTATAATTAATTACTAATCATTATGAAAGATAGTCATAATCAGTACAGTAACTTTTTGGCACAGTGGAAATATGATTCCACAGAAGAGAAAAAACAAAACGAGAAGAGATGGAGCCTAAAAAATGTCATGACAGATTATAATCAAGCCAGCAGTCACTATGAAAAAATAACGTTGGAATCAAAACCATATATAATATATAATATATACAATATTCAGCATAAAAATATTACAGATGATCCTCATGAAGCACGTGCCCCCCTCTCCCCCCACAAACTGCATTAGAAATGAAACCAAAACAATAACGACGATGAAACCTGTGAAAAATTACTTCAGTGGACCAACAGATACGGTTGACTACTTTTACCATAAAAGTAAAACTGAAACATCGCTTGCATCAAATTTTACTACTAATTTACTATATTTACGATCATATAATCCAACATGTCTCATTTTACAATGTACGAATCAGGAGAAGCATCTTAAATGCACTGAGGACATTTAATAATTACGGCCAAGGAATAATTTGCCTGCTTTCTACCAGCTGCTCAAGACTCATCTTTTTAGCTGTGGCTGGGCTGGGAGCACCTCTGAGTAGGCTTCTTGAAGGGGTGTTATATAAGTTTTCAGAATTTAACATAATACATCTATTTTGTAAACTAAAAAAACACAGCATATGCAAGAAATATCTAGGAAGTCACTTTGAGAAACGTAACTTGTGATGCCAGTTTAGAATTTTAAAAAGCTAAAATCCACGTACATCCAGGGTTGGCCCGCTTGTTTTGTTATTACGTTCCGTCTGTTAAAACTACTCTGCACAGTAGTGAGTAGTATTTCCCAGAAAGATGCTTTACTACTCTCGAAAGTACAGATCGGCACTTCCAAGCCTCATCGGCTAGAGTGCATCATCCACTTTGCCACTTTAGCAAGTTTTTGCCTCTTTCTGCACAGTATAATGTAGGAATGTAAAAAGTTTACCCTATTCCAACCAACACTGATGAGTGCTATCCATTACCACATACCAGTAAGAAGTTGGCATTATAAAAAATATGCAAAGCATAAACCACACCAACACGGCTAATCCAACTGTGTTTTAAAAAGATACTGTACACAGGGAAAAAATCAGAGGACTTTCTGGCATATAACAGTTCAACATTTCATAGAAATCCAGTCTCTTGATTCACAGAACCAGCAAATGAACATCATATATATGATTATCAGTGGCCAAAAAAGACTCACAAATGGTAATGCTAGTAAACATTTTCATCATCTTTTGTCAGGAAAGATTTTGAATTTGCCATCCAATCCAAATTTTTTTATCAGATTTATCCATTAACGAGTCTGCCGAACGCATGCCAGTCTGCATCAACCTTTCGCACATCAATGTTGTCCAACGCAAGAGAAAATGGAACACGGTGAAGCCAAATTTGAGGCATGGAAACCACTAATGCAATTTACTATCTTACTCCCTTTAATACCTCAAGTCGTAAGCAGAAGAAAGTGTTGCTACGTCATAGTATATTTTTCAAAAACACTTTCATTATTATCTAATACTGCACCAAGAAATAATTTTGTTAGGCTCGGTTTCTTTCACACTAAGACCCATGCATGTCTAAATTTACCAGGCAGCAATTACTCGCATGGAACTGACGTGGGTCTTCTTCTTCACTAATGTCTCCAATTTATATTTACTTCCGAAATCTGGAATTTAAAGGCCAAAGTTCCATTATGGGATTGTTCAAGAACATGACAGCACAGTAACTGTTGTCAGATACAAGAGGTATAACACAGGCCGACCACTGATGCATTATAAATATAACTTCATTCAGCATTAACATTTAACTTTTAAGAGTTATTTTACAATGTCAGCAGAGTACCCGGAATTTATTGGGAAGGGCAGTGGATATATGATGCTGTACTAGTACTAACTGTCTGTCTGTGTGCCTGTCTGTGTGCCTGTCTGCCTATCTGTCTGCCTATCTATCTATTTGTCTGTCGGTCTGTCTGTGTGCCTGTCTGTCTGTCTATCTATCTATCTATATTGTATATATACTGCAAGTCCCACAGCAGACATTTATGACACAGACAGAATCTGCAGTCGGTTGACACAGGAAACTCTGATGGAAGATGGTAATCTCAGCCTCCGAAGCCAAACACAAGCCACCCCATCAGTCAAGACTCACTGTCTCAGAGCAGCACAAAGCCCACAGATCTAATCTGCCAGGAAAAGATCCAAAGATCAAAGCAGAAGATAACGTGCAAACACTTGTCGCCAAGCAACAGTCTGCCTCCTCCTCCTCCTATTGTTCCTTCTCTCTGTCTCTCCCTTTGACCTCTTCCATTCCTGTCACACTCACTGTCTCTGTCCATCATCCCCTGGTCTCCCTTCTACTTGTAATAATCTATAATTTTTGCTTCTCTCTTGCTCTGGTTTCTTTGGCGCCTGTCTGCCCCCTATAAACAAGGGTTATCCTCCTAAAAATTTCTTTCTGATTCCATATCCCAGTGGTTCCCAACCCGTGGCCCGCGGGCCAAAAGTGGCCCGCCAGGTCTAAGAAAATGGCCCGCATATCTCAAAGAATTAACAAATATATATTAAAAATGACAATTTGGACAGCATGGAACGCATAATTGCTTTCTATTACGAATTATTCTGTTTTTGCGTTTATACATAACATCAATTAGGCTACAGCAATTCTATATGCTTTTAGTTAGTCAAATTTTAGCCTTGTGGCCCCCTAACGTCCTTCAACGAAGAAAAAGTGGCCCTCGTGTCCTCCAACTTAAAAAAAGTGGCCATAGAGGCAAAGAAGGTTGGGAACCACTGCCATATCCATTCTCAGTCTCATCTTCGTTCTGTCTGTCCCTCTTCTCTATGACCCCCACCACCTTTGTCCCACATCAAGCCCACAGTTTGGTTTTTACTACTTTTCTCTGGTTTTGGGCCTCTTTTTTCATATCTTTGCCAATACCCAATTCTCAGTCTTTTTTCCTACCTCCCTTCTTGACTATCCATCCTTCCCTCGGTCCAGGACCCTCCCTCTGTCTGACGGACTCCGTCCATCATCCCCTCCTTCCTCATCCCTCCGTCCGTCAATCATCCCCTCCCTCTCTTCCTTCATCTCTCTCTGTGTGTGTCTGCCTCTGACTGCTTCTGTCTGTCCGTCTGTCTCTTCGTCTGTCTATCTGTCCATCGTCTGTGTTTTTGTATTTTGTTTTGAAGGTTATCTCAGTCTGTTAGCATGGCTCAACTGTTTGCAGCAATCAACACAAGCACCTGAAAGTGAAAGCAAAAGAAGTAGCTCTCAACTGCTGGCTATCATCAGCATCATCAATACCTCATTGACATGCTCAAGTCTAAGAGGATACATGCTTTCCTTAAATACTGAATTGTTACACACATAATATTATATTCTAGTACTTCTTAACACTCTGAATAAATCATGAAACTGAATCAATTAATGGCACTCTCAACCAGTCTGCTTCTGTCTGTCCGTCCGTCTGTCTGCCTATCTGACTGTCTGCCTGTCCGTATACGTTCATCTGTCAACCATGGATGAGATTCGGTTGGTTTGGCACCACACATGTGCAACGGCTTGCCACCTGTGTCGCTGGAGTCTTTTGTTTATAGTTCTTGCAATTTCTGCTCACCCCATTAGACATCAAAGGCTTGCATGAGGAGTGCCTCTGTTCAATTTTTCATGAAATGATGCAATATAAATCTACAATTTGCAATTGCAATGAAAATCCACAAGACACAGCGTGATGGAAGAATTTTATCAGATCAGATAACAAATGAACTGTTAGTTAGTAATCTTAACCAGCTTTCATAGATGGCAGGTATCATAAATGCTATTAGGTCAAGATGAGTAATCATTTCCTTCTCTTCCCACTCCCTTGCCCTTCTCTCCCCACTCCCTTTCCTTTCCCTCCCCTCTCCCTTCCCTCCCCACTCTCTTGCCCTTCCCTCCCAACTCCCTTGCCCTTCCACTTGACTGTGGACTGTTGAACCAAAGGCCGCCGCCAGTCTAGTGAGAGCAGTTCTTTTTCTTCTCTACCTGACTGACGGACTCTTCGCTGTGCCGTGCTGTGAATTGACCTATTTCTGCTGGGCACCTACACACACGTCTTCAGTTTATTCCGGCTGATAATTGAAGCTGTTACAACAAGACACTGCCCACGCCATTACACCTACTTAGCAATAAAGACACATAGTTATTTTCATTTACAATGAACCATCACCCATTCAGATGCATGTTTGTGGGGCACGATGGCCAATTAGTTCGAGCAGTTGGCCTGTAATGTGGAGAGTACGGGTTCGGGTTCGATCCCCGTCCCAGGCAATTATCGTGTAAAGGCCTTGAGCAAGTCCTTCTCTTACATTTATGAGGGTGTAGAGACATTGAGCAAGTCCTTCGTTCACCATTGCTCTGTAATATAATGCAGTTGCACCGTCGAGGTGTGTGCACTCCTGAGCTTTGTAAGAGGGGCGATATCAAACTGCAGTTGTATTCAGATGTCCAGCATTTAAACACGTCACCGTATTACCTAACTGAAGCACAGACTCTATCTACATCCTACCATAACCACCTCTTCTACTGGCTACACTACATCCTACCAGCATTACCTGCCTAACTAGAGCTATCAAACAGAAGCTGCATATGGGCAACTATTGTAATTGTAATTCAGACAATTTATATAGCATCGTCAATAGCAAGCCACTTCTACTCACCAATGGTAGGATGCTTCAGCATTCGACAAATCCTCGCCTCTCGTTCCAGCTTCTGGTAATCTGTAGATATAAACAAATCAGTCTAAACAATAAGAACCGCATGAAAAATGAAAACCTCCACCAAGCGCTGATAATAGCATTGATTACGACGGCAACAACAACAATGATGGCTGAAGACTGATGATGACATGAACACAATCGAAATGATGATGATGACGACAGACAACTGACGATGATGAGTGATGATGGATGATGAAGCAAACAAAATCAGCAGCAGCAGCAGCAGCGACAACAGCCATACAACAACATGTCAACAAGCTTGCCAATGAACTTGAAACCTTGTTACGAACAGGCAGCGGACTTTACAACTAGGCCATCATCACTTGTACTGTAGACACTAGACATACTAAACAATGATAATTATGACCAGGCACAGATAATTATCACTGGATAACAACACACAAATTTATTAACTTATCTCAATCTCAGTCAACAATTCAACAAGAAGATTCTGTCATTCTGTAGACTGCTAGATAGTCCCTACACAAGGTAGCCAGAAGAATAAATTGGCCCAAGCTAACACACATACAGCACACACACACACACATATACAGCACACACACAATATATATGCTTGCATATTTGCTTGTATGTGCACAAATTGCAAATAACTGGCCCGTAAGCTGTTCAAGTCAAATGCAGATATGTTCATTTTTACACACATATATCCACCAATGATATCCATATAGTAGTTTCCAATTGCAAAATTTTAACTGTTGTGCTGGTGTCTGATGTGCCACAAGACATGAAGTGATGATTTGAATCAGACCTCAAATGCCATGCACTGTCTTGTTGTCTCAATGCACAGACTAGCATTATAACAGGAACTGCATACAGACATCATATGTTTTGTCTCGTTATTTTCCAAGCCAAGACAGTAATACTGGGTTTCTGTACTCTCTATCTCCATTCTCCAATGTTGCTAGTCTGAGACTCTGGCCTCACAGCCTGTTTCTGTCTGCCATCCAACTTCTCTTGTGTTGTTATTTCCACAGCCAAAGCAGAAATCTCATGTTTTGGCATTCCTTTATATCCTACATGCAGCCCCTGCCTTGTGGTCCGGGTCTCCTGGGACTCATGAATCTTGACTTGTTCTGCTGCAAAGAAATGGACTTCAGAAAAGTTGTTCAGCCTGGAAATGAAGAACGATTGATGAACTGCCCGTCAACAATACCCTCCCGAGCAGTTCCCTGGCAACACAAGATTACGTGATGATCGTAAAATTAACCCCAGTGATGTATGGACTAATGCACCGCATTTAAGAATCCGGTCCACTGGACAAAGGACGAAATATGACTGTTAATATCCATGCTTCATTTCGTTAGAAAATAATTGGATAGATGGCAGTATGAGATGAAAAATGATGAAGCCTGTCTGGATGATGAATACGACATTAAACTCAAAGCTCATATCGCTCAATGTAATTTACAGCGTCACAAATATTCTCAATTATATCAAGGATAACCAAGCCAATCCTACTTCTTCACATTTAAGCTCAAATGCAACGTTATGTAGTAGTC
This sequence comes from Lumbricus terrestris, assembly GCA_949752735.1. Classification (NCBI taxonomy): domain Eukaryota; kingdom Metazoa; phylum Annelida; class Clitellata; order Crassiclitellata; family Lumbricidae; genus Lumbricus; species Lumbricus terrestris. The sequence continues at coordinate 25,825,975 of OX457047.1, forward strand.
TACAAGCAAGAAGCTCAACGTAACTGTGACAAACATTATTGCAATGTACATCAATTAACATGCGTAAATTTTATACATATAAATTCAAAGTTGTTTCATTCGTCTCAAAATCATTTTCTTAGGACAGAACAAAAAATTCTCATCCACATAAACAATTAAATACTCCTATATCGCCAATTATGCCTTTAAAAAATTTTTACTGCCAAACATACCTTCTTAATTTACTGTACTATGAAACTGCTCAGGACTGGAGTATTGCTGCTAAAGAGACATCTACGGTATACAGGATACATTACTATTTTTAAAAGTTAATCAGTTACATAAGTTAAATCAGGTGCATCTTTTATCGTAATGTAACTATTTTTTAAATATTGTCACATAGATTATCTTAATTTTTACATCTAACATTCTGAGCACTTGTCACGAACTGTCCTACATAAAAATCATCGTGTTATTCTTTTGCCACCATGTTAAGTACTGCAAGCAATTCATAAAAGAGTCACAACTGCAATGACTTCTGATTCAACTACTTAGGTTACAGACATAATCACAGACACGTACAAATTTGCTTGTAAAATTGTTTCTTCTTGCTCACTGCTTGACTAAATGCATTCTCAGCAATTTTTGTAAATTGTACTCTCTTTCTCTTTCCGCCTTGCTGTATCTGTCCCTGTCACATGGTAATACGATCTCACCAGACAAGACATATGTACACAGCAGCTTTTAAGACGCTGTAAAAAGTAAGATAGACAGCGGTCCCTCTCTCTGTTCTCCTACGTATCTCTATATCTCAGTGTCTCTCTCTCTCTCTACCTTCCAATTTCTTTAAAACAGAACCCCCAGCATCTCCCGTGTCACACCTGCTAATGCCACACTAAAACTTCCTGTGAACAGGACAGCGTCCATCCACCAATAAGTCACGAGATCTTTCCGCTGAATTGCCTCAACAAAGATTAACGATGCCACAAAGAGCCGCAAACAGCGTTTAACACTCCATCTCAACTCATGAGAAAAGGCAAAAAAAAAACCACTGCAGAGGAAACTACCACGGAGTGCACTAACTTCTTCAGTGTGAACAAATTAAGCATGCTAGGTATCTTAGACCCTCTATAAGTCCTTCACAATGTAAGGAAGACTTTTAAAATGTTCAAGTCAACTTATCGCATAAACTATGTGACTAGAAACTGTCAAAATCTGCATCAAGTTTGAACCGTGATGTCGGCAAGAACACAGCTGTGAAATGCAGGAGCCTTACAATTTGGCCTGCGTACAATCGGACAGAAGTACAGTGAAAGTCTTCTTGACAGTTGATTTTAATGTCAAGTCATAGTAAAACCTCATTGATTTCTCTTTTTATGACATTCTCGTCTGTCAGTTAAGTCGATGGCAGCATCAGTGAACCATAATGAACCGAACAGTTTTATCATTTTGACCAAACACACTGAAAGAGCATTGATAAAACCACTTCACTGACATTGAGCAAACTAACTTCCACACAATCATGGAGGGGGACCCGGTAGCGCATTGGATAATACACTGGCATGGAGATCAGCGGACCGAGTTCGAGCTCCCGTAGGATAGACATGCATTGTAAGAGCTATAAGCACCGTGTATTGCAGGCTGTCTGCTCTGTTTGTAGTTAAGATTTATGTTTTCTGTCATTTGTGTTCTTGGGATCTGTTTCAATTGAATAACTGTACACTGTAACTGGTTGCGGTCTGTCAACCAGATTGTCCAAGAAAAGAAATTATTATTATCATTAATATATAAATTAATTTGTTTAATAAAATCTTTAAAAATCTTCAAATTTTACTTCCTTCATTTCATTGCAATATTTCAATATGCTTTATATCTTTGTAATAGATGGTAATGATATGAATTGAAACATTAATGCCAATGATAAATTTCAGACCAAGTCATGGCTTCAACTGTGCTCCAGCCATAGATACACTGATACAGGGAAGACCTTTGTCCATTGTGTTGATGCATAAGCCATCTAACACTGTTAAGTCATCCTGTTAATCTAATTAAATCCAACGCCGCATATGGCATCAATAAATTGTAGCTTCTCGTGAAACCTCACGCTGGCACTCTGGATGCATAATCCAATTGAAGAATCTTGAAGAAGTCCAGATAAAGTCCAACGTGTCAGGGAGCGAGAAAGACGGGCATTCGAATTGAAATAGAATTTAGCCGAAAGTAGACAGCATTCCCCTTCTTATACGTTATAAAGGTCTAAACTTGAGAATATTCTGTTTCAGTTCAGCTTGAATGGCCATCACACCCGTTTCATGGCATCTTGGAATTTTCAGCCATGCTGACCTGAACAACAGTCACAACTGCAGCTTGTCAAGCTTTATACTTTCAAGAAAATTTCGAAGCTGCGTGAAAGTATTTGACCTACAATCATTCTGAAACCCATTACTACTAAAGTCTTCAATTCTTACCAAACCAAGCTGGTTTACCATGAAGGCTGTATTCCACTTAAAATGATTACACCTTTATTTCCGATAGACAACATCTCCTATGTTGATAATGGAAAGGAATGCCTTGCAATATACTTTGACCTTTTACACCGTTCACCACCAGCAACTGCATTACAGACTTAATAAAGCTTTTACGATGGCTTTAAACTGTCTAGATTTCTCTGACCTCTACAACTGATCGCAGCAAGTGGGTATTGATACTGCTCGGCCTGAGCCTTCACTTTGCACTGCTTGCGTCCTGCAAGATCCTGTCCTCAGCAAATTATCATTTACATTCTTTACTTTACCAATCGGCTGTTAAGTATTTAACTGTAGCAGAGTCCAGTATGCAGACAATATTCGACCACACATTGCTCCTTCACCCACTAATCAATCTTGCAAAGGTAAAACTTGAAGAATGGTTCTCCTCAGTTCATGCATGGCTTTGCTTCAACAGCACCTATCCTAACACTGAGAGATAAACACGAGGAAATCATGCCTGCTTCATGCCAATGCCTGCATTCTTTCCCTATTTCTTTTCTTTTCCAGCAGTGCCCTTGATGGAACTCCTCACAGTTTGACATCACATAACAACCTTACAAGTGCAAATTTCGCTTAGACTGTAACATCAGGGCAATACATCACATATGGTTTGCTCTTACCATTGAAGCATAATATCAGAGCCTGCACTCATGTGAACTCTCACCTTGACTTTGCTCTTACAACAAGTACTCATACATACTAGTATCTGTTTGCATCCTGCAGTCCGTAATCTTCGGTAATGTCATGTGTTTGGTGCATTCCATGTGGCAAACCCTCAGGAATGGAATCGACTACATCTATCTCTCCGATGTTCAAACTCTTGTTCTCCCAAAATGAGATGGGCCTAAATGCTTCCTATTTCTCATTGCTTTCAATCATGTGGATAATGGATATCTAATTGCTCCTCATCAGGCAATAGGCCGAGTATCAGATTCGCATTTCTGTGTGACCATGTGCTTTTTAACATGAATAGTATTAATAACAATAATAATAATAATTAAAAAAATTATAATAATAGCAATAACAATATAAAGTTAAAAACACATACACAAAAGCTATTCAAAATATCAGGGTATCAGCTTTGATCTTTTGAAACAATATTATATTTCATGAATACAAGCATAAAATCTCAATCTCACAAACTGCTGAAGACTGTTTTTTCTGCTTGATTTCGGCCGGGAGCGCCTCTGAGTAGGTACATTGAAGGGGCGCTATATAAATTCTGATTGATTGATTGATTGATAAATGCTGTGCATAAAGTGTTTTTTGGTCTCTTGCACCGCATGCCTCTGATTAGCGTGCACTGGTAGAGTGCTTATCTATATACAAATTATAGATACAACAAAATACAATATAATAAAGGTAGGCAAAACATCGAACTCCACAATTCCTAGAGATCATCTTTCAACTTAAGCAGAAATTGAAGGAATGCTAAACGTTTTTTCCATATGAAAAAGATTCTCAAAATTTATGTTTATTTTGAGCGTCCATACATCCTCGGCAGCATTCTTAAACGCTGACATACTAATTGCTATGAGACAATAGACAGGCATTTGTATGAGACAATAGACAGGCATTGGATTTTAAAGCAACATCATTGTATTCTTCTAGTAATCTAAAACACAAACTACTAGAGAGAAAAAGAACACCTTTGCAAATGGATAATGGACATGAAGTTTTTTTAGTCTCTGAAATTTCAATGGGGACATAGACAGTTCACCTCACAAGCTTCTTCTTTAATACAGTCTGCGAGGCACTTAATAATATATTGCCTTGATACATACACAAACCCAAATATACATATAAAAAGACACATCTACATACATCAGTCAAACGCGTGGGTGATTGTGATCCATAAATGCGATGACGACGGTGACATTGGTGAGTGCCAAAAACATTGTTCGAATGCATAAATTTATCGCAGAGTGCTTTTCAAGATGCAGACTAAGTGAAAGTGACTGATCGTATGACTTAATTCAACACACATTAAAAGACTAAGGATGACAAGTCCAATAAAATAGAAACACAGGGCTCCACAATGTGCACACCAGAAAGCTAATTACTAACAAAACAAAGATACAGGGGTGGATAAAAAAAATTGGAAGGAGGGTCCAAAAAGTTTGGTCTTGGGTCCAAAAATATTTTTGTTAGTCTTTCGCGGAAAAATCTGATTACCTTCTTTTTTGCATTGATTGAAAGCTTGTTGAAACCTGATGGGAGGGGGGCACGACCTACAGGTGCAAATCTCTGAATGGAGGGGTCCATGGCCGGATTGGCCCCTCTGGATCCGCTCCTGCAAAGATAGCTACTTCAAATGGCACAACACTAATTTACAGAGATGAAAGAGACTGGCCAACAATGTGCTCCACAGAGAAAAATTGTCAGATTTGGCGCAAAAAGAAAACCGCTGTTGTTAGAAAGAAAACCGGTAATATACTGGCACGTATATAGGAAAAGGTGGCCGGTCAGTGACACGAAAGAGAAACCGGTTGGACATCACGCGCGTGCACAACAGAAAACCTGCTTTCCATCGCATGCCAGACGAGCTTCCATTTCGCTTTCTGCATGCACGCCGAACACCTTCGTTCTCGCCAGCTTCCACAAAGATGAAGGAGGAAGAAAGGGGAAACACAAACGGACGACGACGGAGCTTTATTGGACTTGAATAGCTAATGTGTCACAAAGCGTGACGCCACGTTGCCTTAATAATTCATCGCAACAAAAGGCAGATGCTCCCAAAGCACACAAATACCGTATTAGCCGAGTCGTCTGCTGACTCTGCCGCCGCCGCCGCTCCTTCTCCATTTGTCTGTCCGTCCGCATACACTAATGCAGTATCCATGAGACAATAGACCGGCATGTTGCAATTCCGGGAACGCGTGCGCAGCGCCGGTCCATTACGACGGTGCGCCTTCAGAGATCATAGGATCCGAAAGAAAGATAAAAGCGGAAGACGGGGAACGATGGATGGATTGACGAAAAAGAAAAATGGACGAATACAGAGACTGATGTCGTCGACCGCCCTCGTCGACACCACGGACTCTAACCATATTTACAGAAGCGGTTGGCTCAGTGGATGGATGGACGGCATCATCATCCAGGGACGAGGTGACGAGAATGGTCGTGGCATTATCTCAATCATGCATCGTCGAATCCCTGAAGATTGATATCTGCGAAAGCAATTCCAGATCCTATGTTTAGATCCTTCGAAGACATCCACGGATAACCTTTCCAATCAGTCTGCTTTTAAGACTCGGTCTTCGTACATATGATCCCTCACGAAAAATAGCGCATTATGCCATTGCGGAATCATCTTTTCTTAGGAGAATACTACTCCATCTCCCCTCCCCCTTACCTGTTCTCAGGACATGAATTCATAGCAACATGCAAGACTTAATTTTGCACTAATTTTCAATTCACGTGCAGCATTGTATGCAAGACTTAAAAATTCAAGATGAACTCAAGACCCAGACAATGTTGTTCCAAGGCAGAGACCAAACACAGATTGTGCCGTAGCAAGACACACAATGAGATGCCAACACTGCTATGGGCTTCTCAAAAATGAAGTCAATTGGGCAGTTAGAACAATGTATGTATCATGCATGTGTATGTATGCAAGGAGGGTGGGAGGGATGGTGGGATGGAGGGAGGGACGGAGGGATTGGGGGAACGGCCCGAATCCTAAACTTCTCGGGCAACGCCGGGTACCCCAGCTAGTGTATAGATATATGAGTACTAAGCACTAGCCATAGCACCCATTCAAGTTTTCTAATCATAGGTGCTCCCAATTACAACACGGACACTAAATCAGATTTTTACAAAGAAAGCCCGAAGCGCATGAGCAATTGCGAGTGAAGGACTTGCTCAGGGCTCTCCACAGGGCGGATTCGAACCTGCAACCTTCCGGCTCCACGGCACCGAACATACACCTACACCACCGCGCCTCACAATAAAATACCTCAACAGCCACCAAAAAGTAGGTCTCTACGCTTGATCCTCTAACGTCATTACCTAAAAAGCACTATTTTATGAACTCTCTGGATTTAGATGAAATTTTGTCACTTTGATTTAAGAACATCCGTCAACTCCACAGTAGATAACAATATGTTACTGACTTATGAGAATAAATATTTTGAGTATGTCTAAATTCCTCCCAACGATTTTTCAACACTATCACTATTTCATACAAAAATTTAAATAAATCAAAAACAGTAAATCTGCAAAATAGCTCAAGAATGGGCAGTAGGAATGATCCAAATCTTTGAGTTATGGTTATATATCGGCATTTAAGACCGTCACTAGTGTAAAGAAAAGAAATTTTGACAGTATCCCTCAATTAATAATGGCAAAATTAGCATTACTTCAAAATCAGTTCCAATATTTAGAGAGTTTTAGCAATAATAGACCTAACTATATGCATCATCAGCAGCATGCACAATAATAGCGGACACAGTACTCGAGGTGTTCAAAAAATGTAAGTGTTTAATAAAATCAAGCTCATAAACTGAAATATCAGTAAATGTTTATGGTTTATTCTTTTCTACCATACGAACTTCATTCTGAGAAGCCACCCTTATGAACTGTTTTGCACAGGTCTGGTGTCTCAGTACATTGTAGCCTCTGCTCTGGTATTGTCTTGGTCCAGAATGTGCAAGTCAGGCACAGCATTCTAACCAAAACACCTGTAGAGATGTTACTAAGATAGGCCGAAAACGTCATCATGTAGGCAATTCACTAGGGATGTAAACAAGGGCTGCCACAACACAAAATCACATTGTGGCCCAGGATCATGCTTGCAAAAGATAAACCCACACTCTGAACCACCTGACTCCTGGGATAGAGACCAAAGGACTCACTCCTTTACAACTTGAACGCTCACAGCTCACGAAAATCTCTAATTGAAATTTAATCAAATAAAATTTTCATCGCCTTTTGACTACTCATCACATTAGTAAGACAAACAATGGCATACAAATCGAAGTAAACAATGACAAACAATGGCACACAAATCGAACTAAACAATGGCACACCAATCGAATAAACAATGACAAACAATGGCATACAAATCGAAGTAAACAATGACACAAAAATGTCTCTGCACTGTCTGCAGTACCATTGAATTTAAAGTCACTGGCCAGCAAAATCAATTTGTGAGTCCTGACATTTCGCCTCAGACTGGTATTGCTTGAACCACAGTACAAAAGGGCATGTTTACTTCTCTACTGCAAACCGTAACAAGGTTTCATGTTCCTCTTAGCACAGCTTGACCTCATCACGTTTATCTAATCGGAATACTACAGTCTCAGCTCACAACCGCTGCATGGAAAATTCACCGCATAATTAAACTAGGTTATGCGCATAATTAAACTGGGTTATGCGGCAATCAATACCAAGCACGCTTGAATTTTTTCCTTTTTTATCTTCTGGAATGTATACATATGCAGTATACATTATATTGATTATACCATGAGATTCCAATACAAAACAGTCTGTTAGAGTATTTGCATAATAAGTTCTGCTTTAGAAAATGAATTAATTATGTGAGCGCCTCTGATTAGTGTGCACTGTGTGTGTGAGTCTGAGAGATGCACTACATAAATTTATAGATACAATACAATACAACTTAATTATAAGGTGCTCTCTACTTGTGGTCCATCTGGCTGGGTTCTACAAGTCTCTCAAGTCTTTTTTCTTTGTTCGTGGCTGGGCTGGAAGCGCCTCTGAGCAGTTTCTTGAAGGGGCGCTATATAAATGCTCTGAATGAATGAATGAATGATAGAGTTAACAGCGACCACATGTATTATTAACACTCGTCGACCACATTGCAATGAACAATAAGTGGTGCTATATAAATTTATAGATACCATATAATACAAAATACAACTCAATTAAATAAGGTGCTCTTGATAGAGTTAACACTCGACCACATGTATTAGTAACACTCAATGACCACACTACAATGAACAATAATGCGTAGAGGAGGATTGTTACCAACCTCGCTGCGACAGCTTTTTTGTGTTGATGATTTTTGCTGCAAATTCTAAGCCGGTCGTCTTCTGGATGCATCTTCGCACGACAGAAAAAGCGCCTCTGGAAAAGAAAAGAAAAATGCAGACAAATCACTCAATGGATATAATACCTGCTTAACTTCTCTTCACACACAACAAACGACTGCCACAGCACAATTCAGCGTCTGCCGTGCTTTTATAACGTATGCACGACGGTGTCTATGAAAGGTTTTCTATTCATTTGCACCTGATCCTTCCCAGGTATGTCGATCGTAATCATCATCAGCATCCGTACCTGGGATATTAAAAGGTGATTTCCGACTCTCGAATGCAATCCAGAAACACGTGCATAATTGCGGCAGACATGAATTCATCAACTCTCAGGCAACAATGTCTATTGTCTATTCACTGATATTAATGACATCATTCGTTTGAATGGAAAACGGAAACAACATTTTGGTGTTTAGTCTAGTACCACATCAATGCTGCAAGTCACTGAATTAAGGGTCTTTGACAACACAGCCACTAGATAACACTTTGGATTACACTCAAAAGATGCACTATGTATAGTAACCCAACCTAGATGACTTTCACAGCTTGCTGCAAAATAGCAAAGGTCTTTGAGTACGCTTGTCTTCAAGCACACAATGTTCTAAAATACAAGTATAATTATTGGTCTCCATATCCACAAGCTCAAATCTTCTACAGCTTTCAAAAGAAGTCGTAATGTTACATATAAATTTGGATAGGATAAGATGCTATTACAGCTATCATAAAACATTGGAGCATTTCTCATGTAAAATAGCCACAAATTCAAAAGTGGTAGCATTAGAAGCACAGAGATTTATGCACACATCTCACTAACTACAAACGCGTTAAAATGCCTGTGCCGTCTTACGATCAAATCAAATCAAAATTCAAATCAAATTTATTGTTTCCAAAATAATTTGCACACGTCATACATTACACGACAAGATTAAATAATTAATGTGAGTTTCAAAAGTGAACAATGTATTCACATTTAAACTGAGCTCAGAAAGCTTAGACAACCAATAACTGGCAAACAATGTTAGGAATTGCACACTCTGCTGATACGCACAAGACAAAGAGATGATATTTAAGTCAGTTTCATTGTTCCTTTGCTTTGGAACACTAAGCCGTATGTCACTTTAAATGCATGATTCAAATGTAGGCATAAATAAATATCAACACATTTTGTATATAAAGAAATCTAGAGTGGAATACGTATTTAAAGGTGATGGTCACAAAAGCTGTAAACTGTTTGATAGCATAATCTAGGTCCATTTCAAATATGAATGGCATGCCATGAACCGCAGGCCATCGCATAGGAGTGACAAGCTGATAAATGGATGATAAATGAACTGCTGGACCATGCAGGTAGAGGCTCGCTCGTCAATCTGTTTAGGATATACACAGTTCTCGGCCAAACGTATTGTCTTCACATGGACACAGTGTTGGTGCGTTGCAAGTGCACGTTAACGGATAACCGGTATATAAATCACCTTTTATATTCTACACAGGTATGAATGGTAGTTTGTTGGTCCGGAAGCAGAGCTGCATGGCACTGTGTGCAATCATTTGTCAGACGATGTAACAGTAACATTGGTAACCACAAATTTATACACCGTGATTCAAAAAAAAGTAAGCCAAAATGTTTTTCAAATATCTCCAATGCCTGATAACATATCACGCTAAAATTTTCCGAATATTTAGAGAATTGGACCAAGAATATTATTCCAAAATTTCATGAGATAAAGTTGAACGGATAAAAAGATATGTATCTTTCAACTTCATATGCCGAAATTTCAGTTTACAAGCAATTTTCTGTTAGATTCAATAAAATGTAAGTCAAACTGTTTTTCTTATATCTCTAATGCCTGATGACTAATCATGCTAAAACTTTCCAGATATGTAGAGAATTGAATAACAACATGATTCCCACAGTTTGGTTTGATTATTTAATTATATAAGATGCTCAAAATGTCCTCCTCCTTCTTGCACGCAAGCCTGGAGGCGCTGGCGCCATTGGGCAACAGCATCGTCGTTTATCCGCTGGTCCAGGTCATCCCACACTTCCATCAAGCGCTACTTCAGATCGTTTATACAATGGGTTGTTGTCTTCTCGGTCTTGCATCAAGCACCACACTTTATGGTCGACAGGATTCAAATCTGGGCTGTTCGGAGGCCATAATGTGGGAGAAATGAAGTCTGGCATCTCTCTTGTCAGCATTTCAATGGTTTCCATGGCTCTGTGGGTTGGGGCACTGTCCTGTTGGGAAAAAAACAGCCTTCTGGGGGCTAGATTTCTGATTACAGATAGAGGATGTTGTGACAGTAGAACGTCGCGATAATAAGATCCATTAATTTTTACTCCAGGGTCACTGAAGACCAAAATGGGAACTCTCAAGCGTCGAAACCGCAAAAAACCATAACAGACTTGCTGAAAACAAGTTTCGGGAGATGAAGTTGAAATATTCATATCTTTCTATCTGTTCAAATTTATGACTTGATATTTTGGAATCCCATTCTTGATTCAATTCTCTAAATACTGGGAAGATTTTACTGTGATTAATTATCAGGCCATAAAGATACTGAAAAAGTTTGACTCACATTTTATTGAATCTAACAGAAAATTGCTTGTAAACTGAAATTTCGGCATATGAAGTTGAAAGATACATATCTTTTTATCCGTTCAACTTTATCTCATGAAATCTTGGAATCGTATTCTTGGTCCAATTCTCTAAATATTTGGAAAATTTTGGCGTGATATGTTATCAGGCATTGGAGATATATGAAAAATAATTTGGCTTACTTTTTTTTGAATCACGGTGTATAGCGCTACTAAAACAGAGACTCATCAGAGACATTCCCAACCAAACGAGGCGCGGTGGTGTAGTGGTGGGTTCAGTGCCTTGGAGCCGGAGGGCTCCAGGTTCGAATCCACCTCAAGCCGCTGTGTACGGACCTTGAGCAAGTCCTTCACTTGCAATTGCTTGTGTGCTTCGGCGTGAACTCCAATGCAGTGTCTGCGCTGTAGTCGAGAGCACCTATGAGTAGAGAGCTTGAAGGGGCGCTATAGCAAAGAAATATATAAATAAATAAGTAAATAAGCATAATAAAACCATGACCAAATAGAATCATGCTCAAGTGATAGTGGAAAGCCATGAGCTGCTTAGTAACTCGTGAAGTCACTGTTACTTAATATTTTTGTACATCTGTTCCAGTTTCACGTTAAAATGTTGACTGAAAGCACTACCTTAATTAAGTGCTTAAAGTGTGGAAAAATAAGTACCTGGACGCCCCTTGCCTTTCCAAATAAGTGCCTGAACGCCCTGTGCCTTTCCAGGCTATGCTGGCCAATAAGTGGCAGGACGGTGTTCAGATTTTAAAATAAGTACATGGACGCCGTCCATGACCGTCCAGCCACACTTTAAGCCCTGCCTTAATTCAACAATGAGACCATCATCCCAGCCACGTGCAGGTGGTCAGATGTTTCTTTTGATTAATCAGCACATATTAAAGACATAGAAAGCACACAACTGGCACCTGTAGTCAAGCACATGCACATCGGCTCTATGCTCGGCTCTGTAGAGGCTGTCATTGCAAATGACATGAAAAACTGATCAAAGGTAGAGATAGGATGATTGGTTGATTGGGCTGAATGCAAACCATAACAAAGACCATAAACTTGTTGTATTTTCATTTATTCCGCATACAAGCTGACAGGACACATACTGTTTACTCCTATTGATGTACGCCATTGGAGTTAAATGCAGTCACGAATCTATCGAGCACCAGCAATTATTAAAATTTAGTAATCTTATTTATGTAAAAATAACTATGTGAACCAAGAATATTCCACAGTTAAAGTTAAATGAAACGTGTGTAAGTAAGACCATTCATTCAAGAATGAGAATTTATATCACACAAATACTGGTTTATGGTCAAGACCATGGATCCCTATTAAGATAATCTTTAGAAAAAGACCTCACTAATATAACACCTGTTTAAAGCATGGTTCTTGATACGTGGCCTTTGTTGTCAGGGCTCTAAACACAATCCACCTTAACCGCTTGAGAGTCTGCCTGCCTGACCTATTTTATAGGTCTTTGCCTGACACCATTTTAACCCCGACACCCTTCGATCTTGCTTTAACTAAGCATCTGTGGCTAATCTAGTTACCACAGCTTTGTTTTTTTAGGTGCTGTAGCAGATATCTCATGATTACAATCAATTTAACAGAAATTACAGCTGTCATAACGCTAAAGGAAGTTAACAAGGGCCCCAGAGTCCCATGCCTACAGTTCTGTATTAGGTTATGCAAGAAAGCACCACCAATTAGACAAAAAGTACAAAGTGCTCAGAGCATGAAACAATGAGCTTCTGTGTCTTGGCCACCCAATGGAAATATTGCTTCATATAGGTCATTATGGTGCTGCTCGTGTCAGCAATAGTTCCATACAACAACATCCAAAACAGGCACCAATTCTGATAGGTAGTAGTACCCTATTTTATTATTTCTAACCCTTGAAAATAACACCATGATAACTTAACAATGAGATCCAACCCTCAACTATTAGAAGATGCACTTAATAGTCTCCTCTACATCAAAAGCACATAAAACAGCAACGCATGCCAATGCATAGGATATATGCTAACAAAAGTGGTTTATTTTGTTCCTATATGACATTTTACTGCACACTCAAACTCTGAACTGTGCAGCTGCAATCCATCTTCACATATAGTCAAGCCATAGCACCCAGATGAAATTATGTGCTTCTTCATATATAGTGCAAGCAGCACCGCCGGAAGTCCACAAATAACAGTCAGCAAGACGCCCGTAAATAGCTCCATTTCATTATTCTGCACGATAAAATATTCCTTACGGACAAAGCAAACAGACATCAAGCAAACGACGACCAATAGTATTCTATCCCGTGCCCAGCCTCTATAAATCAATACACGTTCTGAAACCATTTCTGTTTGATAGTGGTGCAGATCTCTGTCGTGAGGAATATTAACCCCTAATGCACACTCGCTAATACCAAACCTAAAAGGATGGTCGTTCAATGTGTCACAGACTTTGCGTCCGTCGGCCATAACATTCTGCATTCCCTGATACGCGACCACCGGAAAACTACCGGTACTATTCCCTTCAGCACCATCATCAGACTCCGCCATGCACAAGCTTGTTTAGTTTCTTCCATTATTGGTGAGCTCAACACTGATCTCTGGCATATCTTACACTAAGTGATTAAACAGAATTTACAAGCATACAGTGTCTGTACCAGAGCAAAGACAAATCGCTGACTTCTAGTGACAGATCACATTCTCCTATTTAAGAGCAGTGGTAAAGAACCATAAATCACTATAAAAAAAACACGGCTCATAACGGTGGCTCAAAAAATGCTGCAGATCATCATAACATTGCAAAGCAACTGAATACAGAACAAAGCTCTGCATAGGCTAGCAAATAAATTAAATTTCTCCCATAAAATCGTAAAATAAGATATACATTTCTGTCTACTTCAGAAACATGCTGCATATGCCCTGTAAATCTAAACTTGAACTTTGCAATCAAAGCTGGTCCAGAGTTGAAAACTCTGGAAAAGAGGACCAACTTTCATTATAAGGTAGGCTACAAGGTTCAATTCAACATAAATATTATTGCTCTAACATACAGTAATCTTACTAACTAGCTTTAATTACTTTCACATTCATTCCAAATCGACAAACACAGTCAGGTCCTGGTGATGATCCCTTCTAAACTTCAAATAACGATAAACCAAAATGTGACTGATCATCACACGTGTGGTTATTCAGGATGAATTCATTCGGTGGCATTCGCACTCTACTATCCTAATAGGCCTACCGCTTCGGTTCTGCGATGTGCAGCGCCAATTTCATCCGAAAACTGCGGTATACAAAACATGACCACGCACCCGCATTTGAAATACATAAATATGCCAAATAAGGATCCAAATTGATGTATAATCATGTGCCCACTGGTATTTATATCGATGATGTTAATCGAGCATCCTAAAAGGCTCCAAACGCACAGGAACCAATACAACGACAGGGAGCATATACAGACGAACAAACAGACATAACGATCAGTGTGCAACTCTACGCGCATACTCACTTGCCGAGCTCTTCCTTCAGTTCGTACGAGTCGCTGAACTTGGTGGTGGAACCAGAAGTCATTGTTCGCTTGTTTTAAATAATAATTAAGCTACAGAAATATAAACGATTGTTTATATAGTATATTCCGTATTGGAACAAACGCGAACCCGTCGATTCTTCCTTCCGAGTCTCGATCGAGGACGAGTGGGCGGAGTCTGCTATATTTAGACGCCGAGGGCGGAGTCTAGCGAGCGAGATCTCGTCAACAGCTGCGCGAGATCTCCGCACCAACTAATTCAGAAAGTATGTAAAAAAGGTGTTTACGCTGACCCCAGTCCAAATATTTTATTTTATTTATTCTACTTAAAATTATGCAAAGTTTGAAGATATGTAGATCTATAAATAAATAAGCAAAGTTTGAAGATATATGTAAGTCTATAAAATTATTGATTGTATGCTATTATCTCGGTCATTCGCTAAGCGTCAGTTTGTTAATAAACTTCAAAGACTCAATGGTAAAATAATGTTCGTTTATCTCCCGCAAATAAGCGATTTAAACAGTTGTCATTTACGATTACGTTACCATGTACTATCTTTTAGCGCTCTGTATCAGTCTGCAAAGAACGGACGAATGACGGTACACGTGCGATATGCTTAAGTCCGTTGCATAGACCTGTTTGCTCCTCTTAAGACTGACAATTAAGTGGCCGAATGATGATTGTTGGATATGGGCCTGGTTCTGCTCCCTCTAGAAAGCGAGCTATAGGACCTTGAGCACTCTTTTGACAACATCTTTGACCAGGGCTTTTTTTAACGTGCAGTTGCACACAAAATGTGCAGTTGTAGAAGCACTTTGTACAGTTAAAACTAGCAAAAAAGGTTATTGTCCTCCAATTGGAAGTAATTTATCATGGATGATGGGAAAGGAAATGAGTTGTGCAGTTCTAAAAATTCGTTTAAAAACAGCCCTGCCTTTGACTCGATACAGCCCTCGTGAATAAACTGGTAGACTGCGCATAAAATTCATGTGGCACTTTAGAACTTTAGAGTTCATTCATTCATTCTGAGAATTTAAATGCTACCAGGTCTACCTCTTCATAAACCAACTCAGAGGTGCCTCCAGCCCAGCCACAGAGTTCAACAGTTACGATTACAACGGTTCAGGGCAAACAATTTATAACTGTAATGCTTTTAATCTTTGTGGTAAGCCGGGGGGGATGGTTCAGTACGTCCTCGTCGTCTCCCCTGGGCAACAGGACCTGGTCCTGGCTAAATCTGAACCAGGGAAGAGGGAGAGACCTGATCAGTCGCCTTTCCCACCAACTGATCATGAAACTCAAATATGGAAAGCTCTACTTACAGAAGTGGAGATTTTCCATAGCTGGGCGGCTGTCACGTGCGAAAGCATCGTCAAAGCCATAAGTCAAGTCAAGCCTGTTCAAACCTGCTGTTTAATTAACTTTCTCGCAGAAATAATGAATTTCATCCTTTATGTATATGAAAATTGAAACTCATGCTTTGCAAGTATGAAAATAGTACTTATACCACAGTAAAAGGAAAAACAATGAAAACAACAAAAGACGAACAGCAAACACTTTACATGTAACATGATATAAACCCCATACTTATTATACAATTGTAAAAATAAAACAGCTCAAACAGCAAACAATTTTAAAAATCAATATGAATTGCAAAATACAGTCAACCAACATTTAAAAATACACGTATTAAATTTGTCTTAAACAGCAAATTCTGCACTCTAGTTCACTGCAGTTATTTTAAGTAACAAAGTTTCAGCAGTAGTACTATTACACAAAGCAATTGCATATAAAACCATTACATAATTATTGATTTCTAAACACAGCAAATTAATGCAAATTCTGCACTCTAGTTCACTGCAGTTCTTTTAAAGTAACAAAGTTTCAGCATTAGTACTATTACATAAAGTAATTGAATATAGAACTATAACATAATAATATTGATTTTAATCGAATCATTTTCAAAAACCTGTTAAAATTTGGCCCTGTCAACATAGCCTATATGGAAATAAATTATAATGATCGCTGAAACGAAATCAAAATTTGTGCAAAAGCGCATTTTCTAATACAAAATTGCATAATGTGTTCATACAACATTTGAACATTGGCAATTATACCCCTAATGTAACAAATTCGAAAACAGAATATACATGTACATTTAGATTTCACTATTAATGCAGCTTTATCGAGAAAATACATCCAAAGCCAAACATGCAGTTCATTTCACTGGCAGGCCTAAAATGAATACACATAAAATGGATTATATTTTCCAAATCTTTCATACAACAGTTAAAATGTACATATTTTGCTTGTATTGACAGGAAACAGCATCTATTACAAATTATAACGCCAGTGCAACAAAAGCATTAACAATGATAACAATAGTAAACAGTTAACAAAACAGATACAGTACCTGGGTAACATCATAAGCACCAATTATTGGTCCTTTTGGGGGTCATTATTTGACATCAAAGTGCAATGATACTTCAAAACTCTTACTCTCGATGAAGTTAAAAAAATATGAAAGTATAAATATGCTGGTCATTTTTTAAGAGCTGAACAAACAGTTCACATAATGTTCCGAGTTGCAGTGCTCAATCTAGCGCCTAATGCACAAATTAGCACCAGCTCATGTAATGGCTAAGTGCAATTGTGAAATGCATAACTGTATCTTAAGCAAGGCACTCTGGGCCCACTTAAATTTGCTTTCACATTTCATGCCAATGCAGAGTAAATTACCATAGACTAAATAACAGTAAACTGGCATATTAAATGTACTGGTACTTAGATTTTAAATCGCTGAATATAAGCCTATGAAACTGTAAGCATAGGTCTATAGTGCCAATAACTCTTCATTCATATCCTGACTACAATGTATGTTTCAAACAGCATTGACAGGATCAGACAATCCGTTAGTGCTTGAAGTTTAATCATCAAATCTTCACACGAACTAACCTACATGGGTCATACAATGCTCCACTGTTCCTCATGCAAGTCCTACATGGCACATTTGAGTAAAGTAAAGTTCGGCACAGTACAATCACATTCACTAGGCTTAAACCCATTGAGGTTGTGTTTTGTCTTATCAGTCACAGAACTATGGATGAAAAACATTTTGAAGGAAACATTTAATTCCATCCATCACATCATGCATAATTTCTAACAATAATTAACGTGGATGTTTTGCATAAAAATTGAGGGCTATAATATGTACTAATAAACAAGTGCCAAGTCAAAAACAAAGGAAACAATGGCGTAATCAAATATGCAAACCATGGGGCCTGTCTCCGCAAGAGGAAGCAGGTTCCCTTAAACGTTAGGCCCGTTCTTGCAAGTTCTTGCAGTGCGATTCTCATTAACAATAACAGTAACGAAAACGTTAACGAAAATAAGATGAACTCATCAACAATAACTATAACTAACAAATATCATTACCTATGGCTATTACAAAAATAACACCAATAAAGATTCCTCATTATTTTTTTACTGAAAATAAAACGTACAGAATTAACCACTAACTAGAACTGTGACCAAAATAAAATCTGTAAGGAGAATCGCATTGCTCCATGCATGTATAACTATTCTGCTCGAATGGTAGGTATGATAGTACTGTAAGAAGTGGATCTAAATGTTGAAACTATTATTTCCTATTTATTTCCTCTATTTATTTCCTCTGTAAACTACTGTGCGTTTGCTGGTGGTATATTAAGGAATATTCTTACTTACTTACTTACTATGCACTCAACGCAACCCAGTGTAAATCAATGAAACAAAATAACAATAACAGGGTCCCTGAGTTGGGGGCCGTCTATGTATTACATGCGCACAGAGGGGATGGGCCCCCCATTATGGCACTCTTTGGCGATGAGACCACAGAAGCTGCGCCTAAGTGAGGTCACGGTTTGCATCTAATGCTGCTTGCTGAAGTGTGTTGTCAACAGGTATAAATTCTAGCACGAGCTTTAATTACACAATAGCTACGTAATGGCATGCATAAAAATACATAACAAGAATATTCAAATTGTACTCTCGAACTTAAGAATTAGTAAAAAGACTCATTAATAATTGTACAAATTATTGGAATGCAAGTTCTAGAAAAACTGCCTAGAAGTAAAATTAACTATAGTCCGATGAAAGGCCACACACAACAGTTGTTGACACTATAAACGTTCATAATCATACCAATTAACATGTACACTCACGCATTGTTTAAAAAAATAACAATCTACTATCATCAGTTTATATAACAGTTAACAATGGAAATCACTGAGCGCAGCCACGAAACAGTATTTAAACAAAGCTAATTCTAGGTACCAGAAACAACTAATCATTGGCACTCATCCCTGACAATTCTGAGGCATTTTGTCAAGTCATCTTACTTGATCCTAAAATCCAACAAGGCACATTATCGGAAGAAATCTACACAGGATGGCCGATACAAAACGTGGTTCATACTTAGCACTGCTGTTGTAACTTGGTCTCTCGTAGCACTCCACCCAAGTTTTGCATGCAATAGTCACACCAATCTAAACTTTAGTCATCACACACGTGCACACGAAAGTTCAGATAAGCCTAGCCTCAGTATGGATCAACCACACACAGCTCAATCACACCATGGCTCAGTCACACCATGGCTCGTCACACCATGGCTCGTCACACCATGGCTCGTCACACCATGGATCATCACACCATGGCTCATCTACAGCTACACGCTTGCTTGTCTTGGTTACAGCTTGGCTGACGACAACCAAATCTATTCAAATAACGTTTTCACATATCTCGGCGTCATTCATGAAGTCGAATGCAATGAAGACGACAACAGTTTCCTGTTTGACTCGTGCGTCCGTATCGCACTGGAACCCGACAACACGTGTTGAGACGGGGAACCAATGGACGAACTCGCACCATCGCTGCTCCACGAAGACACCAATCCCTTCTTTTGATAGCACTGGAATGTCATCGGAGAAAAGTCTTCCGACGTCGATGTCGTGCGATGACCTTGACCTGGATTGGATAGCGATCGGCTGGGCTTTGGGACGACTGGTTCGCTGACCATGCAGTCGGTGTCGAGAGTGGATGAGGTGATGGAAGAGGATGGCATGGAGATGAAGAGATGAGACTCGTTGACGGTCGAATCGACCGTTGGCATCTGTTGGCTGCTGCTTTCGTCGTGGAAGACATCGTCCGTGCCGACCGTATCGTCGTCGTCGAGAAATCGGATGCACCGCTTCTTTCGCCTGCACACCATCAGCAGACGTTAAATCGGTTAGGTTATCAGTACGGGTAATTTCAGATGACAATCAGGGCTTAAAGTGTGAGTGGACGGTCATGGACGGCGTCCGTGCACTTGTTTTAAAATCTGAACACCGTCCATGCGAGCACAGACTGGAAAGGTAAGGGGCGTCCAGGCACTTCTTTTGGAGAGGTAAGGGGCATCCAGACACTTATTTTTCCACACTTTAGGCACTGATGACAATGCTTCAATTGTATATTTAATATAGATTTAGGATAATTCGACTGTTAGACTGAAATACAGACAATTAACAGCAGTATAACTTATTGTTTGTGGGGCATGGTGGTGTAGTGGGTATGTTCATTGCCTTGCAGCCGGAGGGTTGCAGGTTCGAATCCACATCAAGTTGCCGCGTAGGGACCTTGGGCAAGTCCTTCACTCGCAATTGCTCAGCGTTTCCGCATGAAACTCCGATTCAGTGTTCGCGCTGTTGTCGGGAGCGCTTCTGAATAGATATCTTGAAGGGGCGCTACAACAAGTATACATACGCTCATACAGCACCACTAGTACCACCCCCTTACATTTAACTGGCACCATGTAAATTATTCACTTATTTAAAAGCAGAGGTGTAAATACTATGACGATCATAAAGATCCCAAAGAAATCCATATCCGTTTTCAACACAGCAAACAAGATGGTTAAAATAATTCCTGCTACTCTGGAATCACATTAAACCCTAGATACAGGACCGCATTAAGACCAGTGCAGGCCTGCATGCTGCGATTACCTTCCAATGGGCCTCTCTGATAGCCCACCAGTCCACCACACACATACTACGGTACTTATAACTGCCTGGCCCCAAAACTGCGGACCCAGGTGTTGAAGGACCATTAACACCCACCTTAAATTGAGCCTGCCTAAATACATATATCTGTATACCCCACAGAGTACTGTAAGTTCTTTCTGAGTTTACCTGCAAGGCTTGCACCAGCGATGTTGCTGGTCTAACCCATACCTAGCACGACATTTCTTTGAGGTGGATGTTTCTGAAAAAAAACATGAAGCAAGACATGATAAGAGAATTAATTCCTGGTTAACTGCTTTTACAGTCTTCACTGCAGTAATATATAACATCATGAATCATCGTTGGTTGTAATCTTTAACTGTAACGTAATTCTAATTATGGCAGTAATACGTGGCTAAGGACAACAATACCTGATTTTCAACATGTTCATGAACTGCTCTTACCTTGATTTCCTGCTTTTGAGAAACTGATGATAACTTGATAATATTTTACATGCCACATAACACAACTAGGGATCTACTTACTGAGATACAGGCCTTGAATATGGTCAGTGGTCACCCATCAAAATGTCAAAATTAGGTTTCACTTGCATTTGAAAGAGGACAGACACATCTTGTCAGTCAATCAATCTAACACATTATCTCATGAAAACAGAAAGTTGCAAGTTTTTTTAATTTTAAAATGATCACATTTGAAAGGGTCAACAATGCAGCTCATCACTGTTCTAGAAGTACCAAATAATAATGGAAATAAGTATGTTAAAAACTGGAGTATTTCATCCCACCAAGTTCTGCAAAAAATTGCGAAAATAATGATGCACGATGTTTTATGTGCTATTTTTACATTACAAAGCGAAAATTTACATGTAACTATAAACGAATTTATGAAAAATCTCATCTTTCAGATGCAGCATGTTATAAATTCTACCAAATATGCCACAATGTAGGTACCCATTGTATTACATTATACATCATAATTTTCAGACTTTTGCTAACCATGGTAGTTTTGAATAACTCCAAGCCCACCATGTAGTCCCATCTCATTTGTGGCATCACATTTAGCTGCTCCAAATGATTACTCTACTTTCGTCAGGCATTAACACTAAACATTTTGTGTTTATTTAGGCCAACGGTGAATTTACTTCACTTTCGGCACTGTCTTTGCCTCACTGTTCTTAGGACTGTCCTATTCAACCGGGGGTTGGACTGGGAGCGCTCCTGAATGGTTAACCTTGAAGTGGTGCTTTACAAAATTTTCTGTAATAAAACATGGATAAAATAAATACCTCGATCTTCGTCTCGTGACATCATTCGTCGATTCAATTGATTCATCTGTTCTCGTTTCCTCTTCTTCCTGATCTGCGTCGCGTAGTTGTCTCGCGCGCTCCATCCTGGAAACTTCTGTCGGTGCAGCAGTTTCTCCTTGCGAGCCATCTCGTAATACTTGTTCTGCTCTGACTGATTCAACGAGTGCCACTGTAATGTACAAGGGCGGATACAGAAATTTTCGAAGGGGGGGCCAAAATCCTACAGAACTACTTATGGGGGAGGCCACGTCTACTTTTCGAGCAAAATAACTGGTCAAAAATAAAGAAATTTCCAAATGGGGGCCATGGCCGGATTGCCCCCCTGGATTCGCCCCTGGTAATGTATACGGCTCAATACGGTTATTTATTGATTGAAAAGACATTTACTGATCGTCGTTTGTAATATTTTTGGAATGCTTTTGAAGATTATAAACGAGTAACAGTTCTCAATTTTGCCTTAGCTAATATATATATAAGGCAATTACAGTCTTGATAAACAACCCTGAAATTATGTCATTTTAAATTTTTTCTCTTTAAAAAGACATCGTGATACAGCAACATTCATTCAAAAGCTATTATTATTATTGTTATTTAGAAAGTTTTATATAGCGCCTCTTTAAGGTAGGCTACTCAGAAGTACTCCTGGCCCAACTATGAGTAAATAGGACAGTTTTGAGATTTTTAAGGAACAGAGTAGAGTGACTCCTGGGCAGTTAGCGCAGTGTAACAGGAAGCCATTCCAGGTCGCAAGAATAAATAGTTCCAGACGTGTCAGAACATGGCTCACACATATCGGTATGATATTTAAATTAGGAAGAACTCAAGACTGATTCCATCATTTTACACTTATTCTGCAAATATTTCGCACTTATACATGCACATGCAGTGGTTAAAGTGATCCTGGTGAGCAGTGGGAACGCTGATGAAGAGTTTTATTGCAACGCATGTGTTTCTAGGGTCAAATGCATGGTGAGCAGTGGGAACGCAAGCAACAAATTTCCTGAGCAGTGGAACGCCATTCCCGCGCGTTCCCGCCCACTTTAAACCCTGTGTACACGTATGTCTGCATGTATCTAGACATTTTGCAGTTGCTACAATCGCCGACCTTTCGACCAAGTATCTGGTTGATGGCAGCGGACTCCTTCAGTGTGCACTCATCGACGACCTTTGACCTCATCTCCTTCATGAACAACATAAACGCGTTCAGCGGCTTTTTTATGTGCATTCGTCGCGAGAAAACTTTTGCGTCGGATGACGACTGCGTCGAGCTGGCTGACTTCTCGACAGACGATGACTTCGGCTTTGAGTTCTCGGAAGAGCGACCAAGCGGAAACCACACCATCTGGCGACTGAAAGAGAAATATACTAGATCAAGAAATTTACAAAAGACTAGCTGTACCCGGCCACGCGTTGCTGTGGCTGAAAAGACTGTCCAACTCTCCCTTCCTACGTCCCCTCCCCTTTCCCCTCCCCTCCCGTTCCCCTCCCCTTCCTCCCCTCCCCTCCCCTTGCCTTCCTCCCCTCCCCTTCCTCCCCTCCCTCACCTCCTTCCGTCCCTCCCTCCCTGCATCCCTCTCTCCCGTTTCCTCCCCCTCCCACCCCTTCGTCCCTCCCCTTCCTCCATCCCTAGAAATATGCGCTATAGAAAGACGCGTGGAAAAGGGCCGCAAATGGACGATTTTGTAAAAACCAACGGTTGCATATAAATATGCGCTATAGAAAGACCGTTCAAAGACGGCCGTATATGCGTTTTAAAACGCGCCCGAAAAATGGGCGGACGGATGCGTGAAAGTTCAAATCGAAATGGGTGGACTCCATCGACGTATATCGAATCGATCGCATAGTTGTTTTTTTTGTCGTAAAGATTGTGCTTTTCCCCAAAATGCATTATACAAACGCACTCATGTTCGAATGGAACGTTTTGCGAAAATTTTCAAAACAATCGGTCAAGAACTTTCCGAGATCCTTGATTATGCATGGTAACGTTTTACATTTTTATTTATATACCTGGTAGATTGGCAATCAATTAATAAATGTTTGAAATCCAATTTTCAATATGTTACAAAAAAATCACAGATGGGTCAAATTTTTCTGGTGAATTACAGTCAAATCCATATAAATCTTAACTTTATTCAATGAGCCAATGTCACTTTAGCACAACTTCACAACAAAATGCTTGCTTGATTTTTATGCATTTTCACTGCTTAACAACACCAAATATCTGTTTAAATTCAATTTTTAACTGCGTAACTTTCTCCATCACAAACTCCTTAAGTACATTATGATTTCTGCACCTCAAGTAATAAATCTGATCACTGGCACCCACAGTCTGTGCAGATATCTGCACAGAGAGGAAGCAGACTGTCAAACCCTGCATGCACCATCAAGGCCTGAGATGGGAAAACAGAACTGACTTCCATGAGGGGCAAGGATCCATCTTACACCTAAGCATGAAAGAAATGTGTGAATTGTATGTACCACACAGAATTTGGGAAAACAGCAAACAGCCACTTACGTTGGACACTGTGTCTTTTATGGCAATGTTTACAGATTTTGCTTTCAGAGTGACTAATACAATAATAAGTCATGTCAAGAAATTTTTACTGAAATGAATATCACGCACAATGCCATAACAGACTGATGAGACATTAGCCACAAAGAGGAGGCCCAAAAGAGATCGCAATCAAACTGGGAAGGAAACCCACAGAACGAATTATTACCAAATAAGACTTGAAAGATGGATCAAAAATGATGCAGAACAGCTTCGGCAGAACTTCACGAGCAGATCAAGTTCATAATCTAGAACTGGCCATAGAAGCATTACATTACAGTATCATATCAAAAACCTAACTACGATCTTAACTAGGACCTTAACTAAACGCGGTACTGCACTCCGAGTAAGCAACGCATTCATTCTCGAAACCCCTTAAAATTTCCTTCGTGGAAAGATGATCTCCAAGGGAGACAGACGTAGTACCTGCTGCTGCCTTCTGCTGATTCACAGGACTTCCGCCGGTCAACATCATCCGCTGGATAAGGACAGACGAGCGCCGGATGCGAAACTCCAGGGCAGGGAATGTTGAGAGGAGGAGGAGGATGGGAGTGATGATGATGATGGTGACGATGATGATGAGGAGGAGGCGGATGCGGAGGCTGAGAGGAGAAGTAATCGCCTGCGTTGAGTCGAGTGAGAGATGAACCGGACATCATCGAAGGCAGATGATACGGAGAGCCAAATGGCAGCGGATACGGAGCGTGGTTACCACGAGAAAACTGGTCAAAGCTGGCAAAGAAACAAGGAAGACACAACCGTTAAAATCGTAAACCCTGTTGGCTGTGTTTTAACAATAAATTTATATGGTGAATTCATTGCTCCGCAAATAGTAAAGCTATTGCTGGTAAATAAGGGCATAGCCAGAACTAATTGTAAGGTTATTTTGGTTTTTCAGGGATATTGGATATTGTCATTTTTTTGCACTTTTGTTTCTGATAACAGTATTACATTTATATGGGGGTCTGAATCTGTAAAAACTGCCCATAAATACACCCCAAGTCCCCCCATGCTTTGTTAAATGTTTAATTCAACAAATTACAAAATGCTTAATTCAACTGAGAGAAACATTTAGCAAGTTAATCAATTAAGCATTTAATTTAATAAGTTCAATTAAACATTTAATTTAATAAGTTCAATTAAACATTTAATTTAATAAGTTCAATTAAACATTTAATTTAATAAGTTCAATTAAACATTTAATTTAATAAGTTGAAACTGCGTACCATGAGATCGGAGCGAATTCTCTGGAGACGAAGAGATGAGACAACTGATGGGATGGTGGCGCACCAGGTATGTGGTACATTGATGAAGATGGCGAATAACCTGTTTAGCAAAAAACAGAATTACCCTGAAAGAATGACGCTATGCCTTCCATAGACAGAAAATCCAGTGGTGACAAATGTTCTCACCCAGGGCCAGTGGATCTCCAGATTTCTTAAAATCTAAAGCGTAAGCCAATTAGATAAATCAATTGGATATAAAATCAATTGAATATAAAATCAGTAACCGATTCTCGATGTTCTTTAATTGGAAACCACAAAAAATGTATGAAACGAGGCTGATTACAGTGACAAAAACACATTATTGTATTCATATATTGTATTGTATCTGACCATTTGTAAAGTGCTTCTTGCAGCAATTATAGGAGACAGGTCTATTCTTTTAGGTTCTCGATCTCAAATCCAGCGATATAACACTGAATTAACCACTGCATATCTGTGGAAAGGCCATGGCTTCCATGAAATACCCAGAAGTGGTGCTATGTAATTGTAGCCTAGTTTCTTAAAATTTCACATTCATTTCCTCTCATCATCATGTCTTCAGTTCACACAGTGATACATTTAAAATATAATGATTTTTAATTAGTTCCCTGTTAGGTCCTATTTAAGCCTATATCCTACATAAATATCCTTTTTCCATTGTCTTGATGCATTGTCTGTCATTCCATGGTTTCCACATAGTTACAAAGTCCTGTTCCTTCAGTCTTCTCTTCATTAAACGTCTGATCTTAATAATAATAACTTTTTATTTATATTAATAATTATTATTATTAATTATTATTATTACTAATTTTTACTTGTTCCTCGCATAGATGAACAAACCTCATTAACAACTATAAGCGCCTTAGGTTTCTTTAAAAATTACCAATTGAATTGAATGTTTACTACAGCAATGGCTGCATTAGTGAAATCTTGACTTCCTCTTAATGAGCTATTATCATATAACGTATGCGAACAACCCACACATAGATTTGGAAGAACAGACCAGTAAGGCTTTTGTCTCCAGGTCACAAATGATCCTGAGACAATTTTTTAAAATTTCTTTAACATCATTCTTGCAATTTGATAATGTCTTCAGGATTTGTCTACATGTTTTATCAAAGTTTGACCATAAAATTTTAATGTTTTTCTACACAGCACATAATCTGTCTCAATTAATTTTTGAAAAGAAGTTGCACTTTGTCGTAGCAGCACTGTTGAGCAGCTTTTTAACGGAGCAATATAAATTTCTACCTCACATTTCAATAGATCACAGCGATCACAAAGAAAGCATTTGTCGGCCGACAGACCAACCCGTTCTGGAGCTGATATGAAGCGGTGGTGGTGGAGGTGCAGGTGGCGGCGGTGCAGGTGGTAGACCCATGTGGGGCTGTGGTGGACCTTGAGCACAGTGGTTGTTGTTGCACATGTAGAACCATGGACTGGGAGGCAGAATCGTCGGAACATTGTTCTGAAAAACAACAACAAGTAAGACATCACAACCAACTAAACATAAACGATACTTCGATCTTCGTACTCTGCTTCTTTCTTCCCTGGTTTTACTTTCATTCGTTCATTCATTCATTCATTCATTCCGAAAATTTATATAGCGCCCCTTCAAGAAGCCTACTCAGAGGCATTCCCAGTCCAGCCACAGCTAAAAAGATAGGTCTTGAGCAACTTGTAGAAAGCAGGCAAATTATTCCGAGGTAGTAAGCGTACTGACCCACAGTTTGATTCTGATCAAAACTGACAAACACATGAAAAACATGGCACATTATTTATATAGCCCCTGCTTTTGTGACAGATGAATTTAATAGATTTTCTTTTTTGTACTACATTACAGTACAACACATGTATGTACTGCAGGTTCATATGGTGGTACATTGGTGCATACATCATAATCGTAAACCTCTAAAATGCCAGCAGAAAGTCAAGGGCAGGGCACTAGCATATATTCATGAGTGCTGCATCAAGTCACAGGGTCGTCCAAAGGGTAGTCGAAAGAAAGTCCGAGTCCGGTTGCCAGAGGGTTAGAGGGGCATAGTAGCTGTTAAGGTTGATGTCATTCATATGAAAACTGTGAAAATGAGAAGGTGGCTTGACCCGCCATTTATGCAAACATTCAAATGGGTTTCAAATGCGACAGTGTTATCGCACTGAATCAAATATCATCTCATTGTTGTTCATTGACTGGATGGCCAAACTGCAAATACTCTGCCAAATTATTTTCATGTCTTCAATGCCATACTTGTCTTTGGTAAGTGCGCAGCCTACCAATAGGCAAGCCATGACAACACTGTCATCAATCCAGCTTCCATGTACGGAAGAAAAACTTTCATAAATAAAAATTCTGTTTAGATAAGAATTATTATTGTCATCAGTACGAATTCTATTTAACCAAGAATTTTATCATCCCGCTTCAATTTATGCATGAATTTTTCCAATCGAACCTACTTCTATTTAGGTGGAAAAAAACTTCATCGCTCTAGCTTCTATTGAAGCAAAGACTTGGTTTCCTAAATCCAGCTTCCATTTACGGAAGTAGTCATTTTCCTCTGTCCATCTTCCATTTTAAATTGACAATACAAACTAATTTAGCAACGTAAACTGTGGTTTTACCAAGAAGAAAAATCACAATAATAATATACAGCCGAACAGGAAATATTAGCAGGATAATGGAGACAAAGAATGGCAGACCCAAAAAGGTCAGTAGGCCTAGAGCCACTCAAATAAGGTCACCAATTAGCCAGCAGCAACTATGGCAACGAAGAACCGTTTATAATGTTAATTAAACAAGTGCACAGCAAAATCTCAACTGTGGAGATAATTAGTTCATACACAAAACCTACTCAACCCAGAAAGTGAAACTTAGCTTAAATATACGACAAGGATAAATCAACTGTCACTTTTCATATCCATTGCCACTGTTTTTGTGTCCTGTGCGTGGTTCGAATTCACTTCCTTAGGTCATCACTGGTGGAACATGATCCACGACTTAATTATCACATCCTCTTACGTGAACACGTCAGGCTGTTGTCTTCGCATCTTGTCTCAGGGCAAAATGCAGGGTGAAAATTGCCGTGGGGGTTGAGGGGTTCAACCACCCCCTCTGGTCTTTCTTAGGACCCCACAATTATGTAGTAAAGTCTTCATTGCACACCCAAACTCCGCATAAATCAACATATCAACCTTCGGTTATTTTTCTGCAATTCTCGTACTGGCTGACAGTTAGTACTGCTTTGTACATATGTGAATACGTGCAAGGTCGCTTGCAAGATCCACCATAAAACTGTAGACCCTCCAAAGATAACCAGACAGACAGACAAGCGGACATGCATAGGTTTATAGGCAGACAGACAGACAGAAAGACTGACTGAGTGAATGAATCAATGATTGTTGGCTGACCAACCAATTGCCTGAGTGACCGCTTGTACATTCTTACTGATTGACCAACTGATTGAACAATTGATTGACTGAGTTGCTGACTGACTGATGATTGGCAGACTGATTGATTGATTAACCCATAGATTTATCAGCTGCACAGGGTAAGAATTTCCAGGGAGTGGAGGGTTCAACCCCCAATCTTTTCTATGGCCCCATAGTGAAGTCTGCTTTTCACACCCCAACTCCATGCGGATCATAGTCCAACTCCCCCCACCCCCACCCCGCAATTTTTCCACAATTCTCATATTTCATCTGCAGGGCTGTTCAATAGAGCTAACAATCAGTATATGAAGTTTCATGTAGCAATTGACCCATGGGCAGCAGTCATAAATAGAGTCAATTTCTGAGTGTCTCATCTCTCATTAAAATCAGAATTTCTTCAATTCATCCAGAACTTCATCTCAATGGGACATCATCTAATAATTGCCCGTTTAATTTAATGCCAGATTTAAGTGGCTTTAAACCATTTATTAATTGTTTATGCGTCGATCGGATTTATTTCTACGGTGGCTGTTCCACTTCTGCGATGATCGATTGACAAAAGGTCATCTTTTAGTAATTGCTTGGTCGGGTCACCAATAGTTCGGCCCTGCCTCTCTTTTCGGCTTCATCGTCGTCTTTCTCGTCCCTCAAAGCTAATTTTTAGAGTTATAGTTTGGGAGGTCTACTACTCCTGCCCTAAGACCCTCGTAGTCATGACCCATGACTATTTTATTATTTACCAGAGGTCCCAACTGCACCACCACTACCCCCTCGCCCCCCACTCCCCCAGTTTCCTACCATCGGCCGTGTTGCATTTTACGCTGACATTATTTCCCTCTCATCCGCCGTCTTTGACAGCTGCTGTCTGTCGGTCCTGACTGCATCCATCATACGGTCTCGTTACGAACTGTCGGACCGACCAAAAGAGATCTTCAAGTCGGTCATTTTTGTTTCAGTTTAACCTCCTGTAGACGTTCTCATGGCGGCTGGGTCGATCGATCGTCGGCGGGGGCAGGGGGTAGCAGAGGGAGGGAATATGATCAGCTTTGAATAGCCAGAGAAGAAGGAGAGGGGGAGGAAGAGGAGGAGGAGCAAGAGGGTTGTCGGGGGTGACGGGGCCACCCTTTAGAGGACTCCGTCGCACATGACTGGCCACAAACAAGTCTCGCCTCATGCTGGCTGTCACGGACTTTAGCGAGAGCATTCATCTTTTACGCTCAGCGATGGCATTCCATGAGAAAGATTGTCCGGATTTTGACAGATACTCGTTTAGTGTCTTCGGGGCTCATTTTCCCCTCGGGGCTTAAAACATTTCAACGTGTCTGCAAGCGAGGGCAACGCCGGGTGGTTTAAGGGGGGGGACCCCGAAAGGTAAAGTGTAACCATTGCTAAGCCTGAAAACTGACAAGTCAATAGAACTGGGTGAAACGCTGTTGATCTGTGATCTGCGCAGACTGTTAGCAGGCCATGATGGATGACTGCTGTAGAGGGTCCTTCCTATTGAACCATTGTACTTCGTCAAGTCTGGGTGGAGTTTCAGATTGTGCGTCCATATGTCCACATTTCCTCCCCTTCATGCACCAACACTCACACTGTATTGGGTTACTTTTTTTTTACAATGCCATATATATAATATATATATATATATATATATATATATATTGTGTCCCAATAAATCGGGGCCCCTTTTTATAATGTGAATAAAACAGGCAAATCTTAATCGATTTTCAAAATTTCAAAACTGTTTTTATCCTGAGATAATTATCTTACACTGATTCAAATATTAAGTTTCTGGCATGAATATTGACGTCACAATTACGTCATTTGCATCATAGAATTCAAATGTCAAGTACCGCTACCAGCGCGACGCTCCGACGAACCGGTCAAATCAATATTTCTTAGAAGCTTTTTTAGACCGCTCACTGTCCATCCCTTGTCCGGAAATTTTTGAATAAACTTTTTTGCGCCGTAATGTTTATTTATCCGTAAGAATTTTATTACAGTTTTGTCTTCTTGGCTGAACGCCATTCTCCAAAGATTTTTGTTGACATTTGGTTTCGAAATGTAAATTAATGACGTCATTATGACGTAATTTTTTAGTGAGGGCCGTTCATAAATTACCAATTTGTAGATAAATATCTCAGGATAAAAACAATTTTGAAATTTTGACAATCGATGAATATTTGCCAGTTTTATTCACATTATAAAAAGGGGCCCCGATTTTTTGGGACACAGTGTATATAGGAAAGAGATCTTCTGTTTCAGACCCTCCCCAACCAGCAAGCTTTGAAAAAATAATAATCCAGCAGGAAGACACAAGTTAAAGTATAACTATGTCAAGGCACGTGTTGTTACAAGGCTACCGATTCAAATGCTGATAATGGCTTATACGAGAATAAGAATTTTAGATAAGCGTGCTCCTTGCGTGGGACATTAACTGGCAGTGTGGCATCTGTAGCACCATTCAAATGAGCAGACCTGTGCTGAAGGAGCTCACCTAGTTAATTTATTGCAAAATATGTAGAGATGAAGCTATAATTATGGTTTCCATAGAAACAATGGCACGTATACATTTGGTTGGTACTCTTTAACAAAATTGCTCACATTCCATTTCAGCCTTAGCAAAATATGAGCAAGTTTCAGATTGTTCAAACTTCTCACCAAATATGTCAAGGCAACATGCACAAAAAATCCAAAGAGTTCGAGCTTAAGGTATATATATTATATACACACATACATATATATACACATATACATGCGTATATGTAAATATATATATATATCGTTTCATGTGGCCTTGAAATGCCACTGGCTGAACTGTGAAGAAGTGTAACAAGTACACAAATTGCATTAGGAAATCACAGTAATCACAGCAGCACAAATGGACAAAAGATATTTCCTTTCCAACAGTAGCCAGAAGCACAGAATCTAAAAGATGATATTGAAGTGAGATACCTTATACAATACCTGTAATTTGCAACAATGAAAATTACTTCACTCACCCACAACAACAGGAATGATTTATATCTCAATTTAGACACAAAATTGTTAGACTAGGCCACAACCGCAAAATCTCTTTTTTTATCAAACGATATATGCTCGCTTTTCTTACAGCCAAGTTAAACAGGTCACAAATGACCTGCAGGGACTTACGAAAAAACACCTTAAATCAGTGCATTTGGTGCAATTGAGACACACAGGTGCTGTTATTAAGATCTCAGCAGGCTCAGAACAGTTATCAGGTTCAAGGCCTGAAGATATCTTACAGTAACCTAACACCATATTATACGCTATAATATAGACATTAAGCTGTCTGGATCATGGCATGAGAAACACTGTTTTAAATTTTTTTACAGATGTATCATTGACTCCCTTCAACTGCTCAAACCAAATCTTATTATCTATTCATCTATTTTGAAACAATGTTAAAATTGGTAATACTTTCTTTCATCAGTATTACTAAATCAACTTCCTTTCATCATTATTGGAACAGAAACATTAATCTTACTTAGCAATGTGATATTGATGCTCCCTTATATGTATACCGGTACACACATAAAAACATTGTAAAGAATTCACAAGTAAACAATTATTTCAGTTGTTGGGCAACTAGAACTATGAAAAACCCATTCTTCAATTATAATTGATGCTGACAGGCCATCTGAAATAAGAAATTGTTCTCACAGGCCATCTGAAATAAGAAATTGTTCTCACAGGCCATCTGAAATAAGAAATTGTTCTGACAGGTCATCTGAAATCAGCAGTTAACCATACAATCATTCATCATTATAGGTCTGCAGTCTCCATGAGTATTTGCTACTGACAGGTATTCAAAAGGTATTGACAGTTATCCGTGCCTATAACCTTTAGTCATATCATATGCACTGTAATCCTTTAGATCCAAACTGAGCAAAATGCATGCGAAGAACAGCTTACCAAACCAGGAATGGCACTTCCCGTAGCATAGGAATATGGATTGAGGAGTGTGTGGTAACCAAATGGAATGCGACTGTGGAAAGAGTAGTAATCCGCTGAAACCAAACAGACACCGCATAAAACATCACATGCCAAGGCTAAGGTAATAAGTCCCTAACACTTCATTCATCCACTCATTCATTCATTCCATTCGGGTGTCCCGTAGCTCAGTGGAGAGAGCGCTGTCCGTTAAACTGAGAGCCATCCGTGCGACCCGGGTTCAAGCCTCATTCAGGGCATTAATTTATTAAAGTTTCTGTTAGCTGCCATTGGCGCTTTGCTGTTGTGTTGCTTGACTCGGGTTCTGCTAAAAATAAAAGATAGCCCCTCCCACTTCTGGCTTGGCCGACCAGAAGTGATCCAGTACTTAGGCCATTAGTTAAGTTACCGAACCCACTACTGTAAAGCCGACCTGCGTGTCGTGCTATAGTGGGCCGCATTTCGTATAACCTGCAGGGCTTAAAGTGTGGCTGGACGGTCATGGACGGCGTCCATGCACTTATTTTAAAATCTGAACGCCGTCCAGCCACTTATTGGCCAGCAATGACTGGAAAGGTAAGGGGCGTCCAGGCACTTCATTTGGAAAGATAAGGGGCGTCCAAGCACATATTTTTCCATACTTTAAGCACTGATAACCTGTACCTGTAATCATTCTGCGGTGTGTCAGATTGAATCATTAAAAGGAATATTATTATTATCCATTCAGAGGACTTCTGATCACCCATAGCTGTCCCAGGCAAGAGCTCAAGGGACTGCTCTTTTCCAAAATCCCTCCCCATCTGCAGCAGATTATCTCCATATACATGTTGCTACCTATAGTGCCCACCCACCTCTACCACCACCACCATTCCTCACATGTAATTCATCTATTCTTCAGTCCATATCCGTCATTGCAAAAGAGACAAATGAAAAGAGGACAGAATAGAATCTGAGTTATTGAGAACCTACATATAGTGGCACACATAATAGACTATATCACTTGAGACAGAGGTTGGGGCAGACAGGGTGTGAATTGCCGGGGATGGGTTGTGGGATTCAACCCCCAGTCTTTCTCATTACACCATAGTGCAGTCCTCATTGCACACCCCAATGCCACATAAATCAACGTCTGACACCCCCACCGCCACCCCACCCCACTTTTTTACAATTTTCATACTGGGGCAGAACACCTTGTTAGCCAGAAAATCAGGCAGAGCAGAAGACTTCACCACAGAGGAGAAGACTTGCCATCACAGAGAAGACTTGCCACCACAAAGGAAAAGACTTGCCACAAAAGAGAAGACTTGCCATCACAGAGGAGAAGACTTGCCATCACAGAGGAGAAGACTTGCCACAAAAGAGGAGAAAACTTGCCATCACAGAGGAGAAGACTTGCCACCATAGAGTAAAAGATTTGCCACAAAAGAGAAGACTTGCCACCACAGAGGAGAAGACTTGCCACCAGTCCTTGAAATACATGCAGTGCCAAGAAACAGAGTATTTCCATACATGCATGCTCTGCCTCTTGGCACTTCTTCTTATGCTTCCTCTAGGGCAGCGTTTCCCAAACTGTGGGTCGCGACCCAAAAGTGGGTCGCAGAGCTTTGGCAAGTGGGTCGCGAAAGTTCTTATTTCTCTGTTAATTTCAGTATTTATTCCAGTAACCCTCAAACGTCATACTTTATTATTCCGTTATAACTAGTGAAACAACATTTGACTATGGTTGGGCTATAACTACCTTCTACTTGTGCGTGTATGTGAACAGGAAACAGTGCACGAGACTTAGCAACGAGACTTGGCATGTTTAATAAAAAGTCTGCCATTCAAAAATAAACAAGAGAGCAGTCTTTCTATTTTTTGGCTTAATGCTGCAACTGTATTTCCCGAACTCTCTGATATTGCTTTGTCAGTGTTGTTGCCGTTTTCAACCACATACCTGTGTGAGGCTGGGTTTTCAGCATTGACGGCAATGAAAACAAAATACAGGAACAGGCTGTGCACAGATCATGACATGAGGCTGTGTCTGACTTCACGCATTGACTTACTTATGAGTAACATGCAGGCCCATCCTTCACATTGATTCTTTAAACTTAAAGTTTAAATTTAACGATTAGTTACTGTTACATTGATATAACAGTTGCTTGCATTGCAATAAATGTTGGCTTTTTCCTTAAGTTAAATTTTACTGTTTTAAATGTGGTAATTTCTAAATGCTGGATGTAAATCAGCATATCTTAATCCCGATTTATGAAGCAATCCTTAGTTAGTGTTAGTATAGTACTCTGTACCTAATTTTGTTTAGTCACTTTAGTGGGTCCCGAGACAGAAAAAATATTCCCAAGTGGGTCCCGAGCCAGAGAAGTTTGGGAACCTCTGCTCTAGGGTCTCCTGCACACAGTTTTTAAAACTTCAGTTTCAATTGAAAGTATTGATGCTATAGGAACTGGATGCCGCTGCTATAGGTAACAGCTGATCTGTCATTGTTCCAATTGTTGATGCAAACAATATCTATTCAGACAAGAACAGATGGCAGAAACAGCAACTTCACTGAGACTTCTCTTTTACTACACCAGTTGCAGACAGACAAAAGTCTTAATGAAAAACTGGTAACAGCAGCAAACACAATGGCAGTGGATTTGCCCAAAGGCCCTCTGACATCAAAGAATGAGCGCATCTACCATCCATTACTGTCTTTTTCACTCTTCCTGGGTTTTTCAACTCGGTGTGTATGCATGTGTGTGTGTGTGTGTGTGTGTGTGTGTGTGTGTGTGTGTGTGTGTGTGTGTGTGTGTGTGTGTGTGTGTGTGCACGTGTGTATGTGAGTGCGCGAGTGTGTGCGTATATAATGTGTGTGATTTTCTTATGATTGATGTTCTATTTTAGGTATATACAAGTGTGTATTTATATATAGTTTCATCACGCATAGCACTGACAATACTACCCTCTGTGTATGCATAATGCATATATAACATTATATATACAGAGATGTGCAGATATATATATATATATATAATATATATATATATATATATATAATGTGTATACAAGTACATATAAATGGTCACAGACAGAGCAACAATGTCATTGTCATTCATAAAACCTGTCACTTTTGAAAGCACGTTAAAAAGCTCTGTGCTAATATGGTGAACAACAGTAAAAATGTTGCTAAACAATTCTTGAAAACTGTGTATTACAACACTAAACTAAAAGACGGGTTTCTACTTTCTAACCTCCTGCGGCTCACTGTAGGAAACAATGCAATCTACTGTATTAGTTTCGAAGCATATTATGTTAATTTCCCTCACAGATCAGTGGGCTGCAGGATGCATGGACATGCCTCGGGTCAAATCAGTCTTTGTACCCCATCATTATCAGCCAGCCATGGAATCATTGTATGGTGAATCCACAGGCCACGCGTCAGCCATTGTTAATCAGACAAGCGGTCATGAACAGTTTGCCCCTAATTTACATCCTACCAACTGAACATGTAATTAAGTGAACAACACCACACCATTGTGGAGATGCTGTGTATACTGGGAACAGTGGTCACACACTGTTAAAAGTTAACAATTGATCTCCAGTGGATTTTTAATGATACTGGTATATGTTAGCAGGATAATTACTTGGCCAAATTCAGTTGTAAATTCTATTCAGCTGTCTGATATGGTACTCGGCTGTCTGATATATACCGTACTACTAACCTAAGCAGCTGCCAAATCCTATCTGGCAATCCGAGATGTTGAAACAGTTGGTGGCAGATGAATGCGTCAAACCTTTGCCCTAAAAATAAGATTTTACTCTATAGTTACACTTAAACTGCAGCTTCCGTTAAAAAGTCGAAGTTGCATATCACAAAGGGGAATGATTTCATCAGCTCTTAGAGTGTAGAAAAAGAAGTGCCTTAACACCCCTTACCTTTCCAGATCGTGCTGGCTTATCGTCCAAGGCCGTAGCTAGGAGGGGGGTTTGAACACCCCCGAAATGAGAAAAATAATAGAATGCGTTTACTAGCACATGATGTAAAAACCATTTAATAAAACCATGAAAAAAACCTTAAATGAAAAATGTAAAAAAATAGAATGAATTGGTGACATTTTCTGAAGATTTTGGCCGGATAAAAAAGTCATCAGTTTTTCGGAAGGGAAATTGCTGAAAAAAGGTCATCAGGTCTTTCGGACGAGAAATCGCACTGACATTTTCCGAAGATTCCGGCCGGATGACTAAAAACGGTCATCACTTTTTTCGGACGGGAAACTGAAGAAACACCCCCTCCCCCCAAATCAAATCCTGCATGGCTACGGCCTTGACACCATTCGTGAAGCCCAGTCATACTTTAAGCCCTGGATTTCATCGTAGAATGCTGTCTTTAGTCGTGACAACATGTAGGCCCTCTTTTTTTAATATCTTTAAAGAGAACTCTACTTCAACTGTGCACACAATGTGCAGTGCAGCATAGTGTGGTATAGTATAGCATAGCATAGTTCAGTTGAGTGTAGGCTAGAGTTCTATACAAATGCATTTTGTAATGTAGACCAGGGGTTCTCAAACTTTATTTTTATTGTACCCCCAAGTAAAAAAATCGAATGATGGCGTACCCCCAGCAAAGTCAGGTCAGAAACAAAATACCATTGCGAGGTCCCCTTGCAGTGACAACTTGAAGTCCACTAAATTTAATCATTGGTGGCATCGTTTAGTAGTGTCGTTGTACAGGGAGCAAAATTTAGTTTGAATCATATAATCTTATCAACAAAATTTGAGTTGAAAGGAAAAATTGGTCTCTAACCCCTGTAAGAAAGAGCCAACCTATAATGCTGTGGGCTTGTTTAGACTAGCACAGATTTAAAATATCTGGTTTAATATTTATCGATTTCAAACGCAAATTAACCCCATGTTTGTTTTTGTAGCAAGAATAGTTTAGGAACCAGCGGTACCCAGATATGACGTGCTGAAAGGAATCACAAAATTTAAAGTTCAATCAGAAATTAACCCTTAGGTCAATTCAGCTCTCTGCCATTTGAGCTCGGAATAGGCCCTACTATAGGCTGAGAATTTCTGGCTTTGATACTTTCAACCATTTATACATTATTTGTTTCAAAATTATAGTACTTGGTCTAGACCTAAACATGAATCGGCTACATGCACCGTACTGTATGTGAGTCTAATTAATTATATGTTGTGAAATAAAGAAAATTTATGACGATGCTGTTACATCTTGCAACGTTACAAATCATTGCTAATCAAAGAAAGATGGACACAAAGTCCATAAACTCAAAATAAATGCATATTTCTGGAATTTTTCGCGTACCCCTTAGGCTACCGACGTCTCACGTACCCCTAGGGGTACGCGTACCACAGTTTGAGAACCCCTGATGTAGACTATTCTATAATGGCTCTGTTTCACAATTATGATTTATGCAGTATACTGGGCAATGAGTAACAACATGCAGTGTTAATTAAACAGTTTTGCCTATCAACCAGATAAGAAGAGCTGACTGTACAGGTTATTGTTTATCTCTGCGTTGGTCTTTCACTCAAGCATTCTTTTCCTATAAATCCTATCTGGATTCGTCATCTTTCTATTACCTCCTTGGCCCATCAATTCTGAATGCCACCGTTTACAAGTTCACCATAGTCCTCTGACTATGGCAAGAATGACTCTGGACCTTGAGTCCTCGACCTAAAAACTCATTTGCATTTTATAGCGCTATAGCATCTCAAAATTTAATCACGACTTCCAGACGTCGACATTGTTAGCCTATCAGTTGATTCTGAATAATTGTTTAATTTTCGTTTCGTCACACCAGTAGGCCTACTTGATTGAATCCCCCTTCACTTAACAACTCGCTTCCGAGGAATCGGAGCAATAATTATCATATTCATCTGCGCTCTACACTTGTGCTTCAATCTCGTAAAGTCTTCGTATCGTGTTCATATCGTGTTCTCGCCGTGAAAATAAAACACTCCGTTATTAGATAGGCCTATTATGCGTCGGGTCTCGATCCACGACAGCGCTAAGCAGATTCTCGCGACGTCCCAATAATCACCGCTAATCAGCGCAACAAAGAGTCGGCCGCTTTGATGTGTGCCGCCAAAGGCGCCTACCTGCTCGGTTTCCGTCAGCAGGCCGATCTTCTCCTCCGACAGATTCTCCGCCGACGACTTGTTCTCCTCCTCGCCCTCCTCCTTGTAGATTTTAACCTCGTCGGTAGAGGCAAAGTCATCCCCACTGGAGCTCCCGTGCGGCATGGTCAACTAGACCGGCGGAACGGGTGGTACGTCGTGGCGGGGAATCTGAGCAGTAGCCCCAGACAGGCACATCGATTTATTCGCTCGGATAAAGTTCCTTTTGAAGTTTTTCTCGCACTAATCACTTCTCGCTAACGACAGCCCGCTACGCCGAGTGGGGACGTCGTTCCGAGTTAAGTTACCTGACCAATCGCAGCACGCTGTACAGCTTCAGCGAATCGCGGATGACGTTACATCGCGAAGCGCGCGTTTGTGTGGCGCAAGAAGCCAATCGCAGCATCGGTTACATACTCAGCGAATCGAAGATGGCGTTATACGACATTATCAGGATGGCGAAAGTGGAACTGTCAGCCAATCGGTGATGGCGTT
Source organism: Lumbricus terrestris (assembly GCA_949752735.1). Taxonomy (NCBI): domain Eukaryota; kingdom Metazoa; phylum Annelida; class Clitellata; order Crassiclitellata; family Lumbricidae; genus Lumbricus; species Lumbricus terrestris. The sequence continues at coordinate 25,865,827 of OX457047.1, forward strand.
AGAGGATCACCACAGGATTGCTAAGAAGCGGTATGCTTACCACCGTCGACAAATGAGTTGTAAATCAGCGGAGAGAAGGGAGGCCACCTGTGCCTGCTCTCTCTTACTCCGGTCCTCCCTCCTGCCCTCGACCCCTCATTCGCAATTCGTCGCGGCGTCTGGTGACGCCAGTGTTTACAAATAAGATTCACGGAGCAACGCGTGCGGCGTTAAGAAAATGGCGAGCTCTTTGCTTGAAGTACAGGCTGACCATGGGCATGCAGCAGGCCTACTGGCTTCAGGCCGCTCAAGTGCACCTGCCAGGCCGGCCTGCCGCTGGCTACTAATTTGAGCAAACTTTGTAATTGCTGCGAGCTGAGTCTGTGGGCTTTTCTCTCGAGTCTCGAGAATAAAGGGTACTCGATCTGCTAATCTACTTATCATCTAGGTCGCCTAAACGAAGCATTACATTATTGAGAGTGTGAGAATGAGGTTTGAAAGGCAGGTCAGGAGAAGTTTCTTCGGCCTATTTTATGAAATTATACTAGGCCCCTATGTCATGTAAAAGTATGGTAACCTAGGCCTATAGGCCTATTATATGCATGTGGTCTGGGCAAATCTTTATCGCCTAATATAAATTTTCTAAGCGCCAGAAAATAATTATTAGTTTATTACTGTAGAAAATAAGCATTATCGACGCAAAGACCTTATAGTTACACTAAGGTCTTTGATCGACGTGGAATTGAGATAATTATCCAAGGAATTAAGATGGCGTGTGCATGTCATAAGAAAGACGTAGGCCTAGGGGTTGAATCACGATAATCCTCAGCCTGATTGTAGCCAATAAATTAGGAGAGACCACAAAAAATAATAAGCCTTCACCGATGGCGCTACGTCACATAAAATCACAATTAAGTTTGTTGCCATGTCAGTGATATGCAGTAGCGGCGCCGGGGGGGGGGCTAAGGGATATGCCCCCCTGAAAAGGCCATCCGATTTTTACGTGTAAAAATGAAACATTTCATGATTTAGCCCCCACCCCCTGAAACTGAAACATATACATGATAAGATTTCGACCAAATGACTAAAAAAGGTCGTCAGAAATTTTGGCGGATGAAAATGAAAAATTTCCATGAGATTTCGACCAAATGACTAAAAAAGGTCGTCTGAAATTTTGGCGGATGAAAATGGAAAATTTCCATGAGATTTCGACCAGATGACTAAAAAAGTCGTCAGAAATTTTTGGCGGTTGAATATGGAAAATTTCCAGGAGATTTCGACCAGATGACTAAAAAAAAGTCGTCAGAAATTTTGGCGGTTGAATGTGGGAAATTTCCAGGAGATTTTGACCAGATGACTAAAAAGTCGTGAGAATTTTTTTTCGGATTAATATTTTATTTCCATGAGATTTCGACCAGATGACTAAAAAAGGTCTTCAGAAATTTTGGCGAATGAAAATGGAAAGTTTCCTCCGCGAGGATTAATTCAGACCCCCAAAACTTAAATCCTGGCGCCGCCACTGGTGATATATTGTCAGCATATCGCAATCGAGGGTCAAGCCGAGTCTATATATATATAGAGGTCTATATAATCTTGGAATTTCCATAGCATCACGTACTAATTTTAGGTTCGGTGCCTTAACTGCAGCCGGAATTAGGTTATTGCGGGTTCGAAACTTCGAATCAATCTTAAACCGCCATGTATTGTATAGGTCTATAAGCCTATAGGGAACCTGAGCAAGTCCTTCGATATCAAATATGGCTCATGCGCTTCAACGTGAAACTCCGATTCAGTGTTCGCGCTGTAGTCGGAAGCACATCGAGATCTGAATTGAAATCTTGAAGGGGCGCTAAAACTGAAAAAACATTATGCTCAAACATCGAGTTAGCCTACACTGTCTACACAGGCTACTCTCTCCGACTTTTTATGGACATTAGGCCTATTATTTGGTTGTGACCAGAGGCGGATCCACATCACGTCAGGGCCGGAGATCGATGCTGTGATCTGAATGAAATGGATATTAGACCTAATGAGCATGTCAAGAGCAATGGAACTCACACCAGAAATAGACAAGTCTGGAAAAGTCTACATATGGGAGCTTCATCGTCGTCGCGCGATCAAATGAAGGGAAGATCGAGAGCAAAGAAGAAGGGGCGGATCCATAGGGCCAATCCGGCCATATCCCCACATCAAAAATGCGTGGGACGTGGCCCTCCCCATCAGGTTTCAACAAACTTTCGATCAATGAAGCGGGAAAAGTAGGATACGATCATACGACTACTGAAAGCTAATGATTCAGCATTGGCTTGAAAAAAGATAGTAGGCCCTATAAGCTATTTCGGCAGGGAAATTCGGTACATTTTCAGAACATTTTTGTCACACTCTGTATATGTTTGTATGCGCACTTGTTATAGCGCCTCTTCCAGCCCTCAACCGCTACTCAGAGGCGCTCCCGACTACAGCGCGTACACTGCATCGGAGTTTCACGCCGAAGCGCTGAGCAAATGCGAGTGTAGAACTTGCCCAAGGTCCCTACGTGGCGACTAGAGGTGGATTCGAACCTTCCGGCTTCAATTAAGGCAACGACGCCACCACTACACCACCGCGTCTCACTCTGTCTGGAACGATTTCAGATTAGCCTTTTTACCTTGATCGCGAATTCTCAATATCTTCGCAAATAATACCGTTCACCCACCATCTACTATTCGACTGCCTTTGGATTATTTCGTTATTTCTAAATTCTGTGGTATAACCACAGTAACTTAGATCCGACATACTTACTATAATAGCGCTATAGAAACCTGGTTTGTTATCTAAAATTTATTGTGGCGATATAACGTGATCCGCAGACTTCGCAGACCGCGCACGTTAAATAAAAATAATACAGGTTCAGAAATACCGCCATCGCTATAATCCTGGTATAAGCTTACGTTAGGGGAGTAAGTGGCTATATTCATGTATTTAAATTTGGCGACTCGATGCCTATATTTTTGCAGGTTTTGGTAGATGAGCGATAATATAAGATTGTGATAGTCAAGGATTCCATAATGCTAATACCAAAGTGTACGGGTCGCAGTTATTTCATCCATATCCCAATACGTACAGTTACTGTATCGTAAAATTAGTTAAATCATATTTTAGCCATGCTTTCGTCGCTCATCTAAGTTCTGGTTCTACTCTAATAATTCCATCTCTCGCCCTACTTCCACTAAAAAATTTGTATCGTCCATCCAGCTTCTAGTTTTACTGCAATAATGTAGCTTAATGACCACGGTTACTTCACTCATCCAACTTTTGCTGCTGCAATAAATATGCTAATCCAACTTATAATTTTACTGCTGTAAAAATTCATGTTGACTAATGTTAGGGAGACCAATTATACATGTTGGTTATTATTTTTAGGAAAAATTCTTTTCCCCCGTCAAGAATGGGGAAAGTTGGTCAGTATTTGAAGCCACAGCGAAGCAACAAGCACAAAAAGATTAAGGCTATTGATCCATTTTACACAGGAGATCGTGTTGCAGACAGGTATCGATATTCATTGACTCAATATGTAAATTAGTTCTCATAATCACATCAACACTTATAATATTGTAGTTCACATAGATATGATATGGTATGGTTAAACTAACAGATCTGTCGATGAATGCTGTTAAGTGGGATAACAGTAATCCATGAGACCTGTGACTAATCAACATAATAAATTTTACATCTATATACATATGATCTCTTCATGTGGCCTGGGTTTTATTAATTACAGCAATTAGCCACATGTCCTTAGATCAGTGGTGTAGACAAGGAGTGGGGTTTCGGGGGTTAAACCCCCCCCCCCCCAATGGCGTAGGAAAAAAGTTTAAAAAAGTTATTTATCCACTTAAATAAGATTAAAACAAAATAATTGCTTGTAGTAACAATTGTTTTTCTTGCTTTATTCCCTTTGTTACCTTATTTTATTCCTCTTTTATTTACTGTAATACTGTTGGGTTGGTGTCAGAAAGGGCATCCGGCCAGGCCATAAAACCCCCAACACCCTCCCTCCATCATAAATTCCTGTCTATGCCACTGCCCTAGATCTTAGATCGTATGCATGTAATATTCATTTCATTCATTCATTTAGAAGAATTTATATAGCACCTTTTCAAGAAACCTACTCAGAGGTGAAATATGATGCCTGTACTATCACGATTAGCTTGCTCGCACATTCATTCATTCCTTGCGGAAATTTATATAGCACCATTCAAGGTAACTAAGTACTCAGAAGTGCTCCACACCTAACCCTAGCTAAAAAAAGTTAGTCTTGAGGTTAAAGTAAAATGAATAAAGGAAAGCCGTAGACAGCAAATGCAGAAGCCATCAACAGAAGAAGCACGATACTGCCTGCTGGAGGTTTACGCATACGGGACAAGATGCTCACCATGAATAGAAGAGCAATGAGAGAGTTTTGACCTCCTACGCCCATCAAGGCTAGTCAGGCATACAGAAGCTGGGTCCAAAAGGCTGCGCCATGCCAAAGTAGAGACCCTGTAAAAAGGTTTGCTGCGGAAGGCGGAGCTAGTAGAGAGCATCACACTTGTGATTGAGCTGTAATTCGAATATCACATTTCCAGTAAAATTGTCAAATGGTAGTTTAAGAAATAAAGTTTGAGCTATTCCTTACTTTAATTACTCACGAGCCCTAGCCTTAACTTGGTCACGGGTATGGGTGAGCTTTCCAATGTTAGGAAATTAAAGCTTTTTCGGATCTTAGTTGAGTATCTATGAAATTGTAACTCTGTCAGATTATTTACTATAGAGATGCACAAAAGCACAATCAGACACCAAAAGAAACAAATGGCAAACAGGAATTTTCACACAGAGCTCAAGAAATCACAAGACTCAAAACGCTGGCAAAAACGATGAAGAGAAAAAGACGAAAGCGTTCAGAAAAAAGTAAATCTGAAAATCTTTTAAACTAGTCTGAATAATTGTTGACCAGTTCTTTAAATTTTTAAATTTTTTGCACAAAGCCAGTGAAATTCTACATAGAATTTGAAAGAATTTGATGATAGGATTTCATGATTTCATTGTGGGGCGCGGTGGTGTAATGGGTATGTTCGTTGCCTTGCAACCGGAGGGTTGCATCTTCGAATCCACCTCAAGCCGCCGCGTAGGGACTTTGGGAAGTCCTTCGCTCGCTATTGCTTAGCGCTTCGGCATGAAACTCCGATGCAGTGTCCACAGTCGGGAGCGCCTCTGAGTAGAGAGCTTGAAGGGGTGCTATAACAAGTATGCATACAAACAAACAAATGTAACTGCTGACGATTGGTGCATTGCATTTCTGTGATTTTGAAGTGTTCATAGATATTTTTCCCTTAGTCCACTGTCTTGTTCTTATCATATGAAGATTATATACTGTTGTCATAGAAAATACCTCTGACCTGTGTCAGTACCTTTATGCATGTATTTGAACATTAACATAACATAACATTTATTTATTAACAGCCTTTGATGTCATACCACATAATTAAACCTTCAGATAATAATATAATTGTTAGTAGCATGAGTTATTTGATTTGGATAGCATGGACAACACTGGTTTATGCCAATCTGCTATTGGCATTACAAGACAGTGCTAAATACTGACTAAGAGGAAGAATTGTTTGTGATCAGTTCTTTAGTCTTTGTACACTCACTTTATATGTCTGTTTAGTTTTTGAGGCTACAATTATTGATGAATCCTATGTATTAAAATGAAATTTTATTTGCCTATGACTGTTTTGCCTCCCTGTTTCCACTTGCATCTATAGGCCGCCGTGCACTGCGCTCTGCTGTCCATGGTGACTTAATGGTTCCTTTCACTCGCTCTGCAACAATGCAGAGGCGTTCGTTCTCTGTGGTTGGTCCAACAACCTGGAATGTACTTCCCTTGACTATGTGACACCTCCCAAGCTGTTCTCAATTTCACAAACTGTTGAAGACTTTTTTTCACTTGATCTCGGCCGGGAGCGCCTCTGAGTAGGTACCTTGAAAGGGCGCTATATAAATTTTGATTGATTGATTGACTGTTTTAGCATTTAAGAGAATGCGGGGCGAAACTGACGATGCCTTCCTGACTAGGGTTGACCGATTAACCGAGGCAGTCATTCAGAGAGCACAGTTTGAAGACAAATATGGGGTATGTAGTCTTTTTAAACGAGTAAAACCATACAACATTCATACTTAAATACAGCATGTAATAAATCTATTTAAGTGGTTGTTAACTTTGAGTTTATGAACTACTATACTGTAGCGGTAAATCATGTATGGGCAAGCGTTTTGTAAAATTCTTGCACATTTGTTAACTACGTATTTGAGGTAAATTAACCAGCAATTTATTTTACAGCAAAGTGCCTAATTAACACTGTTACAGGTAATAAAGTTCATTGCCAGTGCCAGCAGATATTTGTATGTAACAGGTTAATGCGGGCGTCGTTAATTAGACATTTATTTTGCATACATACATTTTGTTGAGACTCTCCCCCCTACCGTATGCAAATTGCCTAAATCCAGCGATCTCCTCCCTGCATATGTAAGAATATACGGACAGCTGTAATTTGAATACCATAATATTATTTATAATATAACTAAATGTCTTGTCAGAACTGCCTGTGCTCAGCATCTTGAATTCTCTTCTCTTAACAGTTACTGTTTGTAGTTGTTTCTATAGGGCAACCTGTCTTTTGAATGCTCATTCGGTAGTCAGGGCTTGATGTTAAAGTCATATTTTGTAAGTGATTAAATGGTAGCTAGCATTGAGAATTAGAAATGTAACAGTAGTTGTACAGTACTTAATAAGAGGAAAAAGAGTGATAATAATATCTATATTTGTGTGTGCGAATGATGCAGTTAAACGAAACAGACATCCTGAAAACGGAAAAAAAGGTGAAAGGCAAAGGAAAGAAAAACGAGACTTCGGACAGAACTGCAAAAAAGAAGGGGTAAGCAAAATTAGCTCGAGGACATATCTCTCAGTTTTATATCCTCACTAGCTGAATTACCCGGTGTTGCCCAGGAAATTTCGGTTTTTCGGCCCACGCCTCACCACTCCCACTCCGCCGCCCTCTTCCATCGTGGCCCAAACCTGGCCCGACCACACTCCTGTACACACACACCGCTTCACACAGCCCCCAACCTGAGCCACCGCATCTATTTTTTCTTACTTGCGATCATACTTACGAAATGAGGTTAAAAAATTGACATAATGAGAGATGGTGTTGTACAAGCAATAAATGGCCGTTTTGATTTTGCAGCATTTACTACAGCTTCGAAATTTAAAATGTCTATATCTCGTGATCTAAAATAATTTTTGGGATCGTGAACCCCTATGTTAGTTGTCGGCTGCTAAGAAGTATTCATGGAAAATTTGGGAGCAATCGGTCGAGTGGATCAAAAGTTTTTCTCAAACATAGCCACATACTTTTCTTCTTTATATGTATAGATTTCTCTAACTTTGATTTTTGGCTGCTTTAAATTGCAGTGCTGTTCTTCATTTTGGCAATTTTTTTAAATTTCAGCCGACTTATGGAAAAGAGGAAAAAGATTCTACTGAAGAAAATAAACCGAAGAGAAGATCAACTTGAGAAAGACTTAGCGAGTAAATACGGAAAACATTTTTGTTTCTTATGTAATTATAGGCATGATATTCTGAAAGTCATCTCTGTTTTTAGAATACAACAATGTTAACATGTTTTTCACTTTAACATTAAATATCTTCACGCTTTAATGCTTTTAATCAAAATGGTTTTTTTAAAGATGTGTTTCTATTTATAGATCCATTGCTCTGTGCTGATGAAGAAACGGAGTCAAAGTGGAAACCAGGACAGCAGGCCAACATGAAGAACCAGGAAGTAAGCTGTGGAACATTTGGTATCACTTTGAAATATTTTAGAACTTTGTGTGCAGTGAAAAATTAAGATTTACGCGAGAGGACCGTCTTTCGGGACACTCCATTGTAATAGCAACTTTTTCCAATAATTGGTTTTTCTTATTTGTGGCTAACCACAGGTATAAGAACAAGTTATAACAACATAGTTTCTGTGGTTACAAAAGGAAGGGGCCCAGAAAGGATGGAAGATCCCGCTACTTGGGGGCATCCTAATGTCAAATTAAATCAAACATTCTGTGATGGCAGTCAGGCAACAGAAAAACTGAACCAACAATATTAACACATTTAACAGATCTTAATTTTTTAAAGCTTTAATCTAGTGATAGTAGCACCATATCTTGCATTATGCAAAAAAGGTTAACCCTCTTTGGCTAACCCATTAACCCTTTAACGACCAGCTATATATTTTTCAGTGCATTTTAGTACACACGGGTCATTAAAGGGTTAACATGTGAACATGCTGAAGTTCTGTTGTAGACTTGACCGCTCATTTCACCAAGTGTAGCAAATGTGATACCGTTTACATTTTTGGTCAGTAAAGGGTTAAACTCTGATTGTTGTTTTGCATACAGCCGAGAGAACAGACCGTGTTGTCAAGACAGCAAAAAGAGACAACGCGTGAAGTGAAACAAAGAGAAGTTGGAAAAACGATTAAGAGCAAACATCTGTCAGTGGCAACCCGAGAAGCGCTGGAGAAAGAACGAGAAAACGCCATCAAACTGTATCGACAGAGAAGACAACCGAAACAGTTTATCGTGGACGAAGATGCAGACTGAATATAAGATTATAAGTGCGTCAATTTATTAACTCCCTGTGTTGTCTGGTTAAGAGTAATTCTACCAGTGTTTCGGATGTTTTTAGTAACTCTGTCAGTGATGGTTAGAGCATGTATTTGGCGTCTGAATCCTGGCGACTAATGATGTGAAATTGGTAACTTGAAGCTACACTGCTACAGTCCAGCTTTGCTTTGAAAAAAATGCATCTCATTCTTGGTATCGTGCTCATGCCTTGGTCGCTTGCACTTCACTGGTTTCTTACAATCTAAGAAATTTGCAGTTTGGCTAATCATTATCTTTGACAATTTTATAGCACTTTGTAAGTACACATTCTACGGAAGGCACTCTTCATAGTGCAAGTTTAATTTTTTTTTATTAAGTTCTTTTGGCAAATCATGATCGTATGCCTGGTTAACCACTAGTATGCTCATGCACACACACATGCACAACCTAACGAAAAAGTTCCATGATCCAGACGTAGTGGCGTAGACAAGGGGGGTATTTCGGATGTTAACCCCCCATTGGCCTAGAAGAAAAGTTTTTAAAGATTATTTATCCACTTAAATAAGAAAAAACAAAACAATTGCTTGAGTAACAATTGTTTTTCTTACTTTATTCTTTTTTTTACTTTATTCCCATTTTACTTACTGTAATACTGTTGGGTTGGTGTCCGAAAGGCCGCCCGACCAGGCCATAAAACCCCAACCCCCCATCATTAATTCTTGGCTACGCCACTGTCCAGAGGTGGCTGCTGATGCCATGCATACCACCTCTAAAAGTGCTGCATACATAACTATCTAACTGGGGTACGATGAAGCTGTATGTTGAGTCAAACGGGATGAAACGGTGCATACTGTACGTGCAATAGAAGACCACTGCAAATTTTTAGAATGCACATGACTCGTTTAAGCACTGCACCATTGTCCTGATTGCCAAAACCCACAACAAGCTACATACAATAGACAGTATACCGCCTATACTCGTAGGTCCTTTCGGCATTTAACATCAATGAAGCAGAGACCTTTGAATAATTTTTGTCCTGAAAGAATCTGTGGAAGTCCAGCATGTCTGTAACACACTGGAAAATGATGTACAAGCAAACTGCTGTGGGTTAGCAGCTTTAGTTTTTGCAGCTCATTAATACAGGGGTTTCCTAACCTATTTCTGTAGGGCGACTTTGGTGGTTAGCAGTTTATAGTCCGAATTGTTAACATTTTTGAGAAGCATACTATAATAAACAGGACAATCTAAGCTTCATCTTCTTGAAAATAGACTACAATTCTGAGACTTCATTGCATGATCAAACTGAGCATCAAGTTTTACACTTCTGCCAGTATAAATGCTTCAATCTCTACTTTTAGGCATCTCAATTTAGTGATCCTGGCAACTCGTTTGTCCACAGCGGAAGAGCAATAGCTGTCCTACTTTAAAAGTGCTTCGCTATGAAGTCTTTGGTATTTTTCCTAAATTCCAATGAAGACATAAGAAATGCACCTCTGAGGTCCAGCAATGCAAGTTGAAATGCTTATTTAAGAGATTGCTGCGACTGAAAAGTTCTTAAAATGACAAAGAAATAACCACAAAATGTTGAATTTTTATTTTATTTTTTTACAAAATTCTCAACTTTGACATTTCAGTCAGAAGAAATGCACGTTGAAGCCTGCTCTGGTTACATTCGTAATTTCTTTGCTGAAATAAACTAGCTTACACTCTCGCTGTTCAATTTACAACTTTTTCAATCACCATCCCAACAGCTCAGTAAGACACGGAAAGACAAGTAGAATAAGCTGGGTTAACTTCTAGCAACTCTGGTTCTAAACATATTTACACAAAACAAGCACAATTGCATTTCACGTGACATTTCAAGATTGCTAAACCAGTCAGCCAACTGACTCGCTAGAGCATAGGCTGTTCCCCACAATGTTCTGTGTAACAGAGCATTTGGATCACCATTCACTTCCCACAGATGGCTTGTTGCATGTTTAACGACACTGCCATATCAAAGATGATTAGTGTCGCCCTCCTCCTTTATCCAGACTTGGGACTGGCACTGGCAGAGAACAACCAGTGGCGGAGTTTCCCACAGATGGCTTATTTAAGAGATTTTACATCTTGGGCTATCACAGTGGTGTTATTGCATGGTACTGTTTAAAACTGACAGTGTTGGTGAAGATCTCACTTGATCAATTATTCAAAAACTGGGGAGGGTCGAGGCCATAGGGTCAATATATAAAATGGAGCACATTTACAAATGTGCTAACTTCCGTTGTCTAAGGCTCAATTCCATGGTTGGCATTAAAAACACGGGCATTACTGAAACTGCACAGCAACAAGTCTAAAACAGTAATTCCCTGTAACCATAGCACACAATTACGAAGCAAACAACAGTTGTTAAGACTTATTTGATCATGTAAGAAGTGCAGTCCCTTAAGCTACCCTGAGAGGTAGCCATAGGTACAGAGTACTATTAGCATCTTCATGCTTCTTGGCCTCAGCATATGGCCACCTCTTCCTCACCATCTGAACTTCTCATTGACAATGTCAGTTTCTCGCAAGAGCCGAGCTAGCCAGATGAAGCAGAAATCTATACCTAGATAAGATGAACCCCAACAAGTAAATGTTTACCAAACATTGTGAGTTGTAAAATTGACGTTGACATACAAGTCTAAAATTACCGAATGAAAAGTTGATACATATGACCCAACAGAAAAAGAATACTTCCACATCAGCTGACTAATCTTATCACAAAGTGACCAAGGACTAAAATAAATCTCAAGCATGACCAGTTCCTTACTGTATTGACATAACAAACATACTTCCCAAAATGCACACTGCGCTTTATAAAACAACAGTTCTGTTTATATTAATAGCAAAACAAGTTGTACGCCTGTCTTCAGCCGGTAAATTAGTTCTTCCAAACCAAAATGGATCTGAAAGAAACAGCGCTGAAACCGGGATACAACAGCAAAGCCATGCATAAAAAATATTTAGCTGATATTTCATGCAACACGTAAAAGAAGACTTTCATGTCAAGTTCTCCAAGCAACAAATCAAAGTAACAATAGCTTATTAACTACACTGGAGCCGAGTACATCATCATCTTTGAAAGCTATACCATGGATCACCCTATAGCAAGGTTACTAGCTAAAGCTGAACTAAAATTTACAATCCAGCTGGGCTTAAAGTGTGCATAGACGGCGTTCAGGCACTTATTTTCAAATCTGAACGCTATCCTGCCATTTATTAGGCCAGCACAACATGGAAAGGTAAGGGGCGTCCAGACACATCTTTTTCTACACTTTAAGCACTGCAATTCAGGAACCCGACTGCATTAAAATGAAGGATCTAGGGTAAAACATGCCTTCTGCCTAACCTCACAGCATGGATTTTCACAGCTTCAAGCACACGATTTGTGTGGAGTCAAATACTAACATTTATCGTCTTGAGGAATGCGACAATACACTAAATGCTTTATAAGGGTGACACTCAACCATAAAATAATGTAAAGGAACGAATGGCTTGAAAAAGTACCAGTAGTTTGCATTCTTTCACAGGACTTTTTAACATCATAAGTAGATAAATTATTCAATCGCAACAAACTATACTGAAATTTGTATCACCAACGGGTATGTTTTAGAAGCAATGGTAATTATAGTAAAACAATAACAAAGCAACTTAATAATAAGAACGAGATAATAATTTACCAATAATAAACACAGCTCGTGGCCACCTACTTCCATGCAGCTTGGCACAGTCTCAGTTAAACACTTAACACGTAAGATAAAACGACAACGACGACAAACATTTGAGGATGTAGGATCAATTGTATGAAAACACTAAAACACGATCGGAGGCTTTGTAGCTTGGATTTTCGTTCTGTTCGCTTAATATCTGAGCCAACTTTTGACACACACCAAAGATGTTATCGCCTAAGCAAGAAGATTCAGTCAATGAGATCCGTGACGAGGTAGAAAATCAGACATAGCCAGACGTCAAAGGTTCGAACACCTGAAAATTTCAGCAATGGTAAAAAGTCTTATTAAAACAAACATCTATAATGAAGACAACTATATGCAAACAATGAACACAACTAGATACAAATAATGGAGTGAATATTTTGGGTAGTTTTGCTACACTTGCAACACCGCCGACTTCAGCAACCAACATTCTTTAAAACCCAAATCTGTGCTTAATTAGTTGCAGCTTAATCTCCATCAAAAGTACTCCTAAATAAAAGCAAAAAGACAGAAAAATGTTCTGCTGTTGAATTGCAACAATTCTGGTAGTTTCAGTTAGCCATGGAATGATGTATTGGACTTTTGGCCATCAAGCCTGTAAAGTTTAAGTTTTTCACCTTTATTCTTAGGGCTGCATTAAGGCTCAGGTGCTGTGATAACCTTCCAATGGTCCCACTGACAGCCCACACACATATTTATAACTGCAGGCTCCTCAGAACTGGGTACTGCAGCACCCTTAGCACCTGCCTACAACACAACCATTTGGAAACGTTGTTGTGTCAGGCTTAGAGCTCCTCTGGTGAGCGTGTCTTGGGCAGGACTATATAAACCTATCACTGCAATTACAAAGGTCTACGAAACATTTGAAGACTGGAACATGCTGAAAAGTATAATGCTGACACTAACTGGAGGTAGAGCCGGTTGGTAGTGAATCTTGTCATCGAGAGTCTGGTGTTCTGGCGTTGTTTTACGATAGACTGGGTTATCAAAGTTCATAACTCGTAACGGCTGCTTCACGTGACAGCGATATATGGCAATGCCAACCTACAGCAGACGTCAAATGCACACAATATTAGTCATCATCATGACGTCATACTCTTCTGCCAATTCAAAATTACAAAAGCACATTTGGTAAAATCCAAATCGAGTACCAGTAGTTACAGTTAATTAATTTATTGAACTGTAGTAAAATGGGATGAAAAGCCCACACCCAGAAGGATCCTGCCAAATTCATTATAGCCAAAAATTAACAGAGTAGTCGTGACTTGACTGCTAACTATGTAGGATCTTTTATTGTTATACAGTAATTAACCTTTCGCGTACTAATTGTTAAAAAGAAACTGCAAAAGAACTCAAATTTCTAGACATAACACATGTACAAATATTTATAATGTCAAACGTATCTGCCACAGATTATTCTAGGTACGACAGTTCCAACAACCCTGGGGACACAGTGAACATCTTGAATGCATTCCACACATTATGGAAGCCAGATAATTGTCACCAGTGACAGCAACTTCAAGGTTGAAAGACTGGCAATTAAAATGAGTTTCTTTCACTGGATTACAGCTGTTGGATTATTGACTCGGTCAAATTACATTTTAACCGCATTATCGTGCTTCCAAGAAGTTGTTCCTTTGCATCCGGTTACTTACAAGACATGTCTCAAAAACCTAATTGTTGCACTAAGCATCTATACATCTACTGATCGAAACACACATGCTCACTTTCTCGGGATCTGCTAAAAATAAAGATAGCCCCTCCCACTTCTGGCTTGGCCGACCAGAAGTGATCCAGTACTTAGGCCATTAGTGTTAAGTTACCGAACCCACTGCTGTAAAGCCGACCTGCGTGTCATGCTATAGTGGGCCGTATTTCGTATAACATGTACTTGTAATCATTCTGCGGTGTGTCAGATTGAATCATTAAAAGGAATATATTACTATCATTTACACTTTAATCGGACCACCAGGTCAGTTTGAACCACAGAACCACAAACTTTGAGATGTACATGAAAGAATCATGTCCAGATGTCTTTCAAAGTTAGTTACAAAAAAGATGATCTCTGTGTAAATTGCAATCAAGTAAGTATGGTAACTTACGATTAGAAAGGCGAGTGCTATGAGGATGAGGATCGTTATAATTGCGCCAGCTATCTGGCCTTTAGTTCGGCTCTTTTCAGTCGGCGCCACCACTTTCTCCACAACAGGAGACACTGAACTGTTCCAAAGAGGAGAACTCCTTCCTTCTGGTTCATCCACATCTCCCGAACTCAAGGTAGTTGGAGAAACTGGTAAAAAGAAAGTAAGTATATCCTTTATTAAGCAACTGCACATACTGCATTCCGGTGTACATACGTCTCAACAACAATAAACTGTCAATACGAGCACAAAATATTCTAACTACAAATGCTTTGCGCTGTGAATTATCAGCAAGAGGTAGGCAACGAGCATGCAATCGTGGTTGCAGGGCATGTTGCTGGAGCGTTTTGGGTGGAAGCAGCCAATACAGGAAGCGGCTGGGTTCATCAGAGCTGCTAAGAAAAGATGATCATAATAAATATTATAAACAAAATTTTTTTGTCAAACTTGTAAGCAATAAAGTAATCATAAATCTCATACTCCTGTATCCATCACCTTGCATAAACAACCTCGAATAACACTAATTAGTGCTTCTTATTGAAGCATGACTGCAAAAGAATAACTGAAGAATAAAGTTCATGTTTTCATGATGTTTACCTTTGGATTCAATCTCAAGATAACTTAAAGAAAGTCTTAAGTATTTTTGCTATTGGCGCTGTATAGACTCACCAGCATTTCATCAATGCTGCTATCATTTATTATCCACTACAACACAAGCATTCAACAGTTAAAACTAATAGGGAAATATCTAAATATTTAAGCTAGCAAATAATAACAGCTGTTCAGCATTAGTTTAAAACTATTCGCACCCGCAACAGTCTCTCGGAGACAAGTCTTTTCATCTTCTGCGAGGTAGTAGAGAACGTCTTTGTGATCGGGGCAGAGACACGTGTAACGTCGTGATGATCCAGTTGGAAGACAGATATGGGAACAACCACTACCTGAGCAACGATTCGTACCTGGAAAAAAAGAATGGCAATCAAAAGACGGATTGCAGTAAACATGGAATTTAAGAGAATTTTTACGGACTGGACTAAACCAGAGCTGAAAAAATAGTCTTAACCCTTTACCAACTGAGGGATAGGATTTTCCAAACCGTTTACCACACCAAGGTCGGCATAGGGTCAAACGCAGAAAGCTCAGTAAACCAGGGCTGTTTTTAAGGAATTTTTAGAACTGCACAACTCCTTCTTTCCTTTCCCATCTTCCATGGTAAATTACTTCCAATCGGAGGACAATGACCTTTTTCGCTAGTTTTATCTGCACAGATGTGCTTCTACAACAGCACAAAACCATTTACTGCGTGCACGTTAAAAAAAAACCTGTAGTAAACTGATTATTCATTACATTAAGATCAATTTAATAATTTACCGATCTTAGCAAATACTAAGTGGGATCACAAAGTCAGTGACTCATTAATTAGTAGAAGTACAGAAGAACAGCCAATCCAGAAGTAAACGGTCCCAGTGAACATGATTGCATGTAAGCGAGTAATGGTACCTGAGGGTTGCTTTAGTCGGTGGTAGACCTGTACACCCATTGGCGAGTGCAGGTCCATTGCAACACGTCGGACAGGTGTTTGTTGAGTGCCAGTGAACTTATTCACCTGGAAGATGGACTCTGCCTCCCAGTCGGTCCAGATGACAAAATCCTTTCAAAGAAAGGAATAACCTTATAAAATATGTATTCTTCCATTGAAGGCATTCTTCCAAAAAGCAGCAAATCAATTGTAAATGATTGACTAAAAACTTAAAATGAGTTGAATCATGACGTACCATGACAGCAACATAAGTAGGATATGATGACCGTTGACTCCTTCTCCTACTCATCACATTATTATTATTATCATTACTTTCATAAGATTTAGAAAGAGCAGTTAATATAATATAATATATTATAACTAAACTCATGTATGACAAATGTTCTAAAACGTAGGCTTCATTAGAAATGAACAAGTATTTCATTGGCAAACGCTAACACTTGAACTGGACACAGGGTAAAATACCAAGAGGAGGAGATAATGGACAGCAGAGGGATTGGAAGGCGCACGTCAAACACGTTCACTACACATGGACAAACACAGCGGAAGCTGACCTGTACTTACTGAACTTTGGGTTGTATGTAGCTTGGAGACAAGCACAGTTGGAGAGATAGCAAGGCATGGAAATGACAATGCTCCTTGAAGGAGCACGTCAGAGAAAAAATGACAACATTTGAATATTTAGGGCTATTAAAACAACTCCAAAACATTCAAGAATATTTTAAGTATATCGCACACTAATGTTTTTATCATACAGTTACTCTTTGAAAGGCAAACAGCACATGCTCACCTCAAAGATAGCGGCTGCAAATGGGTGTCGAAGAAATTCATTTGTTGAGAAGATGACGCGTCTATTCATGCCATCGAAATCACAGCTTGAGATCGTCTGCCGCTTGGCATCAACCCAGAACAGAAGATTGCTTTCATAGTCTAAATTACACCAAATTCAATCAAATTCATAGACAATTCAAACAATCAGTAGAGTAACAATGGCTTAATTGTTTTAATACATCACACACTGAAAAAGTTAGACACAAAAGTAAATAAACGTAAGCTGCCAGTTCACTTAGTTCGGCTTTGTTTTGGTATCATACTCTCACATGTCTTTGACTTTTTGTGTGCTTACGCATGTCAAGGCACCCTTATAACATTTATAAGTTTTCAGAATGAATGAATGAATTTATGCTGTGTTACGGCTGCATGGAAATTGTCATCATTACATCACATTACATTACTCTCATCTAGTACATTTAGGTTTGCATGGTTACTACAACCAAAAAATCCAGAAAAGGATTAAATCCAGCCTCAGCTGATCCCTATGACACTCTTGGATTGACCCTTTGAATTCTGCTGAGAGCAGACTTTGTTCAGTCGAACGAAGGGAGCGGAAATGGTGAGAACTAAGGGTAGGGCTACAGAGCTTACAAAGGTAGGCAGGAGCAAGGCCTAACATGCAGCAACAGACTAGAGTATCTAGAAATTCCTGTCGTGAAGATGTTATACATCCCACTATGTAGTAATGAAATTATTTACAGAGAAAATAATTTGTTTCTTAAACTGACCAATTGCAAGACCGTTTGGCCACTGGAGATCTGTGCTGATGAGCTTTGTCCGATGGCTTCCATCAAGGAAAGCCTTTTCAATTTTTGTGTCAGTGCCCCAGTCGGTCCAGTACATGGCACTGAATCAACAAAACAAATCCATCATTTCAGTCAATGGTACGCGTAATACGAAACCTATTACATTAATAATTATTACCTTAATTGTGATCATGAGCTAGTTGACTACCACCATGGATGCAAGTATGTATAATATATGGCCATCTATATAGTGCCTTACAAGAATCTCACGAAAGGTACTAACAACTGCCACTAACGCCACTGATGAATGCATTAAGAAGGCAGCCATATTCAGATTCTAAAACTACGTAAAGCCATTATATTCATTGAGCTGTCCCTAGCAATGAAAAATTCAATTTTAAAATATTAAACATATCCTCGGAAACCCTGAAATTCCTGCCGTCGTGAAGATGGTTGGAGTACTACAGACAATGGTCAAACAGACTAAATTTATTTTACATATAACTCAATAAAGAATTACCACTTTCAAATGAAATATACTAGTGCTCTACCAATCGTATCAAGCAAATGAATGACTCAAATGTTGGCAATTTAGTTCGCTCTAACTGGGTCTCTACCTGGTTCTAACTAACTGGTTCATGGTTCACTGAACTGACTGACCTCTGACCCTGTCGTGGATCAACAACAATGGCTCTCGGTTCATCTAGGTTGGTGTTGATGAGCGTCTTACGCAGGTGAACATCACCTGACAACGTGAGAACATCAATGCGATTGTTGCCAGTGTCCGTCCAGTAGAGATTCTTGTGGATCCAGTCGTAGGCAAGGCCGTCTGGTGTGGACACGTCGTGATGGACAAGCACACTGACGTTCCGCTGAGAATTGTTCGAGACCTGAACCCTATCATCAACACATACACATATATATATATTATATATGTATATATACAATTCTTCAGCAACACATATAAAACCATTTCAACAATGCTAATTATAATTACATGCTTTACAATTACAGCAGTCAGTGTCACGTTGTATGTGGTTCAATGACCCATCTCAAGATCTCAAACTGTCCACACTTCGCATGCGGCTACTCTCTCATCAAGGTTTAAACAGTCGAAGATCAGCTCTCCCTTTTAATTGCCATAACACTTTCAATACCTTTCACAAATATTGTATTGTATCCATAAAATTATAAAGCGCCTCTCACAGTGCACACCAATCAGAGGCGCTCTCAGTGCAAAAGACCCCGTGAAAAGAAAGTAGTTTTGAAACAGTGAAAAGATGTGCTTTGGGTGTCAGCTAATAACAAAGAACACGTTAATGGAGAGAATCAATTCAATTCCAAAGTGCAGCACCAATGAAGACAAAAGCTCGAGTATTGGCCGAAGCAGTCCTGGCTTGCAGAACAAGGACATCATGTCTGTCACGCAAGCATAGTGGACAAAGATAGAATGCTTAAGTTGGCAGACAAATGAGATCACGAAGGGATACGTGGGCATTAGGTCACAGTAAGACCCTGAATTAACATAAGAACCTTGACATTTCTAAGGCACCACACAGCAGGGGCAGATCCAGGGGGGCCAATCCGGCCTCCCCATTTAGAAATTTCTTTATTTTTGACCAGCTATTCTGGCTCGAAAAGTTGACATGGCCCCCCACAAGTAGTCCCGCAGGTCCCTCCCACGAGGTCTGTGCAACTTTTTAAAAAAGGTTATCAACATTTTGGCGGATAAAATGGTATCTTTTCTTGTGAATTCGAGACCAATGACTAAAAAAAGTCATCAGATTTTTCAGCGACCAAGACGAAAATTTTTCCCTGCCCAAGACCGAAAATTTTGGCCCCACCCTCCGAAAATTTCTGTATCCGCCCTTGCCACACAGCAACTCACATGTTGATAGTTTCCAAGGCAATGTCTGTCCAGAAGAACTTGTCCTCTTCGTAATCGTAGTCAATTGCCACAGCGCTCTTCAGGCCATCGACCAGCAGCTGATAATTGCCAGAGTAGAGACTTATCCGGCGAATGTCGTGGCGATTTGCAAACAGAAGAGAAGGAGATTCACCTAAAACACCATTCACCAAACATCCTGCAGTGTAATGAATCACAGCAAAAACAGCATCATGAATGCACAAATTCTGTTTATATTGCAATTTTGTAATATAAGGATTGACAGTGACAAAGAAACTATGTTTTAATCTTAGCAGATATATGTGACTTCCTCATTTCCAATATAAATCATAGCAGGACAGATTAACCTAAAATGTCTGGATACAATATACAAATAACACAAATACAACATAAAGTCAGACCTGATATCATCAATTTATCTGAAAAAGAAATCATTCACTTGAATGAATGAATGAATGAATCACTGCTTGCAATGGCTTTCTGAAATAGTTTAAAAAACCAGCAGTCGTATTCAAGTTTCACGCCAGATTTAAATTACGTACTTGAATACTTCTTTACATACTGCGCTTACTACCTCAGAATAATTTGCAACCGTGGCTGGGTTGGAAGCACCTGTGAGTAGGCTTCTTGGCTGGGCTGCACATACATTTTTCAAAATGAATGAATGAGACTGAAGGAAATAATTAGTGGCAAACTGGTGCCACAGACGTACCAACAGCTCGGCATGTCTTGTCCGAGGAATCCCATTCGTATCCTGTGCGACAGCTGCACTTGTATCCACCCTTTCGATTCTCGCAGGTCTGGGAGCAGGTTCCAAACACTGCACACTCATCGATATCTATCGTAAACCATACAACAGACATTCCATATAGAGCTGTTAGAAGTCCAGATGTCATAAGAAGTTGTATGGTTGAAACACAACACTTGATATTTTCGCCTGTTCACAGAAAATTTTCAATGCAAGAATAATATGCACTAATTTTGTTTCACCATTAACCAGATCAAGACGCTACAAGGTTATAAACTTTCTTTTACCCAGTTACATAAAGAAACTCATTCACTCAACCATTTACCAACCGAGGTCATAGGATTCCCCATAACATTTATTGCAATTTGGTCGAAAAAGGGTTAAATAAACTCAGTTTATCAGTTTGCTTTAATGAGTCAAAACTGCTTAGCATTTAAAACATTTCTGATCTTTACATCAGAAAGATGATTGATTGCAAAACTGCCGATACCTTTGCATGTTCTCAAGTCACTGTGGAGTGCGTATCCTTGCGGACATCTGCAGTAGAAGCCGACGTAAGTGAATTCACAATGATGAGAACAACCTCCATTGTTTACATTACACGGATTGGCTAAAAATAAGAGATACAAAAACAATAGAGCCAATTACTAAGTAGCAAGAGTCACTGACTGGTAATATGTATGCATTTTCTTATTACATTACACTAGAGAAAAGAATTATTAAGTTAATTAAGGAGGTGTATGCTAACCGCACGACCCTAAATGATAGCACAGTGCAGATTGTGTGTCAAATGTATAGCATAGATTTTGTGATTGATTCAATGAGGCTGACTAACTCATTGATTGAATAAAATAGAGCATTGACATCAGCTTTCAAAACAATTATCTTAACACACATTTCGATTGATTTAGCCCATTGCAAGATGACTGCAGTGAAACTTTATATGACATTGTCAGTATTTAATTACTGAATAAAAACCGTGGCAGTGTGTCAAAGGTTCAACTTTCACTCTTATCACCTGCCTGTGACATTGCAAGAAAACATCTCTAAAAAGAGCGCATGAGCAATTGTGAGTAAAAGACTTGCTAGGGATCTCTAAGCAGCAGCTTGAGATGGATTTGAACTCGCAACCTTCTGACTCCAAGGCATCGAGCATACCCCTACACCACCACGCCCACACATTGAATGCTGCAGATGCTTACACTGGTTGACACAGAGGTTGGTTGTCTCATCCTCGGCCAAACCACAGTCGTCTACTCCGTTGCAAACGAGACGAATGTCGATGCAGTTCAACTTGCTACCACGACTGCAGTCAAAGGTCGTGTGTGGATCACAATGCACCTCTGCATGGAGAAAAGATACAATTGCATAAAGACACAAACTCTAAAGACAACGGTAAGTTTTGTATGCAACAGAATGTCTGGAATGGCCCTATTGTTTCATCGTGCCTTCTAAATGCAGCGAATGCCACCAGACACATCTTTAACAGCTCCAACTTGATAGAACTTGCTGTGAATGGTGAATCTAAGCAGGCATCTTCAAGAAATGCAATAAAATAATCACAAATAGCCTTCCGTGAACAGTAATGAATGCTGGATTTGTATTTGACAGCACCTGCACTGGCAATAAACATCAATATTAACAATTAATAATGATAGCAGGGACAATACACATGAACAATGACTGATATTATTGTCTGTCGCAAACTTTTGAATAGACGAAGAGCAGTCCCTTGATCTACCATAAAAGGCAGTCATGGGTTTGAAGTTCAATCAATCAATCGTAATCGATATAGCGCCCCTTCAAAGTACCTACTCAGAAGCGCTCCCGGCCAAGATTAATCGAAAAAAGTCTTCAACAGTTTGTGAAATTGAGAACAGCTTGGGAGGTGTCGCATATAGTCAAGGGAAGTTCATTCCAGGTTGTTGGACCAACCACAGAGAACGAACGCCTCTGCATTGTTGCAGAGCGAGTGAAAGGAACCATTAAGTCACCATGGACAGCAGCGCGCAGTACAACTTCACTCCTTAACCTCAGTATATGAGTAGCCAGTCATCGCCATCATCTTTGCACCTACAGTGTCTGACCAGTGCACACGTTACAGCTGAGTCATGTGCAGGTGAGCAGGTGGCACAGAAAGCTTAAACCAAATTTCTGCGATGTCTGCCCTGGTAGGGATCTGAACCTCGCCACGGGTTCAAACTGTCAGTCACTCATTTCAAAGTTCAATCGAGAAGATTGACACTTGAAAATTTAAACAAGTAGTTGAAAATACTTAATTGCAGTTTAGCCATTATGCTTTTACCTTGCGGACAATTTCGTTCGTCGGATGAGTCATGGCACTGCGCAATTCCATCGCACAGAAGATGCTTCGGAATGCAGCTTCCAGTAACAGCGCATTGGTATTCCAAGTCACTGCACACTCTTTCTCCACCTTCATCCATTAATCGACAATTCCAACATAAAACAAACACAATCAATTTCCATCTGCCATGGCAAAAAAATAAAAAGTTTTACATGCACAAATAATAAATGTCAAAAACAACATAGCGTAATAAATGTAATGACAATTTGTATAGCACCAAAAGAAGCAAGCTATTTCAAAGGTTCTATACAGTTCTTGCTAAAAACAATCCTTCAAGTAATCAAGAATAGTCAACAGTCAACTCAGACAAATTTCTGCAGCAAAATGCAAATTGTTTGAACCTGTCATTTTCATAAACAAGTGCAATATTAATCATTGTTACCATCTCACAATATTCTAAATTTGACAGAAAACTGGAAATATTCATAAACGTCAGAAAAAGATCGAAATCTCAGAGTTCATATTTCTGTTGCAGTAAATCTTTACGAAATAAAAGAATGCAACTACAACAAAATAACCATTTCTAAATGCTATATGGCACTATAATACTAATTCCTATTTGGCAACCTGTGTCATTTCCATCTGTATTAGCAAACCCGAGTAACCTTAAGTTAAATTTTAAAACAAACATGCACCGTGCACTCACAGTTCTTCTCATCACTCCCGTCGAGGCAGTCGTCGTCTCCGTCGCATTGCCATGCCTCGTGGATGCATTCGCGGCTGGAGTTGCACATAAACTCACTTTCACCGCACGGCTTCAAGTGGTGGGGAGTGCCGGTGCAGTTATGCTCATCCGATCCATCCTGACAATCCACATCACCATCGCACAGCCACCCGGCAGGGATACAGTGCATGTTCTGACATTGCCACTGCGAACTAGTGCAGACCGCGGGCTCTGCTGAAGGATAACAACATCACAGTATCATATAAATGAACCCAATGGCATGGAAGTGTGGTCAGTATAGATATGCATACATGGAAAGAAAAGCAAGAATTTTCAGTTAAGTAGCAGTCGTCGAATAATCACCCAAGTTCAACAGCAAACAATGTAACGGCAACACTAAAATAATTTTCGACCTTTGTTGATTAAAAGAACTGTAATTAATAATCTCTTTTCATTCTATTGCAAATAAATGAAACATGCTTGACTGTAACATTGTTGCGTATTGAAATAAATAAAATACTATATACACAAATTCCAATAATAAGCATACATGCACATGAAGACGTAGTAAAAAATATTGTTTAAAATGCTACAATATTAAATTAGTATGTCTCTACACTTATGTGCATTTGCTCTTCCAGTTAAGAAAGATTATTCTGGAAGTACCAGAATAGCAGATATAATGCTAGAACTGTTTAAAGTACTGTAAAAAAAGGCAAAGAAACGTTATGAAAGAACATCAATATATCAGCGTTAGATAGTCACCAAAGGCAGAAAAGCACTATATCAAAAGTAATAAAATATGAGGTAGAAATTTATGGTCTCCATGCTTGCTGTGCGGGATTAGAAAAATGTTACCAACCGCATCCAACTTCATCCGACCCATCTTCACAGTCGTTGTCTAAGTCACATAACCACCGTGTTGTGATGCAACGCTTTGACTTTCGACACATGAACTCATCTGTCCCACAACTTCCATTGCCACCTTTAAAAACAAAGAACACTGTAGGAGAGCAAAGAATTCAAACAAAAATAACACAAACTTAACTAGTTTAGAAAAAAGACAGATTGTTGAGAAGCATAAGAAAATATCGAAAATCACAACTTAAAGTCACAAGCAAAACCACAGACAACCCATCATGTCTCTTCAGTAAAAAAGGACAGCTTTCAGTAATCATGGATACCATACAGCTTTATCACAGCCACAACATGGCTCTCAGGTAACCATTTATAAAACATGGTTTTATAGTAACAAAGGATATAATACAGGATTCCAGAAAAATTAGGTCATTCCCAATTAATTCCATCTTAATTTTAGCCAATAAGAACTGCTTTCTGTGCATCATAGAAAACTTACCAGTTGCATAAACGTCCTGATAAACAAATGTATACATATCGATATAAAAATTAAAGGTTTGTTAGCAAAACAAATATTGCCCTGTAACTATTGCAATTTAACCATTGACATAATATATTCAAGTAAATAAAACCAAGAAGTGGCCACTGCGTAGATACTTACAGATGGCTCGATCTTCGTCCAGGCCAGATGAACAGTCTTCGTGTCCATCGCATTTCCATGTGTTGGGAATGCAGGCCTTTCCAACTCCACAGCTGAAATGATCAGATGGACAATCTCTTGTCTCTGTCAACCAAATCAAACTCAACTCAAATTCATTCTGAACCCCAAGTATTAAAGGCGATAAATAATGACAGTCACAGTAATAATAGTTTTTAAGTATATTTTTTTAATTGGCATATTGTCTTGTTGGCATATAACAGTATTGATCTGTTGCCTGATATTTAACAATGCTTAGCTTCATATATATCAGGAAAGTCTGCCTACAGCAGAAACTATAGCCAACACAAGTACTTTATCTCAATGTGGGAAACAAAATATGTCTCAGTTATATGCGATTATCTCTCTATGGCAGAGATGGAAAAAGTGGTGGCATTGAGACCATATGGATGAAGCATGTTCATTGCAAAACCCATGCAGAGTATCCATGTTCAAACATTCACACAAATTTCACAGTGGCATGCCACGATGAACCTGCTCAAGATTTCAAACTGTCGTAATTATGCAAGCCTGGTGTACGGTAACTTAATAAATGCAACGACAATTTGCACAGCACCATGTAAGTACTAAGTAGCAAGCTACTTCTAAGGTTGCTTTCAAGGAAACCTCTATACAGTTTTGCAAAAAAACTGTCCTTCGTGAAATCAGGAATGTCCTTAATGCTCCTTTGTGTATGATCATCAATTCACAGTACAGTTCTGCCTGAGACACAATATTAAGCAAATTGTTTGGGCTTATTAAATATGCTTCTGAATATGCATAAAGGTAACAAACTCACAAAGTACCGACTTGATATTCACAGCTGTGTCAATATCTTATTAAAATAGTGGAGTAAGAAAGCAAACTGCCATTGACAGGTCTAGTTTGTATGTGCACTAGTGAGTCATTTGCTCTGCAAATACTATGCCAGTCATGCCGGCCACATAAAACTTGCTGTTGGGTCGCCTGTCACTTCAACTTACTTGCTTTTCACTAGAAATTGTCAAGTAAAGGCAAACCTTTCCAGATCAGACAAGTCTCTACTAAATGATTTTGAAAACAAACTGACATGACAGCTCCAATGGTCTACAGATTGGCATGAATCTTAGTAGTAACACCTCAAAAACCAACAGAAGCAACAATGAAAACCAGAAGTGAAGTGATTTCAATTCCACAACAATGCTCCCTATTTTCTGTTCTTAAGGGATCTTATATACCAATAATAATAATAATTTAACAATAATAATAATAATAATAAGGCCAAAAAAAAATAATGCTGTGTTTCCGGTAACAGAGCTCTAAAAAATTGGGTAGGTAGGTCGGAAAATATTTTTATTTTGGTAAAATATTTTTATACAGTGACTGTCCGAAAAATTATACCCACTACTCTTTTTTGCATAAAGGTACACGCTGCAACAAAGTACGTGTTCTAAGCAAGTATAAACTGCCTATTTCCCGACTGTCTGGACCTAAAACTGCCCTAGAAAACAATTCTGTCAATTTCATTTTGTTGACATCTTTTCTGGTAAGATAAAGTGGGAAGGGAAGGGGAAGATGAGTGCGAACAGAACATCACTGCTAGGGGTCGTTCCAGATTGGCCGAGCCAGTGACTAGTTGCATCTAGAGGTTGCTAGATTTATTTTCCCTTGTCACCGTTACAGGTGGCTCAAGTGAGAATTATAAGGCTAGAGGTTTCTCAAGACTGGCAGCCAGGAAGTAGTTAGTCAGGAGTGAAACTCTAATGCAGTGTCCACGCTGTAGTCGGGAGCGCTTCTGAGTAGATAGCTTGAAGAGGCGCTATAGAAATTGAGAGATCAACAAAATAAAATGAAACATTCTATTCACTTGAAAAATGTTCTTTTTGGCCATGCTGGAGTCGGGAGCCCCTCTGAGTAGTTAACTTGAAAAGGTGCTATATAAATACTTGAATGAATGAATGTTAAATTTTTCACCAAAGAGTGCTCGAAATAAAAGGGAACTGCTCAGTGAGCGGAAGAGAGCAGAGTTAGTAGAAGAGAGCACTCTGAGCACAAAAAGGCACAGTAAACACAAGAGCACAGTGAGCAAAAGAGAGCAGAAAGAGGCAGAGAGCAAAGAAGGGCACAGTGATCACAAGAGAGCCTAGTCAGCTTAGGAATAAAGTGAGCAAAAATGGACTGTCTTAGGACGGAGAAACAGCAAGTTAAACTATAAACTTGCAGCAGGCTGTGTATAGCCATCATGTGCTACAGGTTAGATGGCCCTGTACTCAATGCCTGCAACGAGCTACCGTGAGAAAACCCTCCTTTCAGATCTATTACTCTTCCCCCCCATCCACTCCACAACCGCCTGCTTTGTCAAACTGACCGTGGGAAATTATTGATTGCTCTAATTAACAGACCATTATATACCTTGAAAGACGACTGCTTACGATCGTCGCCTGGCTTAGTGAAGGCTATAATTATGATGTTCCAATTGTACATCTCATATACGGGAGGCAATGTCAGTGTAAATAAAAAAATTCCACAAAATTTTCCGAGTTAACATTAGTTTTTTGGCCTAAGATCCAACTCTATACGGAAGGCAATGTCACCGTATTATGTCAAAACAAAATTTAAAAAAAATTTTTTTTAATAAAATATTTTTTTTTAATAAAAATTTTTTTTAAATAAAAATATTTTACAAAATTATTTGAGTCGCGGCAATAAAAGAGGGTCGGTCGGGTTACCGGAAACACAACATTATTTTTTTTTGGCCTAACAACAATGACAATTACAATGCAGCTACAACTGCATTCATTAATATTCCTGGTTTCATTTTAAATTTCTGCACAGTTGAGTACAAAGGCATCCATTCATACTTGTATCCATTCACTCATTCATAACTGCATTCATTCATTCAAACATCTATTGATCATTTTCAAACATCCATTGTGTCCATTCAAACATCCATTGATTCTTTTCGAACATCCATTGTGTCCATTCAAACATCCATTGATTCTTTTCGAACATCCATTGATTCTATTCAAACTATCGAATCGCACATGTACAGTTGCACACATTTACTTCTGTTAATCTAACAATCCACAGACTAACCACAGAAGTGTGAGCCTTCATCAGAATTGTCTGTACAGTCAGGTTCACCATCGCAATGCCATCGTAAGGGAATACACTTTCCATTCGCACAGCGGAATTCATCCACAGCATTACAGACTCGGGGACCTAGAAATCAACGCAAAAAGATTAGCCAATTATACAAGCTCAATAGGTCAACAAAATCATTCGCCTAATTCAAGAAGTTCAGCATTCTTATAGTTATTTCAGAAACTGTAAAGCACAAAATCACACACATACACAACAGCATGTAAGGCACAAAAATCTTTCACTAATATGCTAAACATGCTCACCATGAAAGGCAGTCTCACAGGTGAAATCTGAAAGGGAGCCCTGGCTTTGAGAAGCATTATTTAATCAATTCAGATTCTTAGTCTCATCCATTAACTTTCTTATAATTATATTTAGCCAATAATTATATGAATGGAAAATAATAATAATAACAATAATAACAGTAATAATAATGGATGAGGTATAGCCATTCCAGACACAATACTTTTATAATTTCTAAGTCTCAGAGGAAATGAAGTACCTCAGGGCAAAATAATAATAATAATAACATATATTATTATTTAATTATTATATTAGGAGTTAGTGAAGTCCCTGAGGGATCCTGTATACATGGGAGCAAAAATATAACAACAACAAAATTTAACACGTTGGCCGCGGTTTACGTGTAAACACGTAATTGATTTTCTATTAGCAGGCGCGGTGAGCGTGTTAACACGTAATCTAGTTTAAGCATTATAAAGACATCTTCAGCGCCCTGTTAACAAATGTAGCCGCGTGTAGATTACTGCTAAGGTTTCTATAGCCATCTAGTGAATAATCATGCCTAAATTTTTATTACAGCTGCTGCTATACCTGGTGTTTAGAGCACGTGACACAGGCTTCTGCCTTCTTGTCTGCGTTAGCGAGAAAGTGTGATAATGGCGACTCGTAAGAGGTTTAGTACCGAAGAAATTTTGAGGATGATAGATATGTCAGAAGACGAGAATTTTGATGACAATGACAGTGATAGGGACAGTGACATTGTAGGCCTAGCTGATGTCGTAGATAGTGATGGAGATAGCGATGCTACAGAGGCATACGATCTCCCTACGGTTGACGAGGCAGGCATAGGCAGATCGGATGACCCAGATTCCGATGTCGAGTCCTTTGTTGCTGCTGCTTCTGCTACGGAACAAACTAATGCCTCGGCATCGACATCTGCATTTACACCTCGTGTTTGGCAAGTTGTTGATGGCAACTACACGCCAAATGTAGAGTTTCAATATCATCACACTGCGGGACTGAACAGTTCTATAAATCTCACTGCTGAGTCGAGTCCGATAGAATTTTTCAAGTTATTCTTGACGGACGATGTGTTGATGTTGATGGTGAATGAGTCCAACCGATTTGCGGACCAGTTTCTTCAAAAGACCGCCTTGAAACGAAAAGCAAGGGCCCATAACTGGGAACCCACAACAGCATCAGAAATGGGTCGGTTTTTGGGACTCATCTTTCTCATGGGGTATGTGCACAAGGCAAAGATTGAGGATTATTGGAGCACGGACCCGAATATTGCCACTCCTATATTCAATCAAACTATGCCTCGAGATAGATTCGAAATCTTACTGAAATTTTGGCATTATTCTAACAATGAAGAGTCGCCAGAGAACGATCGGCTCTTCAAGCTGCGCCATATTTGCGATCTCCTAGTTGCACGCTTCCAAGCTGTCTACACCATGGAACGTGACGTATCTATTGACGAGTCAATGGTACTGTGGCGTGGACGACTCACATTCAGACAGTTCATTCCCGGGAAGAGACACAAATATGGCGTGAAGCTATATTTGTTGTGTGAGCCGAGTGGCTACATATACAACATGCTTGTATACTGTGGCAAGATGGATGCGATATCAGGATTTGGCCATGCAGAGACTGTTGTTCTGAAGTTGATGGACGGTATACTGGACAGAGGACATGTCCTGTATACTGATAACTTCTACACGAGTGTTCCACTTGCGCAACAGCTTCTGGACAGGAAGACCTACCTCTGTGGAACGCTGCGTAAAAATCGGAAGCATTTGCCGGAAAAAGTGGTCTCAGCGAAGTTGAAAAAGAACGATGTCGTTGCTCTGAGAAGCCGAGAAATCATGGTTTCGAAGTGGAAGGATAAGAGAGACGTTATGATGTTGTCCACTATTCATGCAGGCAGAATTTTTGAGGGTGGCAAACGGAACAGACGTGGAGAACTTATCAAGAAACCGGACTGCGTGCTCGATTACAACGTTCGAATGTGCGGTGTAGATCGGCTGGACCAGCTGCTTTCCTACTACTCGCCACTGCGGAAGACCCTCAAGTGGTACAGGAAGGTTGTCCTACAGACGATCGACATGGCCATGAGCAATGCCTTCTTGATGTACAAGAGAAGTGGAGGGAATCGTCGGCAGATATGGTTTCGCTCTTCAGTCGTAAGCTCTCTAATGAATACGCAAGATCGACCGGCCGCGGCTTCCGTTGTGCTAAGAGGATTGCATCATAATAAGGCGTCGGACCTGTCACGGCTCTCAGGGCAGCACTATATGGACGTACTTCCTCCCACTGAACGCAAACAGGCACCATGTACCAGATGCGTCGTTTGCCATAAGCGTGGAATACGCAAAGAAACGCGGTACATTTGCAGCACATGCGTTTCTAAGCCTGCGCTTTGCGTTGTTCCCTGTTTCAAGGATTACCATTTCGATGCACAGTTTTAGGCCTACTGTAAAGTAAAGTATGACAGAGAAGTTCAGAAGTAACTGTTTATTTGCCTTGTTGTTATTTACATTTCATATTTACTAACATCAATAATAAATGCTATTTGTCTTTGTAATCCAGTCTTATCAGAATTTCCGATAATTGCGTTGCTGGTTGCCGTGCGCACAGGGCCGCCGCGCCCCGGGGAAAATAATTGCCGCGGTCAATGTGTTAATAATATTTAGGAGATTAAAATGCCAGCTGTCAATATTTGAATGAGAGCTGTCAGAGTCCATACCTTAGCCCATCCAGAACCTAATAGAAAGAAGCCCAATGTATCAGCCTGTCAGTCAGTGAGTGCATGGGTGGCCAGTCCTTCCTCTCCCATTACAAGTTAACTCTCCATCTGTTGAGGTCAGACGTCACAGATCGCCTGCAGTCTCTGGTTTATTGCTTCACCTCATGACTATATCAGATACCATACTATGGATCTATGTATAGTTGTATACTATGCATCTGGGCAGCACAGCCTCTTCTCCTCGACCAGCCAGTCTACTCCCTTCAGCCCACACATCTTCCAAACAACAAGAGATAGCTTAAGTTTCTCCAGCCAGGCACACGGACCATGCCAGCTCTGGACACCCATAATTTACCACTTGGATCTGTTGACGTTAACCCAACTACCAGAGCTGGTAGTTTTCCCACACCCAGTGGCACTGTACTGCCCCAGGTTCCTTATTTGCAAGATATGAGTTGCACCTGATTAAGAAGCTCATAGACTGTCATAAACAACCTTGCCAACAGCTGATTATATAAAAACATCAAAACAAAAGCATTTTGCTTTACTTTGTACACAAACTGGGACCCCAACACACAGACAAACAGACAGAGACATACAATGACACCATATACTAATTATATCATGCTGCAGCTTGTCTGATTGAAGGTATACCTAGGTTTTGGCACATATTCAGCTTCACGGGATAGAAGAACGCATTGAGCCTGGTGGTCCTAGCGTCTACGCGTTATTAACTTAATTAAGGCTTGGCTCCATCTTATCTTGGGAAGTTGGGTGTCCCAGTCTCATCTATTCCTGGCTGTAGATTTATTTGCGCTATTCATCCAGCCAGACTATCCACAGTGCAGCACAGAAACTTCGATATGGTCGGTACAGCATTCTGGAATAGGTTGCCCAACGTTTTTTGACATCACCTCCACGGTCATTCTTTACTGCAATCACGCAATTGTGTTCAATCTTGGTTTCCATCATTAGGTCACGTGAGCACTTCTGATGAGCCTCTTTCAAAGAGGTGCTATATAAATCTGTCTTTATTTAGTAGGCCCAAGTCATACAATGTATTTAATTCACATAGTCATGGTCTTTCTTAGTTTCTCTTTACAGTCGACGCATTTTTTGAGCATATTCAAACCATCAGAGTCCTTGCCGAATGACTTTATACAACTAGTGTCCTTGGCTTGACCTCCTCGGATTTTTTACCTGGCACCGGAACGAAAACAGTGGCTCTGGCTATCGTGGACTTGGCTGGTCTCCTTGGCGTGGCTTTTGTGGGTGCTGAGAAATTCTTAGAGATTTACATTACATTACAAAGTCAATTGGTGCAATAAAGTTGCCTGAGCAGTGAGCACATGTTTGAGAAGACAAGCTGCTTTCTACAGTACAAAATGTGTATCATTTGGCACCATGTTGCTTTCTACAGCACACAATGTGTATCATTTGGCACCAATCAGTGGATCACCCACAGCCTCCGTCTCTGGCCATTCCATCTTCTCCACTCATCAATCCTCAAGGCGGTTAATCAATCGCTTGTACTACACCAGATGCAAAGCTTGAAGAAACACAGACGGGCTGTTAAGAGCTGGCTCCACAGCCGAGGATCATTAAACCATTACTGCACGGCATGGCCTGACCACGTGGCCTGTATATATGTGATACTACTGGGCCGAAGAACCTATTAAGTAGTCATGGACCTACCACATTCACTTTCATCCGAGTTATCCTGGCAGTCATCCTCCTCATCGCAATTCCACTGAGAAGGAATGCAATTGCCATTCGAACAAGAAAACTGAGACAGGCTGCAGTACTCATTACCTGTCACAACATGTGAATGCAACAACAACAACAACGTCAAGTAAAATGATGAAACAAATGTAAAAAAACATTTGTGTCAATACTGTAATCAAAAATACATGTAAATAAATCATATGACTTAGTATGCAGCTTAGGAGCAACTCACCTATTACGAATTTAAGCAGATCTATGTCAGTGCAGTTACTGTGGTTAAGCGGCTGCAAATAACCACTTTTTTCAGCTTTTTGTCAATTATATGCACACCTTGTACATCCATATATAACTATATATGCATATTAATGTATGAGGCCTCTTAATTTATAGCATATTTTAAATGTCTCTCAAAGGTTCTGCACATCTCACAAAGGATAATTATTTCTTGAATAACATCAGCAATGCTCAGTTGTCCTCAACTCCATCCAGTGAGATCTCTCATTACTATGGCTGTGTAACTATACAAAGAATTCATAAAACTATCGGATCACATATGTTGGCCACAACAGCTGCTACAATATGCCCTCAAGTGTCAAGGCTTCTACACCTTATTGCAACATCATCCCACAATACACAGTACCTGTAACTTGACTGTGGCAGATACCCAAAACCAAGTACAGACTGAAAAGCCACGCATAAAACACTATATGACTTTGTGCACTGTACAATATTACACAAACAGGCACCATAGAGAAGTACTTTTATGACAATGTGACTCACATTGATCAGCTTTAAATATCAATTTGAAGTTATTCAACTATATAGACTTAGTGCCTTTGACTATAATCATGATACAGGATTGACTTCCAATAATCCTTTCTTTTTAGGCCTACACAATAGATGCATCCATAAATATGCCAAAAAATGCTGGGTCAAATGTAGCTGTTAGTACTACTACTGTGTTCCCATACAAAGAAACATCATGCATTCTTGAGCATTAAACTCATTTCATGAACAGTATTCCACAAGTGTGAGATCACAAAACTGAACCATACAAACATCAGACAGAAATTGTACGAAAAGCTGATAGAGATAGTGTGTAAAACACAAAGGTACAGAGATCAGTGATCAAGACAGAATAGAGGACAAGCGAGCAAACATACAAAAGAACAATAAACAATGTAGTGCGATGAGCTCACAAGAAGCCCAAGGATCAGTGGATATGGAGATAGAATTACCGTAGAACTCATGGAGTAAAGAAAAAAATTATGGCAAACCAAAAAACAAACAATGCAGACCTGCAGAAATATTTTAACTGGCTAATTACAACATCTGAAGAAAATTAAAGAGACAAAAACAAATGGATGGAACTACAAGAAGTTCTAATAAATTTTCAAGATAATATCTTAGAACTTCCTCTTGTAGTTCCACCCATATATATTATATAGAATGTAAGATATCTACAGGGTGCGCCAAAAAAAGACCCCCCTAGGTTTTTTGCCAATATTTTGACCAAAAGTAAGAATTTCCAAATGAAATTTTACAGGCTTATAGACAATTCATATTTACACATTATGGCCAGATTTCATAAAAATATTTCAAACGGAACAAAAGTTACATCACTTTTAGTGAGGTCACCCACCGTTTTTTGACGATTCCAAAACGAAGCGCAACAAAAATTAGGTTTTTTGCCAATCTCTTGGCCAAAAGTAAGAATATCGAAATGAAATTTTACAGGCTTAAAGACAATTCATACCTGCACATGGTGGTCAGATTTCATAAAAATATTTCAAACAGAACAAAAGTTATACCACTTTTAGTGAGGCCACCCACCGTTTTTTGACGATTCAAAAACGAAACGCAACAAAAAGGAACAAAAACACGATTTTATTAAGTTTCATCTCAAATAACTGTTGTCAAATGAACTTGGTAGAGCTTCACAACTTGTGTTCGATGTGCCCACCACCAGTGCCAAAACTTCTTTTGAGTCTCTTTGCAAAGTTCTTGATGGACCTGTTGATTAATCAGACAGATTTCTTATTTACCAATTTGATGGTCATCTTGCTAAGTGACTTCTCAGTGACACGCAGCTACGCTGGTACCCTGTTTCTTTTTTAAATAGTAATAATAATGATCATCCAAGGCTATTTGATACCAATTATTTGAGATGAGAAAAAATCGTGTTTTTGATACTTTTTTTGTTGCGTTTCGTTTCTGAATCGTCAAAAATTGGTGGGTGACCTCCCTAAAAGTGGCATAACTTTTGTTCTGTTTGAAATATTTTGTTGGAATCTGTTCACCATGTGCAGGTATGAATTGTCTTTAAGCCTGTAAAATATCATTTCGATATTCTTACTTTTGACCAAGATATTGGCTAGAATAATTTGATTGGTTTTTTGTTACTTTTAGTTCCGTCGCGTTTTTGAATCGTCAAAAAACGGTGGGTGACCTCACTAAAAGTGATGTAACTTTTGTTCTGTTTGAAATATTCTGATGAAATCTGGCTATAATGTGTAAATATAAATTGTCTATAAGCCTGTAAAATTTCATTTGAAAATTCTAACTTTTGGTCAAAATATTGGCAAAAAACCTAGGGGGGTCTTTTTTTTGGCGCACCCTGTACAGCAAGATGAAACTGGCTAATTTGAGGAAACTGGCTAGCTTGGGAGTGGACAATTCGAACCGAAAGTTGCATCAATCAAAGATGCAAAAGCTGAAGAACTAGAAGATGCTGCAAGCATACAGAAATGATGAAGGAACACTTCTTATGAACAACAACTAAGCATCAACATGAGTAACGAACCTATGGTTCTCGCAGAATCAAACGTACAACACAAAAGAAGAGATGCAAAACTTTCTAGAGGAACGAGTACAAGATGTGATCAGTAATATATCCATAACCGTTCGTTTATTTTCCCAATTTATGTAAAAAGATCAGATAACAGTAAACATGATATACAGAAATTTTTGGATACAACAGGTATGCTCAGAAGGGATCCTGGTCATGTTCAGTATGAACCATCAAATAAATGTAGAATAACAGATTAGGCCAACAAAATAATGTTGTGTTTCCGGTAACAGAGCTATAAAAATTGGGTAGGTAGGTCGAAAAATATTTTTATTTTGTAAAATATTTTTATACAGTGACTATCCGAAAAATTATACCCAACTACTCTTTTTGCATAAAGGTACACGCTGCAACAAAGTACGTGTTCTAAGCAAGTATAAACTGCCTATTTCCTGACTGTCTGTACCTAAAATTGCTCTAGAAAACAATTCGATTAATGTCATTTTGTTGACATCTTTTCTGGTAAGATAAAGTGGGAAGGGAAAGGGAAGATGAGTGCAAACAAAATATCATTGCTAGGGGTCATTTCAGACTGGCCAAGTCAGTGACTAGTTACACCTAGAGGTTGCTAGATTTATTTTCCCTCGTCACCGTTAGAGGTGGCTCAAGTGAGAATGATAAGGCTAGAGGTTTCTCAAGACTGGCAACCAGGAAGTAGTTAGGCAGGCGTGAAACTCTTAGGCAATGTCACTGTAAATAAAAAAATTTACACAAAATTTTCCGAGTCGCGGCAATAAAAGTGAGTCGGTCGGGTTTCCGGAAACACAACTTTTTTGCCTAAGATCCAACTCTATACGGAAGGCAATGTCATCGTATTATGTCAATACAAATTCTGAAAAAAAATTAACAATTTTTTAATTAAAAAAGTTTTTTTACAAAATTATTTGAGTCGCGGCAATGAAAGAGGGTCGGTTGGGTTACCGGAAACACAACATTATTTTTTTTGCCTTATTCAAATATCACTCAAGCTGGAATAAACAGCATAATCAGAACCAGAATGGAACAGAAAGGTAAAAAGACAAAAGAACGTAAGAGCTTAGTAAATGGAATTTTTTTACAAAAGTATTTATTTTGACATGTCAGGTATCACATATTATGCAGTTTGCAGATGTTTTAGGACACAATATTCCAAAAAGAGAGACCACCATTTTAATTGAGACTTAGTGTAAGTTTCCATGGCATTAAATCGCAAAATGACCTATTCTATTCTAATTTATGAATTTATAAAGTGCCACTCATAGTACAACCCAGTCATCAGAAGTGTTCCCAGTGTGAAGAACCCTTTGAAATTTGAAAGTTCTGAGACAACGGGCAGAAACAGTAGTGCCCCAGATAGGATCTCAGCACAAGTTATATAACTTTAGGATGGTGATTTAACAGCAAAGGGCCAACAGAGGCATAGGCACAATACATTGCTGTGACAGTCAGATCCTGATACTAGATAGTCATGATGGCCTAACGAGGGCGTCCAGTGGTAGCTGTGTTGAAATGAGATAGGCATACATGTGCTCATTTATCACATGCTTTCCGATTCTGATTATGCTATACCAGTTCAGTCATGTTTGGATAATCTGTCATCTAGTATGGTGTACATGAAGTCAGATGCAACAGAAAAACCAGTAAATGCATAGAGAAAGTAAATTATGTGAAAGGCAAAACATAAATTCACTCATCTTCAATTTCCTAAGCTGCTCAATATGTATGACACAGAAGTCATTCAATTTTTTATTCATGTGAGAATCTGAGGACCCTCCTGTGAAGAAGAGCACAACACACTTCTGAAGAACAACCAGTCGCGCCTGTGAATAAGCTGGTTCCCACGACTTGGCTTTTGTGGGCGCTGTAGAAGTCTCAAGATTACGATACGATTTCAGTCATGAATAAGTTGAAGCCCAAGCAATAATATTATTACAGAAGGCCAAAGATAAGAAACAAGAGACGGCGCCGATGCCACAGAAAATTGGAACTTATCCACCAGAAATATTTCTGCCTGATCAGAAGTTGTGAGATCTGTTTGAATGTATACCCACAATTTAGATGTACTGTAGTTGAAAATAGAGAACTTTCTTGAACTAAGATTTAGCGACAAAACACAGAAAAATTAACATACACAGGTCTAGCTATATAAACGAGCACTGCAAATGATTCTCAGTCAGTTATCAGATTAATTACATTGCCTAAATTAGTTAAATATTGCCTAATTTTTCGTTTATAAATTAAATCATTTAATTCACAAGTCGAACATCTTGAAGACGTAGCTATGATGTTGCATTCTTGTATATTTTGGATCAAACAGCACATTCATTCAAGCGATAAAGCAAATACACGCAAAGGAGCCAGCTCACAGAAACTAGAAAGGAAACGTAAGTGTGCGAATGCCCTTGCTTAATCCGGATCAGTCCAACCCATTCATTAGAGGGCAAAATACTACTATAACACCTGGCCGCACACATACGCACATAATACGCTCAGGATGCCATAGTGACTCAAAATTCATTTAAAATGCTCATTCAAATCTTACCACTAGTGTAGTAAGGAAATCCTATGGCGACGAGAATACAAAAAACGACCAAACTCTTCTTAGATTCCATATTTCACGAGATTTTAAATTACTAGTTAAGTTTTATTACTACTACAGCGGCAACAGCAAAAAGTGGCAGAAACACGCGGCACTCGCTCTAGGTACAAGCGCACTTGACGTAGACCAACGTTGCCACCGAGGTTTCAGAAATAAACCCAGATTTCCCTTTGAGAAAAATCCAGAAAACCCAACTATTTATACAAGCGATTTAATTCAGACCCCTTCTGTTCAAATTTATTTGGATTCGGATGACGATTAGCAAAGTGTTCGTCAAATGAGTCGAATCAAATGTAATTGTAATGTTTGACTTTCTACAGAAATGTCAATTGTCAAAGTTGTCAGAGACTCGGCATCTATGATCCAAATCGACAAGAGGCTGAATCGATATTGGATCGTGCGCGCATGTCCTATATAGGCCTACGGCGGATCGGTCTAATAGACCACTATTATATAAGCTAGAGCAGCGTTTCCCAAACTTTTTGGGCCACGGAACCCTTCGAGTCCTAATATTTTCTCGCGGAACCCCAGTCTCAACTTAACGCATTAAAACATTCATAGCACCTGAGAAGCATAGGCATATTAAACACGCATTTGTAGAAAGTTTATTTTTCTTATAGGAAAAATTGAATTGCAGTGTTTAGAAAACCACGTCTCGTGGGTCACAACAAGTCTATTGGGAGTAAGGCACATAAAATTAGAATGCAAATTGCATTTGTTTCTTCTCATGCATTTTGTTCACATGACTAGTCTTGTTTGATGCTCTAGAAAGCTGGATTCTTATTGTCAGCTGCATTATTTTCGACGATTTCTATATTTTGGTTCTGTTCCAGCAAAATATGAGAATGCAGTTTCGCACACAATTTGAATTTTTACATGACAAATAGCAAAACATGATAGGCTTATAACTGCAGTTACTGGGGAGTATGGTATTTATTTTAGCTATCCTATTCCAGTCAATGATCAGTGAAGGTTGATTTGAATTCTGCTTCATTTGTGTTATAAAATATATGTTAATAAGATGTTCGTAGTCTTCGTTAAAGAGTTATAGCTGGTTTCTCATCTACTTTGAATGATTTCGTATCCAATTATTATCATCATTCATAGTAAGAAAGTATTTAACCAACTTTTCGCGGAACCCCTGCGCCAAGCCCGCGGAACCCTTGGGTTCCGCGGAACCCACTTTGGGAAACGCTGAGCTAGAGCCTATAGGATTGACCTGACCACTGCTAGAGATGCGCAGAGCTATTCTTCTGCGACCGTCACTAGGTTATAAATCATTCGATCGTGTATATTATTGACAACGTGAGATCTTGATTGTGGAGTTTGAATTTCAAATAAAAAGCAGATCTAGTGGAAACACCCAGCTGTGGCATCACTGGACATAGCCCCATCATGCTGCAATGAAGCGTGGCATGATCATACATATTCATTACTCAATCATGTTTATTCAGCGTATATTGGCCTGCATAATACCATATTATAATCAAAGACCAATGACAGAAAACAGTCTATATATATATATATATATATAAGTTTCCTTAATTAATACAAAAATATCGTAATCGTAATCGTAAAGCCTAATCGTAAAGCCTAATCGTAAACTCGAAATTTCTAAAGCGCCACTCGAAAATTAAGCGCGGGGCACCAGCTTATTCACGAGCGCTACGTTGCGTTAGAAGGGTTGTCCGTGAGAATAGTCCGTGCACCATGGTGGTCCGGGTCGAGTTACCATAGGATCAGGATCAAATGCGTTGAGTTAGAATTAAGGGTTATCGGTGAGAGTAGTCCGTGCATGGTGGTCTGGGTCGAAATATACATGCATCGATATAATGCACACAATTATTTTATGTATGTATATGATATGTATAATTATCTGCACACGTCGCCTACCATAATAATGTTCATTCCCAGACGGAGGTGGCACACAAGCAGTGGCGGTGCTATAAGGGTGGGGGCTATATAAGCCCCCCCTACAAGAGGTTCAGCCCCCCCAATGGCCATCTTAATTATTTTACATTGAAATATCCACGATATTCGGCTGATGACTAAAAAAAAGGTCGTCAGAAATTTTGGCGGTGAAAACGGAAAATTTTCATGAGATTGTGGTCAATGACTAAAAAAAGGTCGTCAGAAATTTTGGCGGATAGAAATGTCAAATTTTGCCGCGGGGCTTCAGCACCCCCGAAACTGAAATCCTGGCGCCGCCACTGCACATAACAAAGAATAGGCCTATAGGCCTATATACCGAAAATAGCAAGAGTTCACAAACACTTTAGCCTACGGGCGAATGCGATGTACGTTATTCTATCCGGGTAAACAGCAGGGTAATTTTGAACGGAGTTGATTTTTAATTGTCTCGACGGTTTTTTAGTCGTCATTTGAACAAACGATCGAATGGCCATGCATGCAGGTGATGCCTCTCCAGAAAGTACCACTTGCATAAATATAGACGGAATGCAAAAGGGCGTGGTTTAATGTGCGACTCTGTGGTCAGCCATATTGGCTTACAGCTGTGAGCTGTTGTCAAAGTAGGCTACACGCCGTTACCCGGTGAATTGTTAGTTGATGGAATAAAGTTATCGTCTTTGCCTCATTGACCAATATTATTGATTTATCCATAGGCTTATACCTTAACCCACATAGCGGTCTAAACACCGTCCAGACTGGAGCGGCCCGAATCCCTGAAGCGAATTTCGGCCTGAGCCCAGATCTGCTGTCATAAGCAAGCAGGTATAGGCCTATGCTTTATGCTTTTTCACGGACTGGGCTGGGCTGCTTCCAACGTAATTGTAAACCACCACTTGAAAGCCAAGCGCGGGGGCACCAGCTTATTCACGAGCGTTGTCAGATAAGAGTAGTCCAAAAGAGGTCCGAGTCCAGCTGCCAGAGTCCATAGGATCAGAGGGGGCAGAGTAGGATGTCGTTTGGGTTGTGAATTGCAATGATCAGATGAGACGGGGTAAGAGTTCTTGAAGAAGTGCCTTTAATTTCCAGTGGGAAGCCTGAGCTGTGATGTGTAGAGAAAGAAGTATAAAAATATTTTCTTCGATATTTACGGAAAATATTTGATGCTTTGCAGTCTTAATTGTTGTCGTTAGGTTTAGCAATTAAATTTATTAACAAACTTGTTATGACTGAATATTGTTGAAGTAAACTGTTAACACAAGGGAGTCTAGGGAGACCTACAGTAACAGGTCCTCTGATACCCGCACAACAACTACCGGTAGCCTACAGCACTGCATCCGACTATATATGCAGCAAAATAGAAAACAAATTTGAAATAAAACACTGACTAGGTAGTCTAACTATAGTAATTCCACTGTCAGAATACTGTGCACTGTTCAGAAAATGGCACAGCAAAATTGCTAAGATTGCTTTTAAACAGCAGTAGCATATCTGAACCATACTATGATACTGTCAATGTGTCCAATCTCCCGAGATGCTTTTTAAATAAAATAAAGGGATAAAGGTTTTCCAATTATAGTGTCGACCCCACTTTTGATGCACTGATGTGTTCTCCCAACGTGTAGGCTATGTGTGAACGTTTTAAACTCAACTTTTTCAAATTCCAAAGCTCTTTTTGCATACACGCTGCCATATGAAGAGAGGCATTAATAAATGACACTCGGCAATGGTGAATCCGCGATCAGCTAATTCGGCTATTCACTGACACAACACGCTCCGATAGGCCTAATAATTTCTCGAATAGACCTAAATGAATTAAATAACTCCCTAAGGATTGTGGTGTCTGTATTGAGACCATGTCTCTATGCGAGCCGACAAGGTGGTCTGTCATAGACCATCCCAAAACAGCTCATAGGAACAGCTAGAGACTTCCAGTTTTGCTTGCGATAGATTGTCTCTGGCTGCATTTTATAGCCGCCGGTGCTCTTCGCACGTTAACCTGGACATTCAAGCTCGTGTATTTTGGACTTCTCGAATTGAATCTTTATCCATTTCAGTAAGTTTGCCGCAGATAAAACAGTAAAAACACAGGAAATAATTGTTATAATAAGCGCTATTCGCATACGTATCCAATGGTAACAAGTAATGCCTGTATATCAAAATGGCGCTGGCCATTATGCAAATGAGCCGTGACGCGTTTACGCAAACCGTCTATAGGCCTATACAACTAATTAAATTCAATTAGCTAATTTTCGTCGATATTAGTCCCATTTTGAATGCTTGCATGTGTAGCATAGGCCTACTATGATTGTGCCTTTTTAGTTTAATTGTGTGATGGACTATCAATCAATAGGTACCGTCCATATTGGCCCTACTTTATACTATACATGCATGGTTCAAATTCCATCCATGGCAAAAATTTGCTTCGAAATTTTTTCTCAACCTTCGAACGCCCCTTAATAAGCCATATGGCCGTTTGATTCATTAGGCACAGAAGCCTATCTATAGGCACGTGCTGCATGCGCTCTTCGTGCCTGAGTCTTTATAGACCTTATACCAGTACATGGACTAAAGTTTCCGCTAAACACAATATAAACGGCACTGCAAAAAAATTATCAGTATACTGGCTCGCTTGGCTAGGCCTACACCGGTAAGGTCGAAGGCCGCGCGTCTGTACGCAATTAGGCTACTCTGTGAAAGAGCGTGCGGACCGCGGTTCGATTCCCGAAGGTACTTAATTTTTCAGAGATTCAAATCTCGGGCTATAGCACGGTACGTCCTTCCACGGGGACCTAAATAGCGTGGCGACACTGCCTATATAATCATCTTCGATCGATGGCATGCCGTTAAACATGTAACAACTAACAACCTAACAAATTATCAACATAAGAAAGCGACCGGTTACAATGCGAAACAAATTTTATTAAGATTTGTGTAGCTTAACTAAGACAAACATATACATAGGCTAGATATGGGCCTATAGCTAGACTATATATATATATATATATATATATATATATATATATATATAATACCAGGCTACGTATACAGTGATCGACTATACACCCTAATAAAACCAGGCGCGAGAATTCATGTGTCCACATCGAGTAGGCCTACATTAACCCTCGGGCTACCAAGGGGGGGTGGTTGCCACCCCCCCTAGGTTTTTCCCAAATCAAACGCGTTCCGTCTGAAATAAAATTTTGAAAAAATTGGTAGCTGTAGAGGGTTCATTGGGACACATTTTGAGGTAAAAGTTTTTATGATGCCCCCTACCGTTCAAAAGTTACACCTGATATACCCAAGGTACCAGCTAGGGGGGGGGGGTGGATACCACACCCCCCCTAGAATATCGTCTGTAACTTTTCCGCCCTTTAATATTAAGAGACACAAATTATACCATTCTATAGAGGGAATGTGGGGCTACATTTCCATGCTCACTGAGTTGTCTTTCGACAACCGGAAGTGCTCAAAATAAATTAAAATATATATAAAGGTGTTTTATTTTCATAAAATTGTCATGTTTTTTCTATTATAACTTATCCATAATTTATTTTTTAATAGAAATAAATTATGCCATTCTGTAGAGGGCATTTAGGGCTATTTTATGATACTAAATAATTTGTCTTTTGATGACCGGAAGTGCTCAAAATAAATTAAAATGTGTGAAAATGTTGGGTTTTTTTACAACGCAAGCCGATATGTGTGCGTAAATGTTTTTCAGCGGCTAAAACATGTTTTTTTGTTTTGATTTAACATAAAACAGAATTATTACTAGTTTTTATAGTTGAATATTGGACTTTATTATATATAAACTACTTTTTATATATAAATCATGTATAAAACACACGGAATCTAATATATTCCCTATGCGTAAGTGTACATTTTGTGGAATCGACGGGTATCCATGGTAAAACATTCATAATTTCGAGGGGCATTCATATTTTCTAAACCTAAATATACCATTTTGTGCAGAAATGAATGTTGAGTCCAACGGTGTATTACAAGTTATGATATCTCAAACCAAACCCAAAATCCAGGGGGGGGGTGGTAACCACCCCCCCTTGGTAGTCAGTGTTACAAAAAAGCTTGGTAGCCTGAGGGTTAATTTTAAGTAGGCTATACCCGGTAGGCCCTATCGCAGAAAATTTATGGCAAGGCATGCGTGATGCGCGGAGCTCAGCCTCACGCTTTAACTTTTCTCTAACTGATGATGATGATGATTGTGGTGGTGGTGGTGGTGGTGGTGGTGATGATGATGATGATGATGATGATGATGATGATGATGATGATGATGATGATGATGATGATGATGATGAAAACGACCCCAGCCATAGAAAATGACGATATATTCGATCAGGACTTGACTTAATTATGGTCCCGGCGAGGCTTTCGCCCGCATCAGCCGCTCCTCTATGAGCAGCATCCATTCGCCCCTGTCCTTTCCTGTCCACGTCGCCTCGCCCACGGTTAATCCCATCCTCAGGCAGTCCTCTTCCACCATATCGATCCATCGCTGGTCCTGCATCGACTCCTCTTCCCATGCACATATTCCTGCAGTAGGCCTACCACCTTTATCTTCCGCTCTGCATTCTGGTGGCATGTCCGAAGTACCGCATTCTTCTTATCTAGCTGTATTCTGTCCACAATGTCTCGCTGGATTTTCATTCTGCTGCGCATTTCCGTGTTCC
This sequence comes from Lumbricus terrestris, assembly GCA_949752735.1. Lineage (NCBI taxonomy): Eukaryota > Metazoa > Annelida > Clitellata > Crassiclitellata > Lumbricidae > Lumbricus > Lumbricus terrestris. Next base: position 25,910,583 of record OX457047.1, read on the forward strand.
TTATCCTTTCCCTCTTTAATTGTGACCAGTAGCGCCGCTAGAGGGGGGGGGGGGGGAGTAGTGCAGCGTCGTCTGCAAATCTCAGAACGGAAGTATAATAATTATTGATGTTTTGATAAACAGGTGGATGGTGCTATTTTTAGTCTGTGTGTAATTGCAAAGATGGCGCTGAAACAGGCTGTTCGCGATAGTAAGTTAGATGGAATAAAAGTCGTTCTTTTCGTTAAAAGAAGCTTTTTGAATTTATTTTTTACTAGTTTGATTTTTAAACCGACTTCCTTGTGGCGGATCTTTTGCATTAATGTGGGCAGAATACCTATGTTAGAGCGCTAAGTAGATTAGCGCTAAGGAGGCCTCTATCTGAGCGGATGATCCTGCTTTATGAAACTCTGCCACTGCTCTTGGCAATGCCAGTCCCAAGCCTGGAAAATCGAAGGAGGACGACACCAATAATCTTTGAAATGACACAGTGTGGGGTAAACACGCACACTAGATACCCGTACTCCAAGCAATATGGCTGCCAACGAATGCTATAAAGTTAGAGCGCAGCGACCTATCCTATCGACGGCATCGCAACATGCAAAGCGGTCAACAGAATGACTGCACTAACCCTAAAACTAACCCTAACCGACCCTCACGGCGCCTAACCTGAGCCCTAACCGACCCTCACGCGATAAATAGTCGCTGCGCTGTAATTATATAATAGTCGCTGCGCTCTAATTTATGGCATTCGTTGGCAGCCATATTGTTTGGAGTACGGGTATCTAGTGTGCGTATTTACCTGTACTCGTTTTTGCGACCGTTGATGGCCTTGACTCTGTCATCCTGCCACTGCTGCCCTTTTTGAATATACGTCATGCTGTTTATGGCCCCGTGCATGCACCATGCTTGACAAGTGTTACAGGTTGAAGCGAAATGAGATTGGTGAAGTAGCGTTGACTATCACTTGGCATAACATTACACAGCTATAGCTTTGTATGCGCACTTTGTTTGTATGCGCACTTGTTATAGCGCCCCTTCAAGCTCACTACTCAGAGGCGCTCCCGACTGCAGAGCGGACACTGCATCGGAGTTTCACGCCGAAGCGCTGAGCAATTGCGAGTGAAGGAATTGCCCAAAGTCCCTACGCGGCTTGAGGTGGATTCGAACCTCGAACCTTCCGGCTTCAAGGCAGCGACGCCACCACTACACCACCGCGCCCCTGCACTGATGCACTGATGGCGCCACTATTCTATCTATGTTATTGATATGATTACAATTATTATGTCTTAGTGAATATAATAAACATGATTTGATGCATTATGTTTACATTGACATGTGCACATAGCAAATGCTTAGTTTCTTTCTCATTTTGCTTAAGGTCTGCTGTTTGGTCAGATCTTAGAAAAATAAAAGCATGGTTTTAATGCCATGAATTTCTGTGATTTTGCCCATTTTACAGCCTAAACATGAATTTTCAACTTGACTCTTTCTGGTGATGTGAAATTTCAGTAAACTGAAATTCATATGGTGGAAGCTTGCAGAAGTTTCAGTTTGTGTGTATCTGAAATTCAGTTTTACTCATTTTGCACTATTTTATTTTCAGAGATTATGGAAGAGGTGATACATGCTGTGAAAGGCCAGGATTGGAAGGTCCTTGTCTTAGATGCACTTAGCACTCGCATGATTTCATCATGCTGCAAAATGACGACGATAATGTCAGAAGGAATAACACGTGAGACCAGAATTTGTGTCACTTTTCAGCAGTTTGTTTATTATTTTATTTCCGCATTTGCTATTGCGCCCCTTCAGGCTCACTACTCAGAGGCGCTCTTGACTGCGGCGAGGACACTGCATCTGAGTTTCTTGCTGAAGCACACAAGCAATTGCAAGTGAAAGACTTGCTCAAGGTCCCTACGTGGAGGTGGATTTGAACATGGAACCCTCCGGCTCCAAGGCACCAAAACCACCACTATACCACCGCGCCCCGTGCTAGGATTTTTTGGTTCAAATTTAGGCTAATACTTTGCCATGTCTCTCATTGAGTCACGCTTTAAGTTTAGGGCCGACATTGATTAAAACCATGTATTGATTAATCTGTAACATTTAACATTGATTGATCTATTAAACTTGATTACATTACAGTTACAGTTACATAAAGTGTGAAAACTGTTTAAAATGCACTCAATGAGACAGTTACTACTTTCTTTCAACCTTTTTATATGCAATTTCAGTTGTAGAAGACTTGTTGAAATCACGTGAGCCCTTACCGACTATGGAAGCCGTGTACCTGATAACACCCTCAGAAGAGGTATTTTGAACGTAATAATAGTCGATCATAATGTTCAAATGCTACTGGTTTTTTATAAAGAAAAATTTAATGATTTTTAACTGTTTGCATATGCCTGTACAGCTGCTCATCTTATGCTTGAGTCATCACAGTTGTACAAATGCCATGATTTAGTTATTGAGCATAGGTTTTGTCCCTTCATGATGACTAGGTAGATTGTGTAGCTCTAGTAAATTCATCTGCTTGGAGTAGCCATGCTGCCCATGCACAGTGCAGAAGTTCCAGCCAGCCTGAGCCAGCTTCCAGTGTCCCTGTACTTGGGCAGCTTTGTGTTGTTGACTTTGGTATGGTGAAAAGTTGATGCAGCTTTTTTCTGATGACAACGTTAAAGAATTTTATGTCAGATGTTCTGTTTCAATAAACTTAAACGCTTAAATTGTAAACTTAGCTTACTCGTTTTTTGATTGCAGAGCCATGTACAAATTGTACATTATCTTTCTGCATTTTTCAAACCTCTGTAGCTTTTACTATTTGGTAAATGAGCCACATTAATATGTCTGTGGTGGTGGTTGGTGACATTCCTCTAACCATTTTGCTCATATCATATTCCATTTTAAGTACTTGAAGTTAGTGTTTTGTTGTAGCCCCCGCCCCCAAAGATTTTGTTTTAGCCCACACAACAGATCGAGTGTATTTATTGTGTGGGGGACTGTGTTGGGGTTGCACTCTAGGCAAAGATACATACCAGGAACGAGCTTTTGAGGATAACAAGCTACAATTTCACTTTATCCAACGAATAGAATTTTACATAATTTCTGGATGAGGTGATATTAGTTCACAATGATTAGTACCTCTCTCTAGATTTGGTTAAAAATCGTTAAAGATGCAGAAAATAAGGAAATTTTAATCTTGCTGTTTAGTAGCCAAGTACTGTGCTTACGGTAGTTTATTTAACTAGGTTTTGTATAACGTGATTCCATGTTATATTTCGTGAATTGTAGTAAATTCGTTAGTTATTTGGAAGCTACAGTTGTTTATTTATTGCACTTCTGTATTTAGATTTTAGGCATCTTTTAATTGAAACCTTTCGTGGTGTGAGACTTGTTGTCCAGTCTAAGTAGATATTCAGCCGGAGTGTATTTTGTTACTTGACGCTTTCCTACAGTTTAATTATTACCTGATTGATTATTTGACATATGGCAGTTAATTTTCATAATGTGAGTTATTTATGTTGTTTGCTTAGTAGCAGCCACTGTAGGATCTTTGGAAGGTACAGCAGATTACCCAATAATTTTGCTTCGTCATTTTTATTTTTGCATGACTTACGTTGAATTTTCATTGGCACCCGATATTGTTGAATTTCACGTATGATATTATTAAAATTCATAAAATGCTAACATAAGATGTTTAGCTGAGAGTCAGGTGCATTATATGACTTTCATTGGGAAGCTTAGAAATGAAACCAGATAATAGACCTATCTGAGATTGTTTACCTATTCATATCTCACTGTCTTAGTTAGTGCTCAATTAACATATTCGGTTAAATCAGTAATGTTCCAATATCTATGAGGGTGCCAATGATAAAGAAATATACCTTCTGATATAATGTTTTTGTGGATTATTCAATCTGTTTTGCACGATTTTGTATTTTGTTTTCATGGTTTGCGGTGTTGTTACGTTTTTATTACCTCAGCTTTAAGTGTTGATGGCAGGGCAGTGGTATTTGTGTTTTGATAATGTATTGGGTGTTATGTGCAATGAGATAGATGATGGTGGTGTTGGATAGATGATGGTGGTGTTAGTGCTTTGTTGTTTTGATTAGTGGGTGTTGGTGGTGAGTGTGTTAGGGATATTTCTCGGACAATGACCTGACCTGAATGATATCATGGTGATGACCATGCCAGGACATTGAAAGATCTGATGGCAAGCATCTTAGTGAGCTGGAAGAGATCATTAAGCAACAATGACATAAGTGGAATCGGCTGGTTAACATAGATCTTCACCCACTGCACTTCGACACACAAGTCATTCAAGTGATGGAGTTGTAGAAGCAGCATTGCTTTGGAGAGAGCATAATCATTATTGATTGTGTTGGTGGTTATGATGTTGATGATGATCGTGATGATGCTGATGATGACAATGATGTTGGGGATGATATCGATGATGATGATGATGGAGAAGATATTGATGACGAACAGGCTAAATTTGAGAATGACAGAACGATAAGGTAATCTGATGAGCTTATGATGATTACAGTCGAAGGTGTCAGCTTGGTGCTGTAAGGTAAAGTAGGACCAAGCACTGCTGAGTGCAGTTGGATTCTAGATGCAACGAGCTCCATTGCAATTTTGAAACTCAGCTTTGAAGTGCTATGTTGATATTTTGGTTTGACTGGAATATCGATCAACCCCACAGCTAAATTTGCCTTCACCTTTAGCTGCTTAGTGATAATTTAAAAAATATAGATGAATGAAGATCAGTCCATTAACCCTGTAAAATGACGAGCATGCACTGGGAAACCAATGCAGCTTGTCAATAAATGGTTAATTTATACCCAAGATGCAGCCTTTGATATGAAGTGTTACGGACTTTATTTTCTTGATATCTGCATTTGAGGACTGGTCGACAATCTGACTATAGGCAACATCTGAATATAACAATGGTGTTTGATGCATGTGTGATGAGTGGAACTGTGCATTCATTGTCTGTAGTTATGGTTCCTATGCTCGCTGAAATTTGTGTGATGATTTTTGTCCTGTGTAGTCCGTAAAGAAGCTGATGAAGGACTTCAGCGAATATCCAACTCGCTACAAACTGGCCCATGTGTTTTTCACAGAAGGTAGCCTTCGCGATGTTTGCTAAACTGTTGCAGGATAAAGATGTTGCACACAGTTATAGTTAGTGTAATTCAGGAAGTTTTTGTAGGCGTTGAAAAACTATACATGTGATAAGAGTTCCTGGTGGTTGTGTAGTCTGTGAAATGATAGTTAAGAGCGACAGTAGTGAATAAGGTTGTGATTTGGACTTACATATTTTGATAATATTAAGGACTTAATGTAATGAGAGAATTGATATGGCAAATGTTGCAGCCAAAATACCAGCTGTGTTCTTATTATTTATCAGGTGATGTTGCTAAGAAGGTTTTGCACAGAGAGATTTAAATAGATCAGTGCAAATGATTAAATATTGCAGATGATTTTTATAGTCCTGATGTGAGCGCATATATTATAGTATTTGTACTGAGGAGTTAGTTGAATGATATCAACCTGTCTTGCTCTCTTCTTTTCGTTTTTGAGTTCTGTGTATAATTTTTGCAGCCTGTCCGGATGAACTGTTTTCTAAGTTGTGCAAATCAACGGCTGCGAGACACATCAAAACACTGAAGGAGATTAACGTTGCATTTCTACCACACGAAAGCCAGGTGCAGTTGACAAAACATTTGAAGCTGTTTATAGTGAAAAAATTAAAATGTTTTGAGGTTGGTCTAATGAAAGTGATGTTCATGCATGTTTGTAAAGTCTGAGTTTCTACGTTACCTTTGAGCTACCTCTTGAATGCTGACTCGAATGGTATTAGTGTGAATAAAAATAGTGAGAGCATGAAAGAGCTCTAGGTAGTGATGGATGGTATGGATCTAATGGATGTGGTAAAGGCATGGGTGGAAGATGCCGCTGATATGATCAGTCAAGCAGAGATCCGTGTCTAATAAAACCCCAAAATCACAGCTTTAGAACAGAAATATGATGTCCGGAAGCCTCTGGCATAGAGACGAGGTGTTGATCTGAGCTGGACGACTAAGCAATACGAACTGAGTCTCAGTGTAGTGTATTCAGAGGATGTTGGATTACATATAAGAGAGTAAGAGCAAGTGTTGAATCATAGGTAGGAGAATCCTTCCCAGGTTGGTATTTTACAGGATGTATAGGAGAAGGTCTGATAACAGAGCCTTGAGAGAGGCCAAATGGAATAGAAGACCAGACAGAAAGTGTTTGCCCAAAGACAACATGTCGGATGCCCATATCTGGGCCACAGGGTTCATGGACAAATCGCTGATAGGCTGCTGATGACCTCAGTGGTTGATGATTCTATTTACAGGGAACAGCAATGATGATCTTGCCTTAAAATCTGTCTACTCTTGTTAATTTTTTCATTGTAACATCAGCATCTATTTATGCAGACAAAGTCAATAGGCTTTATCTGCCAATGCAATGACCTTGACCTAGTTTTGTTGTCCAATACTCGCATAAGTATCTTTGTTCACCCCTCTACCTGTCTCCGTACATATCTACATTTGCTGGGTTATGTTTCTCTGCCTATGCAGAAATTAGTAAATATTCAGCCTGGTGCTCTGCATCTGTAGATCCAGAATTTCCATTAGGGATCTAGTGCTACAGAAGTCAGCCCCTACATCTTTGCAGTTAAAGAATATTTAAAAGCTTGTCAAATGTTTCTTGAATTTTTAAGTTTTCAGTTTTTTAATGGTATATTTTTCTCAAAACACAAATGAAGTTTTTTTCAAAGCATTTTTTTTGCTAGGTTTTTTCACTCGACTGCGAAGAGGCATTTGGGATTTTTTACGGTCACGATTCGAATTCCGAGATTCGTTCAACCAAACTGGAACGATTTGCTGAACAAATAGCAACACTTTGTGCAACCCTTGGAGAATATCCAGCTGTGCGATATCGCAAGTAAGTCTATGTAGTCTAGTTTGCCTGCAGGAACTGGTTTTTCATGCACTTGGGCAAACATTTATGGATTTTTTTAGAGTTTTGTAAGCTGGAAATCTCCAAATTAGAATCAAAACATGTTTACTTCTTGCTTGCCTTCTGCCTAACTGTCGCCGCCGACACTGAATATGCCTTGAAACCATAAGCATTGTAGAGACTAATGTCCAAGATATATATATATATATATATATATATAATTTATTTATCTGAAAATGCGACAAATCCGGGTGACGCACCGCACCTGGTTACATGTTGAAGCACACTGAACTATAAAAACTAATGTGAACAGCATTATATCATTGATTGTGGCAAAGAGGAGCATTGGGATAGTTTTAAACATGTTTTCCTGGTAGAATCTAGAAACAGATATATAGTCCATTCTATGCTAATCCAATAGCTCTGATTTGTGAAGTGCCAGCTGATAATGCCACTGTAAGTTTTAAAATCATCTTGAGAAGCCAACATGGTGTGGATACCAGATAAATCCATTGGTTTTACTTCTCTTCGGAAATGGTGTGTCTACTTTGTTTTTTGTCTTTGGTGTTTCTTCATGAATACGATATATATTTAGAAATGTTGCTAGTCATCTAGTCTGCAGCAAAGCTCGAGGGTACGCATACCCTAAAATAGAATACGTTAAAATACGTACGTAACTTTCAAAAAATACAATACGCGTATGGTACGTACGGTACCATACATGTGCACGAAAATTTTGTTTATGGCTTACTCGGCGACCCATAGCCAGTGGCGCGCTAGGGGTGTAGGGGGGCTAAGCCCTCCTATAAAAGGCTAAGCCCCCCTCTAAAAAAGGCCATCTCGGTTTTTTTACATGCAAAACTGAAATATTTGCACGATTTTCGACCGGATGACCAAAAAAGGTTGTCAGAAATTTTGACGAATGAAAATGGAAAAATTTCCATGAGATTTCGGCCGGATGACTTTAAAAAAGAAGACATTCAGTCAACAGTATGCGTTATTTAAATCGGTATTTCCGGTAGCGTAGCAGTAAATTTAATTCGTTAAATTCTTCTGTAATAATTAGGCTAATTGGATGCAACTGGTTAACCTTTTCCTTAGAGTTGGACTTTTAAACGCTGCAGCAGAACTGAATCGACTAACTGATATTAATTAGTATATTAAGTGCAATGTATGCTGGATAAACATAGACGTACAATATAGCATTGCAACAATTCACTACGCTGTGCACTTGGCTGTGATTGTTTCCTTAAATATTGAATCGAACATTCTTATAATGAGCAATGACGAGGCTAACGTATTTTATTATTGTTTACGTACCCTAAAATAGGGTACGTTAAAATACGTATGTACCTTTCACAAAATAGAATACGTATGGTACGTACCCTCGAGCTTTGGTCTGCAGGTAGCCACCGATTTGGCTGCAGTTTTTATGGCCTTCCAGAAACCACTTAAACCATTAAATTTGTGAATGTAAATTAAACTGTTAGATTATCTGCCATTGTTGTTAATTACTTTATCTGGCTAGTTTGTGGCACCTAAAGTTCACTTTTTTGCTCAGGTTGTGTGTTATATTTTATCCTTTATTTAGTGCTTTCCCCAGAAATTCGGAATTTGCCAACTTGGTTCAGCAGAAGCTGAATGCGTACAGAGCCGAGGATCCAACCATGGGACAGGTACCACAAGCAGGTTTATCCGTGGTCCGTTTAGTCAGAATTTTTAAACGAATTTAACAGTTGCTGAGCTGCTAGACATGCAGACTTAAATTTTATTGTTTCAAATGTTGTTGTTTGGATGTTTGTTGCTTTAAATGTATCAAACGAGTAAACTGATTGAATCCGTTGAATTGCACTTAATTGGAATGTGGGTTTCTTGCAAAGCAGCAATCACTTGTTGCCTTACATGTTGTCGTAATGGCATTATCAAAATCGACATTTCCCGATTAGAATGGAGTGCCCTCATCAAATTATTATTATCATTTTGAGAATTTATTTAGCGCTTCTTCAAGGGGACTATTCATAGGAGTTCCCAACCCCAGCGTGACCACATAAAATGAGGGATGGCTGAGCAGTAGTTATAGAAAGGGAGCGGAATGGAGAGACCAGTCCTACCACTGCGAAGTCGCAGTTCTGCCTAGTCGAGCAAAAGGGACAGAAAGCACTATAAGTGAACAGTTAAGTGGTTAACATATTCGATTATTATCATAATTTTAACAGATAAATGTTTTTACAACTTTTGGCAAATCTCAGAAACATCCAACTGAAAATAGTTGTCTATGGAGTTCGTTATTATATAATTATATTTTGCAAACAATTTCATGGAATTCTTCACTGATATTGATGACTCAGCACTGTCCATGAAGATTCACATATCCGTTAGCAGAAGCGCTGACATTTTATCTGGCATTTCGAATTCTTGTATACGAAATACAGAGAGTTCTAACATAACTACTGTTGTTATAACAGTGATCAGTGATATGACTGAGTTCCATAGTAAAAAAAGGCTTATCTGCAGAGTTTGGTGAGCTTTTTTTATAGCTGAGCAAGAAGTATACTATCACCATTATCTTTTGCCTTCCAGTTTCGCACTTTGGTTTATGAAGGCGACAGTTGAACCAATTCATTGTTACCCTAAGTTGCCTTTAGTATCACGCAGAACTTGTAAACAGAACATGAGATATAGATTAAAACGTCAAATGTGGAGATCAATGTTATATATCTGGTCTCTGCAGTCGGGAGCGCCTCTGAGTAGAGTGCTTGAAGGAGCGCTATAACAAGTGCACATGCATACATACATACATACATATTGTAGGGCTCGGTGGTGTAGTGGTGGCGTCGTTGCCTTGAAGCCGGAAGGTTCGAGGTTCGAATCGACCTCGCCGCGTAGGGACCTTGGGCAAGTCCTTCACTCACAATTGCTCAGCGCTTCGGCGTGAAACTCCGATGCAGTGTCCGCTCTGCATTCGGGAGCGCCTCTGAGTAGAGAGAGCTTGAAGGGGCGCTATAACAAGTGCACATACAAACAAATATATATATGTATATATATAAACATATGTATATAATCCATTAGAAGTGACATCTACAAGCTTTTGATAAGCAGATGTACCGGTACTGCTTGTAGGGACCCTTCAAGGATCGCTCTCAGCTCCTCTTGCTAGATCGAGGATTTGATCCGATATCCCCTCTGCTGCATGAACTCACTTATCAAGCCATGGCTTATGATCTGATTCAGATAAAGAACGATGTGTACAGGTGAGCTTACAGGTGTAGGAACATTTTCACGGATGAGTGAACATGCTAATAGTGCATCTCATTTACTTTTGGAGTGCAATTGCGTTTGCTCTTGAGTGCAATTGCATCTCATTTGCTTTTGGAGTGCACTCGCATTTGCTCTTGAGTTCCATTTAATCTCATTTGCTTTTGGAGTGCACTTGCATTTGCTCTTGAGTTCCATTTAATCTCATTTACTCTTGAGTGCAATTGCATCTAATTTGCTCTTGAATGCAATTGCATCTCGTTTGCTCTTGAATGCAATTGCATCTCATTTGCTCTTAAGTGCAATTGCATCTCGTTTGCTCTTGAGTGCAATTGCATCTCATTTGCTCTCGAATGCAATTGCATCTCGTTTGCTCTCGAATGCAATTGCATCTCATTTGCTCTTAAGTGCAATTGCATCTCGTTTGCTCTTAAGTGCAATTGCATCTCGTTTGCTCTTGAGTGCAATTGCATCTCGTTTGCTCTCGAGTGCAGTTGCATCTCGTTTGCTCTCGAGTGCAATTGCATCTCGTTTGCTCTTAAGTGCAATTGCATCTTGTTTGCTCTCGAGTGCAGTTGCATCTCGTTTGCTCTCGAGTGCAATTGCATCTCGTTTGCTCTTGAGTGCAATTGCATCTCATTTGCTCTCGAGTGCAGTTGCATCTCGTTTGCTCTCGAGTGCAATTGCATCTCGTTTGCTCTTAAGTGCAATTGCATCTCGTTTGCTCTCGAGTGCAGTTGCATCTCGTTTGCTCTCGAGTGCAATTGCATCTCGTTTGCTCTTAAGTGCAATTGCATCTCATTTGCTCTCGAGTGCAATTGCATCTTGTTTGCTCTTGAGTGCAATTGCATCTCATTTGCTCTTAAGTGCAATTGCATCTCAGTTGGTCTTGACTAATCTAAATGACACTTGTGATATAGAAGCCAAACATACTACTCGTGACCTGACTGGAAGGAATTTCTGGAGTATTTTGTACGAGTGTCTTGTTGCCATTCGCAAGGCCGTAGCTACGGGGTGTTTTGGGTGTTTGAACACCCCCGAAATGAAAAACGTAAAAAATAATATAATGTATTTACTAGCACATGATATAAAAACCATGAAATAGAACCATGAAAATGCCCCCGAAATGAAAAATGTAAAAAAAATATAATGGATTCACTAGCACATAATGAAGAAAACTTGAAATTAGGCGAAAATGGAGTCAATGACTAAAAAAGTCATCAGTTTTTTCGGACGAGAAATTGGTGACATTTTCTGAAGATTTCAGCCGGATGACTAATAAAGGTCATCAGTTTATTCGGACGGAAAACTGAAGAAATACCCCCCGAAATCAAATCCTGGCTACGGCCCTGGCCATTTGTGGCATTGGTTAGCACTTCTATCAGCTTGCCGTTATGGCTAATCAATGAATTGGCATATGCACAGTTGTAAGTCATTCACCAGTTGTGCTAGATGGTTTGGTAAACAGTAAGTCTTTAGAAATGATCTTATTGTACCTTTGTTTGGTTCTTTCATTCATTGTGTGCTTGAGATGTTTAATTTATTACTCGATGCTGGATTGTTTAGTTACTTGGCCGTTCGTAGTGCTTTTGTTTTTGTTTAGTTCCAGACTCTTGAGGTTGTAAATATTGTAATATGTACCATGTTCAATTTGTGGGCAAGTTCTCAATTTAAAACATGCCATATTTTTTAGTTACACATTTTTCTGACAGATTGATGCTAGGACATGTTAATGGACACACGTATTGGACTGAATTTTTTCTAATTATTTTTCTAGTTTTCAAAGGATAGATACGTGCTTTGTTAGCACCATGTATTGCAGGCTGTTTGTTCTGTTAGTAATTAAGATTGATGTTAATTAAGATTGTTTCATAAACGGTGTACATGTACAGCTCAGTTCGCGTGCAGGCGTTTCATTAAACAAAAATTATTATTACTATTCATGCCATAAGGCACTCTGTTACATTACACCTTTTAGCGTCAATTCCAGAATCTGTCTCTTATCTTTGTAGCTATATGAATAAGGGAAAAGATGAGCCGATTAAAGAGGCTCTTTTGGATGAGAACGATGAAATCTGGAGAGATATGCGACACCGTCACATTGCCGAAGTATCAGCGTGAGTAGCTCTCATCTAGATTTGATCAACAGGTGCAGTTAGACAGAATTTGACACATGTGAAATCTTAGGGCGGAGTGCATCATGGATAAAAATATCTACCAGATACTACCGTCACTCATAGCTTACACTGAATTAGTCTTAAGTATGTATTATAACACACACACACAGCCTTTGAGTGTTTGGGTAGTTGAGTACCTATTGAGAGTAGACTTGACACCCAAGCTGTAGTTAGTTATATTGACACCTCCAGTTGCAAGAACCATGCGAATTGCGACGTTAGAAAGTTTTACTGTTAGTTTGCAGACACATGTGAACACCACATACAGTGTCATACACTTGTATTTTGTGCAATTTGCATATATTATGCATGAAAGTATCGTGGGGTGGTGATGTAGTGGTATGTTTGTTGCCTTGCGGCCGGAGGGTTGCAGGTTCGAATCCACCTCAAGCCACCTCGTAGGGACTTTGAGAAAGTGACTCTTCACTCGCAATTGCTCAGCACTTCAGTGTGAAACTCCGATGCAGTGTCCGCGCTGTAGTCGGGAGCGTTTTTAAGTAGAACCTTTAAGGGGCGCTATAACAAGTGCACATACAAACAAATGAACTGCTGGCATGTGTGACTGTTTTGCAGGGACGTACCAAAGAGAATCCGAGACTTTGGAGACAAGACGAAGATGGGAGCGGCAGACAAAGCGTCAATGAGAGATCTCTCGCAGATGATTAAGAAGATGCCGCAGTATCAGAAGGAGCTGTCGAAGTACTCGGTTCACCTTCGTCTCGCTGAGGACTGCATGAAGCAGTTCACTGCTTATGTCAACAAAGTTTGCAAAGTTGAACAGGTGAGTTGCATAGCCAACAAGCCCAAGCATGTATGTATGAGCACTTGTTATAGCGCCCCCCCTTCAAAATAACTACTCGGAGGCGCTCTCGACTACAGCACGGACGCCGTATCGGAGTTTCACGCCGAAGCGCATGAGCAATTGCGAGTAAAGAACTTGCTCAGGGTCAGGCCCGCTGACCGAAATTCTGGGCCACTGGGCAGAGCAATCACGGGCCCTCGAGCGAATTTAAATAAAAGCAAATAAAAAAATGTGGGTGCGAATGTGCAATAATTCTTATATTTATGATTTTAATTAGTTTTTAATATTAAGAATTTAATTTTCAAATATATGATGATCCGCCAGCAACCTTTCTGGATTTAACTGCAGGAAAATCGTGTATAGGCCTAATATCCTGGTAGTTCTGCATTTTGTCTGTGAACCTTAAAAATGCACTTCGGAAAGTATGTTCTTTCTTCATCACCTGAAAATTGTGCGGTTGTCTTGAAGTACCGTTTCGTATAGGATATAGTAGCATATACACAGTCTCAATCGTTTGTGTGTAGGCACTAGCCTTTGTGGCAGTGCCAACAACAAAACCAGACCTTCTTACAGTTTCTATAATATCAGCATTTTTATAAGTCTTATTTATAATGTCATCTTTTGGAATTGCGACAATCGCACCACAAGCTTCATTTTCATCCATTCGGTTTTGATCAGCATGTGTGAACGTTTAATTCACTAAAACAACCGATGTAGGAATGATTAGGCTACGGTTTCTGATTTGTCTTCATTTTAGATTTCGAATTGAAATTGTGTGCAACTGCGTACAGGCTAAGTCACTTAAGAGATTATATTGTCTGGGCCGCCGCCTGCAATCAACATTATGAAAAGTATTAGAATTAGAGTAGCCCGGGCCCCTAAGTCGCTGGGCCCCTGGACAGTTGCACCTCTGACCCCATTCTCGGTGGGCCTGCTCAGGGTCCGTATGCGGCAGCTTGAAATGGATCGTGGATTCAGGTATATATCAGAATGACACCATTACATGATACCAATGCATCATAGCCTAATGCAACATCATGAAGTGTTTCTTATAGATGGACCGAAGCTGGAAAACACTGTGTTTTATACGGATGTCTTTGTTGGTTTGTGCATTGATTGTCTATTATCTATTTATACTGGGTGCTGTCCGTGTATTTTTAAAGAAGATATATGCAGATGTTCAATTAAATTGCATATTGTTGAAATTTTCTGCAAGGACATGGTTATGGGAGTGGACTCTGAAGGGGATACGGTCAAGCTAGAGGTCAAACTCATTCTTCCACTTCTTCAGGATGAAGCTCTGACCATCAACGACAAAATCCGACTCGTCATCATTTATGTTTTGCAGAACGGAGGTCAGATGCGGCAGATCCTTGTTTTCAAATTATGATTCGGTTTCATTTGTGGAAGAGGTTAATCGTTTAGAATTTGAAGTTGGTGCTTGATACAAGGAGTCGGTCCTTATCTGTCAAACCAATTATTATTATTCTGTGACAATGCGGAACTGTTCCTTCTCTGCGGTTGGTACAACAACCTGGAACGGGCTTCCCTTGACTATGCGACACCTCCCAAACTGTTCTCAGTTTCACAAACTGTTGAAGGCTGTTTTTTCGCTTGATCTTGGCCGGGAGTGCCTTTGAGTAGGTTTCTTTATTCATTCATTATATGCATTTATATAGCACCTCTTCAAGGGGACTACTCAGAGGCACTATATAAATTCTGATTGATTGATTCAATTTGGTCATCTGATTGTTTTTCTCTGGTCATGCCAAACTCTAGAGTCTAGAACTGTTCTTGGTGAAAAGCATTATTGCTCTGTGCGAGAAGATACAAGAGGTCATGTTTGTTACCAGCCTTAAAACTGACGGAGATTGAGCCGGCAATGCTCCTGAGTACGATGCATTGAAGAGGCAGTATAGAAAACTTTACGAATAATAATAATTGTTATGTGACATTAATTCACTATAAATTGTTTAACTCAAAATGTGGTTGTCATTTTTGCTTTAGGTTTGTCAGAAGAAAATTTCAGAAAGTTGGTTCAGTTTGCCCAGATACCAGAAGAAGACGTGGCCATCATAAGAAACCTAGCAATTCTAGGTGTGCCCATCATTATTCCAGAGGTACGTAACAGCAGCCTCAGGCAATACCAAAAATATGGGTGAGGCCTTGAATGATGCTGTAGATGCATTACTGGACAATCCAGTGAAATTAATTGATGCCACAGTCTCCGTAGCCAACTCCAGTTATTAAATGCTTGTGTCCGTGCAAGTCACAAGGCTGCTTGTGTCTTGCTTGCGTGTGGGGGATGCAACCCTTTGAATGTGCGGCCTTTTTGTTAGGAGTTCTTTCACATGCATTTAAATCATTACAACAGCATGTTAATGTAGGTTGACTCCTAGAGACGTGAACAATCAATTTTGTTTATTGAATTTCAAACGTACAGGTTGCAATCTGTAAAAAGTGACATGTAAAAGAAATTGTCTCACCTTTGACAGTTCACCTGGTCACCTGGTGCCGTCAGCTCTTGGAGCTCTGGCGATATTCTTGATGTATCCTCTCCAGTGTCCCCTCTCGTTGCCTCTCTCAGCTCCTCCAAGTTCATGCCAGACTTTTCCTGTACCTCATCCAACCATCTCTTCCTTGGTCTTCCGCGTCTCCTCCTTCCCTCACCGCATGCCGTATTAAGTCACCCTCAGGCCTGAGGGTCTCACCCTTGGTGACTATCGTTGATTTCCTTCTTGGATACATCATGAATTTTCTTGGCAAAGATAAGGGGTGGTTTGCCATTGCCTTCCCCCCGTTTGCCGTCCGTGCCCGTTCGTTCACCCCTCCATACGGAGGGGTTACTAACAGGTCGCCCCACGAGAAGGTGGGCACGGTGGACTTTGGTTCGCCAGCCCAGGTCGGTTCCGAGTCTACGCTCCAATTGGAGTCGTCGGTCAGGTCTCCTCCCTGCTTTACTCACGTGAATGAGTGACTGACAAACCTTTGCGACCCAGTTATTTATTTGACAGTTAGTTATGAAATATTTTGAGGCATCTAAGTAGTCTCCGCTCTGGCAGTTGTTTTTCAGTATGATTTGTGGATCGATTACTGTCAACTGAAAATGAATACCTGATGGCTTCACAGGCAGCAGACGTCTCTGTAATCTAATCTGTGTAGTCGCAATCATGAATTTTTATAGCACCACTTCAAGAGAAATTCATCAGAGTTGTGTGTTCGTGACAGATGTAGCTATCTGCCTAAATGATCATTGTGTTTCTGGCTGCCATGCGTGTGGCACAACCTGAGGGTGCAACCCGTCATGTAGGTACCCAGCTCTCCAGATGCCTACTGACTGACCTGATCCCTAGAATCTATTTATTCTGCTTAATATTTAATAGCAGCATATCGCTGTTTCAGTCACTGTTTATTTTATTTATTTGGTAACCATAATTATAATGAAACAATAATACAAACAATGCACTGACGTCAGTGAAAATAACAAAAACTTGTTACACATGGGAACCTAAAGGGGGTGGTTGACCCCCACTAACCAGGGCCCCTATGTAGTGTTGGAAGTCAGACAGTATCGAAGCAACTGACAAAAATACAATGCAGCTATATAACAGAAGAAACTATTAACTAATAGTTTAGCATTGAAGAAATTGTGGTGGTGCTCTCTGTTTAGGGTGTAAAGGGACAGACACAGCAGCCTCCGTATCTTCAGCAGCTGACTGAAGATAGACTCCAGTCCAAATACCAGCTGTCACGCTGGACTCCTTACGTCAAAGCTATCATGGAGGTATTTGCTCTGTTAGTTTCTGGTAGCATGTAAATTAGTGTAATCTAAAAGCAGTTTTATATAGAAGCGGTTTGAAGTCTCTGAATAACTGAGTTTCTCAGTTTCAGCATACTTTGATGTCAATCTGGAAATGTGAAGGCTTGAATGCTAGATATGCTACTTCAAGATTTCTGTTCTGCTAATGCTCCCTAGTGCCTTCCTGGCAAACTTAAGTGTATTAATTTGACAAGGATGTATATGGCCCTGGTCATTTATGCCATTTTATACCAGGGCTAAAAGTTAGCTATATTGGTTAATGTATATGTCCCATGCTCTTTTGTGCATACAGTTCCAGATACACCTTCTGACGGTGTCTTGAAATGAGATAAAACTCTTCTAGGAATGTCTGGCCTGTGCTTTGCTGATGTCACGTGTATCTAAGAAGATTGGAATCTGCTTCATTCATAGATGGGAAATTGATTGGTGTGGTGCCCATTCATATAGGCAGGGGTTATGAATCATCTGATTCGTCAATTCATTGAAAAATTGAGCAGGGTCAAGGTCATACGATTGCTATATAATAGTGTACAGTGTACACTTAACATTTATTTACATTAAAAAATGTACAATACTTAGATTTTTATCAAGATTGATATTCTAATCTCTTAAGGGTCTAGAGTGATTTTAAGATTGGTCAAGTGCATGTACCTCTGAAGATCAGAATCCGTTTTATGCAATTTGGATAGTGCGTTGCAATGTGCAACTCTTTTCCAAGTGCACTAATCATCAAAAAGGTTACACAAGTAAAGGCAGTGCCAGCTAATTACCTCGCTGTATGACAGTTCTTGAATTGTCTGTCATTTTTATGAAATTCTTTTTTATTAAATTCTTAATGCTGTGCAGAAGTATGTCACGATAAGTAAGCCTTGATACATTTTGCACGTGCCAATCTGTTGTGTTTATGTGCCTGTAGGAAAATGAAAAGCTATCTGCAAAGCTGTTTCCATTCCTGAGTGAGGCTCCAAGAGTGACGACTATGTCAAGTGGTGCTGCACCTGTCAGGTAATCATTTCTTAATTTTTGCAGGTCATGCCTTCTTAACTATGTATTGGTTGTCTTTTCTAGCTTTGCAACTTCTTTGTTTCATAAATTGCAGCTGCCCTGGTTTCTTGCAATCTCGACTTCTGAACCTATTGTCTCTCTTTCATTGCTTCCTCCGTGTCACATTGACTATCATCTGATTGTGGCTTGGAGCTTTTTAATGTGTCGTCAGTTGATGTCTAGTGCATTAGACACTGGCATAAATTGGAATGTTACAATTACAATAACTGTTACAAGAAGTTTGCACAAACTATGAATGCTTGAAATGGGAAGGGACGGATCTAGGGAAGGGGAATCCGGCCATGGCCCCCATTTAGAAATTTCTTTATTTTTACCAGCTATTCTGGCTTGGAAAGTTGACGTGCCCCCCCATGAGTAGTTCCGCAGGCCCCTCCCCATGCCCACGAGGTTCGTACGACTAAAAAAGGTCACCAATTATTTTGGCGGATAAGATGGTATCTTTTTTCTTGGGATTTCGAGACAAATTATTTTTAAAAAGTCATCAATTATTTTTGATGGATAAAATGGTATCTTTTTTGGGAATTCGAGACAAATGACTAAAAAGGTCATCAGATTTTTCGGCGACCAAGACGAAAATTTTTCCCTCCTCTTCGAAAATTTCTGTATCCGCCCTTGGGAAAGGGGGTGTGGGTGAAACACTCTGGCACGAAAAGCAGAAAATCTTCATGGATTCGTGATTGGCAGGAAATGCATCAGGTGCAGTTTTTCATGCCAAAGACCAACACACTTGCTGTGAAGTTGCTGTAGAATTCCATTCACATGGCCTGTGTTATTATAGCACCTTTCTCATTTTGCAAGCTCTTGTAGCCTTTGTTTTCCAGCTGCCAACATTTGTTTTGAATTTGCTCCATTTTTGCAAAGCATGGCTGCCTGATTAATAGAAGTATGTACAAAAATAACTGCATTCTTTCATCGGATAAACATTTCTAAATAGATTCTCAAGTCATACTGGAGTTGTGAAGGTTGCGACAAGTAGAAATCTCGGATTGGATTGGACATCATGAGTTCAGAATGTATACTGCCCTTGTAATGTTGCCTGTGGCATTTCTGCTAACTTGTGCAGCATCATTGCACGAAGACAAGTGTGTTGTAGATCTTAGGCTGGAACAGGGCTTTTTAGTGCGCAGCTCTACATGTAAAGGGCAGTTCTAAATGAATTTTTGCAGAGCTGTGACAGCATTTTTGTGTAGTTAAAAATGTATACTTCCATCCAATTTGGAATAATTTACGATGGAGGGTGGGAAAATGGATGGGGTTGTGCAGTTCTAATTTTTTTTTAAAGAATCCCTGGGCTCCAGGGGCTGTGGCTTAGTAGGCTACCCTGTATGTTAATAAGCTGGAGTTTTCTTTTCCTCCCTTGCATGTTTGTATGTATGCATCAGATACTCACCATGATATTACCATCTGTTTGAAGCACACGACAAAGGCACTGCATGCATGACTAACAGCACTGATCTAAGTGAATGTGTTTTATGATGATTGAAAATGTTTTGCTGAACAGCGTTAAATTGCAATTTACAGTGCACGTTATCAGTGGCATGAGAAACGAGGTCAGGCATCAACTCGAACCGGTCCTAGGTTCATCATCTTCGTGATGGGTGGGGTGACGCTGTCTGAAATGCGTTCTGCGTACGAGGTCACTCAGGCAGCCAAGAACTGGGAGATCATCATTGGTAATAATTTCTGTGGATTCTGTTAGTGGCTAGAGTACTAAGGAAAATTGTATTAAATGGGCAGTAGATATGGTGGCCCTTACAATAATAAATGGGCAGTAGATATGGTGGCCCTTACAATAATAAATGGGCAGTAGATATGGTGGCCCTTACAATAATAAATGGGCAGTAGATATGGTGGCCCTTACAATAATATTATTTGCACATACTATGTTAAATATGGTGATGGTAAATCATGACTGTGACATAGTTAATATAATATAACATTTACTTTTGGATGGAACATGGACCACATTTCACCTTCGAAGTTACGTCACCAAAGTACTTACATGTAAGGCAAATACTACTTCTTTAAAAATTCGTTACAAATTTTTTTAATTCTGTAAGAATCAGCCAGATGGGGAACAGACGTGTATAACTTTACAGATGAAATGGAAATAAATCTCTTTCATCCACCGGTGTATTATATTAATCCTGCTTTGGTTTAATTTTAACTGGTAGAATTGCTTATTGTAGGATCAACTCACATTATAACGCCAGAAGAGCATCTGCAAGACTTGAAATCTCTGAAGCACGGTTCGTCAGGCGACAGCCACGCCTGAACATACGAAAGCCACGCCTGAACATACGAAGCGTCTCCTTTCCAACAGACTTTGCTCAATCGTGCATTTTGTAAATTCTGTTCAGTTTGGCAGATGCATGATGTTGTCTTTGTATAGAAATTATTTTGAAAATGTATCTAATTTGTGTGACTGGACTTGTGTTGATGCCATGCAAATAATCGTAGACCATTCTTGGAATTGTACGAAGTAGTTGACGCCAGTGACTTCTGGCGGTGGTGGGTTAAATGCAATAGGCTTTCTGAATGTCAGTGTTAGCATTTGTGAGATGTAATTACTTGAAGCCTTGGGGTGGGTAGCATGGGCAGCATAGGCGTACTGAAGATTTCAGCAACGGGGGGCAAAAATTTAACTTCTGCCCGAAAAATAAATCCTGAAATCTCGTGGAAAATACTAATTTTTCGCAGAAAAAAGTTGACGACCTTTTTTAGTCATTTCCCTGGTCTACTTGCCCGAAAAACAGTTTTGCCCGAAATTTGGGGGCATTTGCCCCTCTGGACCCTGCCTCGTACGCCTCTGGTGGTAGACATGGAACGAATGCAGCAAAATTATAAGCAAAATTCTGAAGATGCAAATTCCCAGTCAAAGTGCAATAAAAGTTGAACCCCAGCTTCTGTGCCTCATCTTCAGCTTAACAACAATGTTCTATAACTGAAAAAAGGCAAGCGGTTCATTGTCATGTTGGTGCGCAGCAACCAATCCTCTATGTTGTGCTTTCAACACTAGCATATAATGAGATTATGGGATGGCTGTTAAACAATTTTTTTTATTAAATCTGTATTTCGTATTGTTTTATCTCTGTTTGCAAATACTTTAGCCGCAGGAATAATACTAAACATTCAATGCTCAGAATCTGAATACTTTTTTCGTTTGCAATTGTTTTTACCGACTACAGCAATCAAAACTTTGTCAAGTGTAATCCATTCCATGTAAATGTCTGTGACAACGTGTACAAATTTATAGATCTATAAAAGCTTTGTTCAATTCTCAGGTGTTTTGTAATACTAAATACTGTAGTACAATCTAATGCTGTTTCTAGTCAAGGTCAGGCACTGATTGTCATATAACCATGGATGGCATCAAATCATCTTGGTCTAAACCTCTCTTAAGACCAAATTCATGTGGAAGGGGGGGGAGAGCTTTTAGTCCCATTTGCTCTATATCTCCATTATACAATTATACGATTTTTGTTGGCATTTCAGACTATGAGTTACATAGGCTGCAACGCATCCAAAATTCCTTAGCTCGGGTTGTGCTGCGTGTCCCACTACGATCAAGTTCTTCAGTTTTGCTTCATCAGCTGCATTGGCTTCCTGTCGAGTTCAGGATTAAATTTAAGTTGGCCTGTTTAACCTACAAATCCCTCTCTACCGGAACACCTCCCTACCTTCAGTCACTGCTTACTCCTTACATTCCTCCTCGTTGCCTGCGATCATCAAGCATGGGTCTTTTAGCTGAGCCTCAATGCAGAACTGTTATGGGCTCGCGTGCATTCCATGCCTCTGCTCCCAAAGAATGGAATCTACTTCCACTCTCTCTTCGTTGCTCAAATTCACTCCCTACCTTCAAAAAACGCCTCAAAACTCACTATTTCTTTTTGGCTTTCAAGCACATGGATATCTAACTGCATCTTCGTCTGGCGGCTAACTATCCGCGCCTCAGATTCACACTTTGGTGTGACCTTGCACGCGTTATAAATTTATGTAATAATAATAATACAAAGCTGTGCTTTTCTGTGGTTGGCCTGGCGTTATGGAACAGCCTCCCTCTTGAGCTGCACCTGTTCCCTAGATCACTCTCCAACACATTCTATAAGCACTTGAAACTTTTTTTGTGGCCGTGATGGAGTCGGGAGCACCTCCGAGTAGTTTCCTTGAAGAGGTGCTATATAAATACTTGAATGAATCAATAAATTCCACTAAGAAACATTAATTGATGTAATATTTTCAATTGAAGTGCAGGTCTTGATCTGTAGCAACATAACTTTATAATCTTTTCGTTAACCAATTACACAAAACCATGGTTTTCACGTTGTACATTTTTATTTCCCAGCTTCAGCTTTGGGCTAGGCTATATTGCTTTTATGGCAACCTATTAGAAAGTGGTCCTTTGGAACTGTTTATTGCTTCTTCTAACTCGTCAAATCCGTTTTCCTAAGTCGAATGATGCAAACACCGTTTCGCACAGGCTGTTGTTGTTGTCCGTTGTTTAACGTGTTTTGCGACGACGACTTGAATGATGGAAACCAACGACCACGACGATGTTGCTTACCAATGCCAGCAACAACAAATGTAGCATCGGACGAGAATTCGATTCCATTTATGAAGCCGCCCTACAACAATAAGCCAGAACAACAGCTGGGTTATCAATAAATGATGAACTTATAGAAAGAAAGAGTAATTGTATCAATTGATGGTCACTTGACAGCAAACCACATTCTAAAAGGACTATACCAGCAGTTCCCAACCCGTGGCCCGCAGGCCAAAAGTGGCCCGCCAGACCTCAGAAAATGGCCCTCGTCTCTCTAAGAATTATCAAAAATATATGAAAAAATTAACAATTTGGACATGATAGAACACATTACTATTTTCTACTACAAATTATTTTATGTTAACGTCGATAAATAACATCAAACATTATATTTTGAATCAATTATAACAGTTTTATATGCTTTTAGTTAATACGATTTTAACCTTGTGGCCCCCTAATGTCCTTCATCTAAGAAAAAGTGGCCCTCGTGTCCTCCAACTTGGAAAAAGTGGCCCTCAAGTCAAAAAAGGTTGGGAACCACTGGACTATAACTATACATTAGATGCTGTGCGACAACTGCCTAGCCACAAGTTCCTTTACAAGGCTAAAACAACTGTGGGGTTACGCAATGAAACAAGATCAGCCTTGTCTAAGTGTCATTGCACTGGGTTCTTTACAGAATCCATTCTAAAGCATTAACATTATTGTGTATTCATTCCAGTAAAAAAATCATCATCTTGATCTTTAAGATACATAGCATCATGCTAGCATTCAATTCCATATCGGTTACAGTGCAATATACTGAAAAGTCTTAAGCATTCCTTGCACAAATGTACCAGTGCCCTTGGACACAAAGGAAACAATGAAAGTTTATGCAGCAGAATAGAAATTGCGGCTAGACAGGAGGTCTCATCTCTGACAATGGAATGACATTGCTGATAAAGGAATTGGAATTCACTACTAACCACACTGGCGGAAACCAGTATAAAAAAAGTCGAACTCACCACAGGAATCGAAAACAGACATTCCAACGAGCGGACATTTTCTTGAAACTTCCACAACTTCAGGAAACCGTCATGACTCCCTAAATACAACAATAGAAACGTTGCACACAGTTGTCTCCTTTCTGTTTAGGGTTTTAAAGGCGATGTAATACTTGATTTTAAACAAAGCAACATCCACAGTGTTGACCAGTGTCTAACGTACACGACTACTGACGGCACACAAGTCAAGCGACAGTGGAGGCGTTATGGAATAGCCTCCCTCTTGAGCTGCACCTGTTCCCTAGATCACTCTCCAACACATTCTATAAGCAATTGAAGCTGGTTTTTGGCCGTGATGGAGTCGGGAGCACCTCTGAGTAGTTTCCTTGAAGAGGTGCTATATAAATACTTGAATGAATGAATAAATTCCACTAAGGTGATAGCCAGAAAGAAATCCTCTGAAAAATTGAGGCAGCAAATGATGGATTAAACTGAGAATAAGCCACCTGAAAGAAAGATGCCTACAGTTGAGACTTAAATCACAACAATGCATTAAACAGATACAGGAAGACGCCCTCTTACAAATACATCTTACACAGCGTACGCCGTTATTACAAAATGTATTCTGTGCATGTATCCAAACCACTTTGGAAACTTCTGTAGCTCCAATGCTCCATTATAACAATGCATAAGGTATCAGTCAATGGTTTCTTCTACGCAACATCGCATTCCCAAATCACAATCCATTGGATAGACATTGCAGTCAAGATCCAAAATGCATTCAAGCCTTTCCCTACGCACATACAGTAAGTATATAACAGCTCTACAGCATCTTGTAAAAACTCTCAAAGGTATCTTGCTTGCCAAAGAAGAACCAGATCAATAATTTTCAGACTAGTTCATTGAATTTTTTATGGCTTAACAAAGCACACAGGTCCTTCAAAAAACAGCAAAGCACAAGTTGTTTTCTTTAGCTTGAAATTAGACCAGAAGCTCTATGAGAAGTAATTATTTAAAACAAGGATAAATGGTCAAATAGCTCTAACGTAATTGTAATAGAACCGTGGTAGACCTACAGTGGAAAACAAGATTCAAAACTAGACCCAGCAGTGAAGAAGTGAATTTTTTTTAAAGTGAATATTTTTCAAAAAGATTTTTTGTCGACTATTCAATATAAGATTGCGAGCACATCTAAACCACTTTGTAATGAGCAAATCACAACCACCTGACGCCACTAAGTCACAGTATCTAACGGCAGCAACTGCAGTAATCCAGCTCTCGCAAGGTTGAGCGCTGTTTCCTCCATCGTGGGCATTCTTCACTGTTGCTATAGGAAATCGTGATTTTGACAGATTCCACACCGCTAATGAACTAAAAGATAAGAAGACATGTGCATGGGTGAGATGACAATTGCCAAAATCAATTTTAATCAAGTCATTCAGTCAGAAGATGTAATAATTTTGAAAAATCAAGTCTAACTTACAAGGATGAACAAAAATATGAGAGCCACATATTTATAACTTACAACAAAACTGCTTTAATCATGACCATAATTGCAGTTTAAGCAAGGCACCAATGAACTGTAATTGCAGCTAAAAAATACCAGGGTAGAAAGAAGTACGGTGGTCTAAATACTTCATCTCAGTTGTTGCATAAAAAAATTAACTTTTTACTGCTATTGTAGATATAAGGCTGGGTCAAGTAAAAGCTATTCTTTTCATTTGGCTCTTCTTACAACTGCTCTGATGTTCACAATGCTATCTATACTTGAGTTTTTCTAACTAAATCCGAAATCACCAACCTAAAATTCTTCAAGTTTGGGTTAAACTTGCATACAATTTCCATAGTCACTGAATAATTTAATTTTCATCATACCTAGTTGTACATACACAAACACAAGGGATTTAACCTCTAATCATAATATTGGAACCAAAGAAGTGGCTACTTTAAGCATTCATATTCTTATCAAACCTTTATCTAATAAACATAACACGTGGGCGCGGTGGTGTAGTAGTGGTGTTGGTGCATTGGAGCTGGAAGGTTGCAGGTTCGAATCCACCTCAAAGCAGCCATGTAGAGCAAGTCCTTCACTCACAATTGCTCAGGTGTTTCGGAGTAAAACTCTTATGCCATGTCCGCGCTGTAGTCGGGAGCACCTCTGAGTAAAGAGCTTAAATGGACGCAATAGAAATGGAGAAATAAAATAAAAGTAAGACAAGAAGACTTACTTGTCACTAGCACCTGATAAAGCATGCTGATCATCGATGTAGCAGACACTATCGATGGCAGCACAGTGCACCAAGCTGTGGCCATTCAAAGGTTCCTTTGCTGATGATGATGCTCTCCTAGAACAACGTAGAAAATAACCGATGTTAACCCTTTTACTCCCAGCATAATAATTATTTTTCTAAAATAGCAATAAATCCTGTAATTTGATACACTTTTGTTTGGCAATACTGCTAGATACCACAGTGGGGCGCGATGGTGTAGTGGGTATGTTCGTCACCTTGCAGCCGAAGGGTTGCAGGTTCGAATACACCTCAAGTCATCGCGTTGGGACCTTGGACAAGTCCTTCACTTGCAATTGCTCAGCGCTTCGGCGTGAAACTCCGATGCAGTGTCTGCTCTGTAGTCGGGAGCGCCTCTGAGTAGGGAGCTTGAAGCGGCGCTATAACAAGTGGACATGCAAACAAACAAAGAAACAAACATAGAATGCATCAGAAACCACTAAACAAATGTTTTGCATGAAATATAGTACAGCCAGTGGCAACCCAAGAACCTAAATGTTTCATGCACTCTGGACAACTGCACATTGTTTACGTGTGAATTTTTGGCTTCCTGTAACCTTAATCATGAATTTATATAGCGCCACTTCAAGAGAAACTCCTCAGAATCACACTTGACCTAACAGTACCAAATCACAATTAAAAGAATGGTTTTTCAAACGCTTACGGAAAAGCGGCAAAGAAGTTAATGACAGTGACTGCAAGGTGACTTATACCTGTCTGGTCCAGTGAATACATTTCACACTGTGAGTACAGTGCATGCGAGAAAACAATAATTATTATAAACATTTCTTTATAATAATAGTGCATGTGAGAAAACAATAATTATCATTTATATTCACTTTATTATAAATCCAAAATCATGAATGACGCACCGCAACCAAATAAAAGAAAGTCTTTTTAATGATAAAAAAACAATAACTCAATAATAACAATAACTCAATAATAATAACTCTTAATAACTCATATTGGAATAAGCATAGGCGGAGACTTGGTCTAGAAGTTGGGGGGAATGGAACGAACAAGCGGCCGAAGGACGATCGCCGAGGTGTGAAATTTTGGGCGGACGGTTGAGTAGCCGACGACCTTTTCCATTTTTATCGACCAAATTTTCTGACGACCTTTTTAGTCTCATTTGCTCAAAATGCCAAAATAGCTGATGACCTTTTTTAGTCGCTTGGTCAAAATCTTATTATAGTGATTTACGATGCTGTTCATGATATTTCTAAAAAATTGGGGACATGAGTATGGACGGTCCCCCCACCACAATCATTGGGGAGAACCGTCCTCCTGTTCCACCCCACCAAAGTCACCGCCCTTGGGAATAAGAAGTCCTGCAAATGAATTACTTGTTGTCACGACCCCGTTGCTCAGTACCACGTCCAGAAAAAATAGTGTACGTCTGATCTTCCAACTTCCAGCGCCAGAGTTCCGCTTTTAGGCCGCATGCAGCAATTGGACGTTCATTGGAAAGGCAGTCGATGGCAGATAGTTCGACAGCATAACTATACGACAGAAAGTACAACATCACCATACTCATCGTTCAGTAAAATGTACATCAGTAAAATGTACAGCAGCTTTGCAATTAGAAGTTGAAAATTGCAACATATGCACTAATAATGAAAAATACAAACATTTGATGATTTAAGAAAGAAGCTCGTGAATTATAATCAAAGTAAACATAGTGGACTTTGTATACACAATAAATACCTTCTGCTGCCATATAAGAAGGATGGGAAAAGAATAAGAAATTAGTTTATTTAGTTCCTCTACACTGTTCTTACGTTCATGATGTCAACCGTTTGAGATTTTTGATAAGAAATATACTCAAAGAAAATTCTGGTAACAATGACATCCTAAAATAAAACAAATTTGAAAAGGTCACAGAGAAACGTTCTATGAAAAAATGTATTATAACAGGAACTTACAGGTTGTACATGAGAGCCATTTCATCAAGGTTCCACACATTCACGATGGCACTCGTTGAGAACCTTTCTGAACAGCTGAACAGCTCATGAGAACCGACTCTGAATGCAAGACTCTGTAAGAAAAGCAGATGCACAACTCCTTAAGGACAACAATTTATGATATGGAGACCAATCTATGACATGGTGCCCAATTTATAAGATGGTGGCATGATGCCCAATTATGAGATGGCGCCTGAATAATGCCACCTTTCTCAAACCTATTAAGTAAACAGCATATGCTAATATATAGAACAAACACGCTACTGTGTATTACTTACAACAATTGACGATTTGTGACCGCTTAACGTCTGAATATGCGTCATATCTTTTGGGCTCCATATATAAACGTTGGTGTCTTTTCCACCTGACACCTGAAAATAAAAGACATATATTTTTTGTTACTGCTCTCTCTGAATCGTACCTTTTGATTGACCTATTGCCTATGACAAAAAAAGGTTCATGCCTGGTACAATGGCTGAAACATAATAATGTCTAAACATTTGTTTTTAACATGAAGACAGTAGCAGTTTGGCACTATGGAGCCTGTGATGCCTAGTAGTCAAGTTATGTCTAGTCATCATGCTCAAGTAGCACTTTGACTGGTCCACAGAATATATACCTGGCCACGTATGCCACTCAGTCGGCCATTCCTCTAATGACTGTATAGCAGTACCAGGGCAAGCAAGGTATGCAAGAAATGCATCCTGATGTGGGATTGTTGCTCTTTCATTAAAACCGAGGACCCACATATCTGGGAAAGTTTCCATAGACGCAGTGAAAGAATTGCATTACTTTCACTTTCTTCCTTCAACACTTCAACAAGAAAGTGCATTGATTTCCCAGTTGATCTTATTACACCATCGACCCTAAAGTGTTAATAGCAACCCAAGTAGAGAAACAAAATGGAGTTCCAAACCAAAAGCCAGCTCCATGCAAAGCCTAATGCAAACTTAGTGTAACAGGTTACATTTACGTACAAACCTCTGAGGCCTTCTTAAGGATCATCCTGCTAATATGCAGACATAAAAAGTTAACAAAACACAGCAACAACAAACTACTTTTAAGGTACCAGCCAACAGTAAGTTAGCTGACGAAACATAACTTCATAAAACCACTTTTGGAAAATATCACTAGATCGCGAAGGTCCAAATCGCAGCCTAAACTTACAAGAAACTTTCCATCTGATGAAATGGCAAGACTCAGGACATCGTCGGTGTGGGCGATCGACTGATTGCCCTTCTTCCTACGACTCCCGTGGATTACTTGCAGTTTCTCTCCTGTGGCAGAACTCCCTACAACAACCAAAAAAATATATACAACACAACGACTGAACAACAAAAGCAACATAACACGTGGGGCATGGTGGTGTAGTGGGTATGTTTGTTGCCTTACGGCCGGAGGGTTGCAGGTTCGAATCCACCTCAAGTCACTGATAAGGACCTTGGGCAAGTCCTTCATTCGCAATTGCTCAGCGCTTCAGCGTGAAACTCCGATGCAGTGTCCGCGCTGCAGTCGAGAGCGCCTCTGAGTAGTGAGATTGAAGGGGCGCTATAACAGCACACATACAAACAAATGTGGCATCTTATTAAGGTGGTATAACAAGGAATATTATCATAAAACCCAGATCGAAAACATACTAAATGATACTAGCAGAGAAGACATAACACAAAGAATCAGACAGCCTACTAAGGTGAAGGCAAACATGGTTCTGCAATTTTCACAATTTGCCACCAGTTGACAAGAGGCATCAATGGTATTGGCCTGAAGGTG
This sequence comes from Lumbricus terrestris, assembly GCA_949752735.1. NCBI lineage: Eukaryota > Metazoa > Annelida > Clitellata > Crassiclitellata > Lumbricidae > Lumbricus > Lumbricus terrestris. Next base: position 25,940,222 of record OX457047.1, read on the forward strand.
GCCAAAGCGCAAACACAGCAACAGTGCAAAGCCAATTATTAAGTGGCCAATGTTACCTAATTATAAAGCATCAATTGAAGGCACTGAGCAAGTTTCTTATTAATCTATATCTATTAGAAAGGATGCGGCTATGTATGTGGGTATGTGGGTATGTGACTTTGTCCAGAATGCACGCTCACAGTTTTTGAGCTTTTCACTCCAAACCTTCACTACTGTGTAGGTCTCGGCACGAGACGCAAAGGCGAGGGGTTGGCGATTCTCTACCACCATGGGGGCCAGGGTGGGGTGCGAAACCCCAATTTTTTTTTCAAAAAAACGCAGCTATTGATTTGAATTTTTTTTCCTAGATAGAGGTCCATCAGAACCCCCCGGATCAGTGGTTGAAAAATCTCTACCACCATGGGGGCCAGGACGGGGGTCAAAAGCACTAATGTTCGCTATAAATTTTCATTCGCTTGCAACGTATAAAAACAGTCACTTTAACCGTTTTAAAGGTGCTTAAGCTCTTTTGCCATTACGGATTTCACGGGTCGCTTACAGGGATGGAAGGGTGGGGTGGATGGGTTGGGGTGGGGGTTGGATGAGGGTGGAAATTTTCGTGAAACCCAAATTTCTCGGGTCGCGTACCGGTAGAGGTCGGAGTGTGGTAGGGTGGGGTTGTGGCCGTAGCGGATCGAACCCTAAATTTCCCGGGCAACGCCGGGTTCCCCAGCTAGTACATCTATAAATAAAGAGAAGATTCTGTCTGTCTGTCTGACCGGGATGCATTTCCACAGTTTTGAGCTTCTCACTCCAAACCATCACTACTGTGTAGGTCTGGGCATGGGACACCCGGTGGAGGGTTGGCGATTCTATCCCACCATGAGGGCCAGGGTGGGGAGCGAAATCCCCAATTTTTCCCCTAAATAGCATCAAAGTTAAATAACAATGAAAAAGTGATACAAAGCACATGATGACAAAATTAACTAACATTTAACTATCGTTCCATCCTTTGATCCACTGAAAACAGACGAACAATCTGGTGCAATAGCAACGCACGTCACTGCGTCAAGTTTACACCAGTGGCACCACGTGACGTCACCTTCAGTTGGCGCTAAACACTACGACAAAAACAATCACACATGTTTACATTTCATATGTTTCAATATTATAAATTACACTAGACTACATGCTACACACGTGTTTACATTTTATGTATTTCAGCGTTATGTGATATTTAATTAAATGCCACACATGTTTGAATTTTATATGTTTTACCGATATACTGCACAGTTTATCCAACCACAACCAAGCTAAAATCTATTATATATATTTTCACATTGTTTAAAACCTGGACTGTAAATAACAAAACAATTGTTCTAAACTTAACTATGGCACAGATCCATAAAATCTAATGACAAATATAAGTCAAACTGAATTTGTGATGCTTACTGTATCAGCTATTTTTCGATGTAATCTGCCCCTCCTCTCCATCTGAAACGTGAAATAATCATCAATAGTAATTTTGATAAATAACATCGTAACTTCCACTGACTGATTGCAACTGTTACAATCATCATCAAAAGTAAAAATTACAGTAGCTGACATAAATTAGCATAGCAACACGTCAGAATTGAATGCTAAAATGAGAAATGGGCACATTGCGGTGAGATATGAATAAAACTGCAACATACTCAAGGTTGCTGGCGACTGACATTCTGCTGGACAACAATGCAGAGCTGCATTGTTGCATTTGCTTTATATCAAGGTTCCATTGAACCTTGCAGCTCTGCAAGGTTCAATGGAACCTTGATATAAAGCAAATAATGTAAGTGTATATATATATTCGTTTAATTTAAAATCAGACAATTCCTACCACACCCGGTTACATGTAAAAAAAAGTAAAATAAATCACAGAAATAATAATAAAGTATAGTAATAATAAAGCTAAAAAATAAAATAGCGGCAGCCATACCCAGGTGCCAATCTGTCTGGTTGTTGATGTTAAAATGTTAGAGGAAAAGGTTTCTTGAGCAAGGTTCATCAAGTCCTGCTAAAAGATGTACTCGGAGGATAAATGCCGATGTTATACACCTGCCAAGATGATCGTAGTAAAAGATTATGAATTTCGTAATAGGCGCATAGACTAGTCCAATGCTGCAGCCCTACAGCGCTACCTGTCCAAAAATGTACCGTGTTGTAACACATTCCCTGATGATTAACACAATATACAATACAACATAACTGTCAGACTTGTATGAAGGACGAGCAGTTGATGATGGAAAACGAGAAGAAGACTCACTGCAGAGAACGTCTAAGTCCATGGGTGACATAGTGAGTTGAGGAATAATTCAGGGAATTTGTATGTTTGATCAGTTGGAGAGACAAGAGATGCAAAGCTCTGGCAGAGGTGGAAAAATATGGTGGGTAAAGAAGCGCTTAACTTCCCTTTGCCTTTGTCAGTGTAGACATATAGGAAAAAATTAAGAGGTCGCATCAAAAAAGAATGGATGACCTAAAGATGGTTAGATCAAACACAACAACAGCTTACATGTTCATCTCTTAACTGCTCGTCAAGATCTTTATCATCGTTTAAGAGAGCTAAACAAACACACACAAAATGAAATAGTAACATCATGTATCTCTTGCGAACCAATGTGATAAGACAATAGCCATTAATTTTCCTGCTAATAAAAAAAACACCCAGTTAATTTACCTTCTGAATAGCACAAGTACCCAATCAAGCAAGATTTTAGACAGACTACAGTTGAGTTCCTTGACAAATAAAAATGCTGTAAAATGTGCAAATCAATTCAAGGTCTATTTACAGCCCTTACTTCTGAGGCAACAACCCTTTACACATTAGCCATTATAATACAATGTCACGTTCAATTATACCACTCTAACTTGCATCTACAAACCCATATTAATCACATAGCTAAAGTACTTTTAATTAAAAATAGTAAAGTTTCCCATTGTCATTCCTGCATAAAAATCTTAATGTCTAAAGTATTTACCTCTTTTCTGCTCCAGGAGCTTCAGGGCGGCCTTCTTGCGGATCTCATCCGGCGATTCATCCTCAGACGAACTCACGTTCACATCAGCAACTTCACTGAAATTTTATATTATTATTATTATCATTATTATTGTTATTATTAAATTATTATTATTATTACTATAACTGGAATGTTAGGTTTAGAATTCGATTTAGTTTTTACAGAACAATTTTATTTTGTTTATTATTATTATTATTATATTCATTCAATGGTAAAAAACTGATAGACGCATCGCTATCAGGTACCAGAAGCAGTTGATCAAATATGATACCTAAGAATGTCTTTAATCACGTCTATGGCATTTATCTTACGATGAGCGTAGAAAATCACAGAAATTACAAAAAGAATACAAAGTTGTGAGGGTGTAGTCTCAATTGGTACGGACTATCATGATCCACAAGAAATGTTTAAAACCTAGCGAATTTAAAGAGTAATTATCATGTTGCACAAGGTAAAACATCCTAACTGAATTCAAAAGCACTGAACACAAATTTTCTTATTCATCGTGGAAGCCCAGCTGTAATCCAACGAGGTCCACTAAAGCAAGTAGGGAAATAAAAAGAAAAAATTGTAAAACCCAGCATAACTAAAAATGAAAAAATTTCTGCACTCAGGCAATTCACAAAGAAAAGTTCAAGACTGCAAAACTTATTTCGAAAATGGATAAGTATATATTGTGTGAAACCTAGAATGAAAAGCTTCATGTGTTAAAAACTGAATACTGGTCTTGTCCAACCCTTTTTATAAACTACTCAAGACTTTCCTCTTTGGCCGTGCCTAGTTTGGGAGCGACTCTGAATAGTTACCTTAAACAGGTGATATTTAAATTTCTTAGGTAGATAAATTATAGTGTGGTCAATGGTCATACAAATGAGAAATCATCCACACATATTTCTTTCAATACATGCAAATCAAATCACGCTTGAAAAGAGATAATACCAAGTAAAGATTTTATGCCAGAGCTAACCAATATGACATCTTAAGTTCATTGTTTTGGACACATAACAACATGCTGTGTTAAGCAGAGTGGCATGTGAACATGAGCGCATTACTTCACTAGGTAAAGTTCTTCGCTACTAAAAACAGAATCGTGGCATCACTTTGTCATTAGCTGTACCACTAAATCGGTAACAAAGGAATTCACCTCTCTGATTCACTCGTTATCTCTTCATCTATTACTTTTCGTTTCTTCGCCTTAGGGACTTCATTCTTTTGCAATTTCTTTACTTTTCCTTCAACCTGAAAAGAAACAGAAACAACAGAACTTTAACACGTACTAAAGGTGAACCATTCAAATTTGACAACACAAATACAAAAATATTCTGTTTATTGGAATTTCCTGCAGCAGATGCCTTTCAAAGTCAAGGCAAAGGACATCCCAGCGGAAGCACAAACTTATGCATATAGCCAAACAGGCATCTGAGACAAGACCAAGTTGAGATTTGGAGATCAGGAGGATGACCTTGCATTGGATCCGAGAGGCGATAGGGAGCCAGCTTAAGACTTTGGTATCTTCCCGCTGTTGACTAAAGATATTTTCCAATGTGCATACCTTACATTTCTATCTAGCAGGTATCCTAATTTCAAACTAGAAGAGGTGAGCCCTGGAATTGACAAATATGCTATATTTTTGGCTTCCCTCGTTTATTACTGGACTATTTATTGCTCATGCACGTAAATCAAACACACTTGATCATCACATGTGGCATATGTCGAAAACAAAAATTGTAGAGATTAATACTATGTACAAATCACGGCGCATAGAAGCCCTAAAAAACTGCTGTTTACTGCCATCGAGCATTTCGTAACACTACTCGTAAACTGTGCGACCTGGTGGCAGACCGGTAACGCGTCCGCTCTCGGAGCGGCAGGTTGCGGGTTCGACTCCGGGTAACGACCTTGGGCAAGTTGTTCACGCACACGTGCCTCTGTCACCAAGCAGTATAATTTGGTACCGGCGTAAGCTGGGAAGCAAACAGCAAGTCTTGCGATAAACTGGCCTCGTGTCCAGGACCTTGGGATTCGTCAATTGCTGGCTCAGGGCCATGGAAAAGGAGATGAGCGCCTCCCTATGTTCCTCATGGAACGGGATAGGACTTTTTTTTACTTACTACTCGTAAACTACTCGGAAATCACGAATACAAGCAAGAAACGGCAAAGTTCAGTTCCATCAGCACAATTCGTGTGAGTGAACGATAATAAGTGAAATTACATTCAAAATAAGAGAAACGATATTTATACTTAAACAATTTTACTAGTGAAACATACCTTTCTCTTTTTATTATTCCTCTTTTTATCTGCAATAAGGAACGGCATTTTAAGCTACCGAATTAATAATAATCGAAACTGCTACATGCAGCCTTTCTAACACACATGCGCGTATGCAAACAACAGGAAGAAGATTAATTATTAGAACTTACAGTAAGACGAAGTAAGTAGGTAAGCAACTGTACCAGAGGCTAAGAATTCCAAAGTCAAAGATCTTAGAGTAATAAGCCTCTAGGCATGGGCGGAGACTTAAGGGACAGGGGACAGTCCCCTCAAATAATGTGGTGGAGGAGACGACCCATGCATTTGTTCCCTCCCCAATCGTTTAGCGTTAGGACAAGTCACGTTTAAAAGTGATGACTAAAAAAAGGTTGTCAACTTTTTTAGCGCAGTCAATATTGGGTTTTCGTCGGCATTTTCGGACGGATGACTAAAAAAGGTCATCAACTTTTTTGTCGGCATTCGGCAAGAATGGAAAATTTCGTCGGCGACTCAGCCATTCGTTCGCCCAAAATCTTCGGCCGGTCGTTTTCGTCCGCCTTCCCCCCCCCCCAGTCTCCGCCCAAGTCTCCGCCTATGCCTATAGGAATCAAATGTTTGCTGGTAGACTGTGTAACCGAAAGAAATTTAGATTGTTTTAGCTATAGACTCTGGCGGGCGCCGGACCATTCAACAAATCATAGGCCATAGTCCATAGGCCATAGACCTAATCGTTCCACTGAATCCGCTCTATCGGCGCAGCTCAGCCCACAGACATCGAACATCTGTGAGCTATATTTAAACTCAACTCTCTCTCTCTCTATAAATATATATATATATATATATATATATATATATATATATTAATTTATTTCTCTTTGGATGCGTTGCCACACTGCAACGGTCAACGACCTTATTATGAGTCTTAAAATAGACGGTAAACGACATTCGATCATGACGTCATGATTACGTTGGCATAGGAAATCGCGTATCAGCGTTTGTGCGCAAAGACAGACAAGCTCTAAACGCGGCAGACATTGATGCTTCATAACGAGATTTTATTCTGATCAAAAATGATAATCATTGTGGTGGTTCTCACACAGATCACGAGTCTCCTGAACCACCGTAAACCCTAGCTGATATAATATTATATTATATTATATTATATTATATTATATTATATTATATTATATTATATTATATTATATTATATTATATTATATTATATTATATTATATTATATTATATTATATTATATTATATTATATTATATTATATTATATTATATTATATTATTGTCAGCTTTAAAAAGTCGTTATAGGCTAGTCATTGTATTTACCCCTTTTTTATTCACAAGCGCCGCGTACTGTGCGGCGTACATCGTTTCATAAGAGTTGTAGGCCTAATATATATTCCTCGTTTCTCTCACATTTCGACTTTCATGACTGAGCACCTTCACTGGCTTCCTTTGACTGCCCGGATTCAATATAAAATTCTTTTTCTTACCTATAAGATGTTTTTGGGTCAAGCGCCTCGCTACCTTTGTGATCTTATTAGGAAGCCTTTCTCTGCTACCGTTGGACGTCCTCTCCGCTCTTTAGACCGTCACGATCTTCTTGTACCACGAACTTGGTGAAAATGGCGTCGGACACCTACGGGCGATCAGATAGACCCATATGGTTTATGATGATGATGCGATAGCGGTCAATCTAAAACTATCTATTTTGTTCAGTTTGAGAGCTGCAGAAAAATAGCTAGGTGTCGGACATTGATTTATGTGGAGTTGTGCTGTGCTGTGAAAACTTTAAGCCTACCACAGTACTGGTATATATAGAGTCCTATAAGAAAGACCCCTCAACAATTTCAACCCTGATTTAGTTAATCAAGGTCAGTCGGACACTTAAATTAATTTTTGCTTCCAGCTTGCCCACTTCCCTCCCATTTGCGATTGACTGCATATAGTCTGTCACACAAATTTCCTATTATTCATTCATTCGAATATATGAGCTACACGTATCGCGCGTAGGCTAACTAAAGCGCTAGTTGTACGATTACTCCATGCTTTAATGACGTCATTGCAGGTTTAAATTTAAAGTCCATGCGGAAGTTTGATGTTTTGCTTCTCAAATTTGTTTTATTGCTTTCTACGCAAGTTATTTTTGAAGATAGATCATTGTATTTACATTCTGTCGTGAACTATGGCGCCAACTGCCTTCCCGATAAAACTGTGGAACGTTGTTAACAATGAAAACGGATTAATAACTTGGGCCCATGACGGACAGTCCATTCTGGTCAACGAAAGCTGTTTCGACTTAACCGTAAACAAACGTCTCCCGAACTTCCTCCGGACGCCGTCACTTTTCAGTCTTCGAAGGTCGTTGCGGTGGTACAACTTTGTCTGCTCAGAAATCGACGGTCTGGGTTCTTCTCGATACTGGCACCCGTTCTTTATACGCGGTCGCGAGGACTTGTTGTCGAGAGTAACCATAGGAAAGAAACGCGCATTAGTGAAGTCGTGGTTGGCAAACAGAATAGAAACTGGATTGAGTAACGACGACGATGAGTACAGTTCGGATATGCAGCTCTCTCGGATTGCAATGACTTCAGGTAATTCGGTTCTTCCAAGCTCTTTTCGGCAGAAGCTTGATTTTGAGTCTGACTGTACACTCGATCCAGGACTATTTCGGAATGGTGCTACGTTATGGTCCAACATTAATGAAAGGCATTCACAAAGACGGAGACTCAATTTTGAGTCGTGCGAGTGTATGCTCGATCCAGGTCTGTTTCAGGATGGTGCTATGTTATGGTCCAAGGCTAACGAGAGGCATTCGAAAAGACTTCCAGACCCAAGTGTCAAGTGCCAAGATACAGGAGACACTGATTTGGTTCAGGGTGATTTCTTGTCTTGCGAAGGTCTTCATTCTGCTAAATATCTGTGTATGGACTCTTTTGCCACAGATGCCAGTCGTCGAATGTTTCATTTGGAGACTACAAGTGGCACAGGGGGTGAAGGCGACTTGGGAGCCAGTACATTCTGCATCATTGACCACAGTGTATGCTGTGCTGGCCTTGAAGACTCACACTGTCCTTTGTCAGGTGAATACGAAGAGTTGATGCAACCGTGTCTTCCTACTGACTCAGTTGGAAGCGAGCTCTTTTGTGGACTGACATACCTTGAGGAAGGCTTTGCATTGAATGGGATTCCTGTTGCACTTACGAATGATTCAGACACTGATCACTGGCCAATGGGAGAAACAAGAAGTTATTTTGCTCTGTAGTCTGTGACTGTCTAATCATTGTTCACACTGTAGCAATCTCCATTTCTTCATGTTTAAGGCAGCCTTCAGCATTTTAATCCCATGTAGAGAGATTCATATGTTAAGAGGCTCTAGAATGTAAGAGATTTAATACATTACACAGTGTAATGTATATGAAGCAGAGTAAGGAATGACAACGAGGCATTAATAATAATCATTATTGTCAGGTTTTACAAAGGTTTTTGTTGTTTTGTGTTTTGCCTTTACTACAGTTTTTGTCAAAACCTTATTTATTTGATGCATGAAAGTTAAGTTTGGATGAGGAAAAAGTGCATCTTGCATAAGGAGAAATACATAGGGCAAAGCTGAACAAATACAGTTTCACATCTAAATTTTTTTGATTCAGAAAACAAACGTGCACTGTTTTTTGTATAGGTTTTTGATTTGAAAGGAAAATGTCAAGGAATTAACATTGTTATTATCTTATCATTTGCTTTTGTTAAGTAGTTGTAAATTTATTGTTTATTAAAATGTATTTTTTCACCTAAACTGTTGAATAAAACATGGCTTAAGAAGAGTACAATTGTTCCAACTAAGCATTTAATGGATGTCAAATTTTAAGTATTCCTATTACTTACTAAACAGATGTAAGCTTTCTTGTTTAAAAATGTTAGTTGTGTTACTAAGTAGTACTTTTAGAAGAATTTCAGTTGAAACCTCGTTGCTAATTTAAACAAATGCAGTTGTTAGTTTTCTGTAATATAGGTATAAAGTTTTATAATTACTATTCAGGCATGTTTTTTTATATTCCAGGAAGTGATTGTTGTTTTGTGGCACATTACCAAAATTGCAATGCAGTGGATTGTATGCTTAAAATTTCATTGCATGCAACTGTGCTTGCTTAATGCTTAAGAAAGTAAAGCTATCTTACATATTTATTTCCATACCGGTTACGTGCTTACTTGGGCATTTCTCATGCAGGTTTACTTGAGTGAAATTGATCTTGCATTATTTAATAGCAGATGAAATGGTAAAACTGACAATTTAGCTATGTAGTATTATAGTATTGGTATCTATGACTTGAAGTTTACAGATCAAAATTAAGATAATGGTTTTCATTTTAAGAATACTATGAACAATCTGAAGCATTTTATTCGAATAGGCAGCACAACAGTTTTTGCACTAAGACTATGTATATTGTATAAATGTATGTATATGCATACATAATTTTTATTTCATGCATATAGTAAAACAGTACATAGATTATAAATATTTTGTGTATGTTTATGCTTATACTTTTGGCTGTTGGCTTTTTGTACTGTTATGATGAGTTGTTATGATTGGACTGGAAAAGATATGGAAGGACAAACATGTAAGTTTAGATACTAAGAAGAGGCTCGTGAGAGCACTAATCTTTCCTACGATATTATATGGCTGCGAGACATGGACAAAGAATATGGAGAAAAAGATTAACGCATGCGAAATGTGGATTTGGAGGAAAATGTTGAGAATATCTTGGACAGAGAAAAGAACGAATGAATCTATAAGGATGGAAATTGGATTGGAAAACGAAGAGTCATTAAAACAATTCGCGACAAGATTGAAGCTAAGATTCTTCGGACATGTAATGCGATCTGATGGTCTGGAGAAGGAAATGATGCTGGCTTGTGATGAGGGAAGGAGAAGACTCGGCAGACCAAGGACGAAATGGATGGCCGAGATACACGACATAACTGGCATGAATTTGGAAGAACTGAGGGACTTGGCTGCGAACAGAGAACAATGGAGAATGTGTGTCAAGACGATCGCTAGAACTCTACGAGTTGACAGCACAAGTAAGACAAGTAAGATGATGAGTTAGATCTGTATGTGTAGTCACCTACTTACGGTTGAAATTGGTCAAAAACAATTATAGCAATATTATTGCTAACCTGCTGTGATGAATTTGTTATTTTATTTTGAAAAGATGCAGCAACCAATTATGCATCTGCTTTTATACATAGCAAGGGTGATTGAGAACTGAGAACATTATCAGGTAATCTATTCCTCATGAGGCTTCTGCATTGCTACTAGGCATGCCTAGCCATTATCCAGTTTTTGGGATCATTAGCTTTGGCATTCATGTCAGTCCGATTGGTTTCTAGGTGTAGGCCTACCATCATCACCACTAACCCCCCCAATCAGCAAGTGCCGCTGTATCCATTTCTGCGGGACAAAAACTACTAAAGCGGGCAATCGTGCTTCTCAGGTAGCTGGTCCATGCACCTGTAACAGTTTTCCAGCATCTGTCCAGGAAATAAAAAACTCAATTTGCTGTTAAAAACAAGCAGATTGATTGTTAAAGCTGCGCCTGCTTTCGAGCTCTTTACAATTATGCTGACAGATGACAATATTATTATGCATGTAAAGCATCCTAGAGACCTAGTAGTAGCTTGCTACCGACGATGCTATAGAAATTGTCATAAAAACAATACATTACAATACATCTGTAACATAAGCACAATGCAGAGAGTTAGGGTTGTGACCAGTACTCTCTTTCTTAAACATCAAGGCAAACAAAACAGCATTTTAAATCTTGTTCTTCTACATTTTAAATTTAACATTTGAATCGGTGAATAAGCCCAGAGAGCAAAGCATACATGCCAAAGCAATGAATACGAGATCAAAATTTGAAACGGAAAACAATAGCAAGAACACTTAAGATAATAAACGGCCAAATCTGCAGGAATGTGAGTTCTTTCGTGTGAGTTTTGGTCAGACAAGCATTTGATTTTGTTTTCACCGTTACAGCTCAAAAGGCTAACCTGTTCACACAACTGTGAAATTTCTTCAAATATTTACAAGACATCTCAAATGTATACTTGCCAAAATTTCGTTCTCTTTTCAAAGTAAACATACGACTAGTGTAAGCAGCCACACCTAACATAAATGAACAGGCAAGAAACCCTTTCGCAGAGATGATGCTACGCCCCTACTTAAAATGTATGCGTAAAATTCACGTACATATGAAGTAAACGTATATAACAACAAGAGATTGGCCATTTCGGGGATATGCTTGACTTTCTAACACGACACAAAAAGTGACGAAGAAGCAGTGTTGATTTCACATTATGTGGTGGTTGGTCAAAGCCAGAGGTACCTCCAGAATAAGAAACTTGGGAGGGGGTTAAGGAACATGGGGACTGGGATGTACCAAGAAAAACTGGAAAAATGTCAGTTTGCCAAATGCATGGAGAATATACATTGTACAGTGTACACGGTAATGCACCTATTATGTCTCCATAACGCAGTCATAGAGAGTAAATATTTTCACATCTGCAATCAGGTTTAGTAATTAAGACAAATGCAACAAATGAAATTTTAAGCTCTGAAACAGAGACAGAAACTTATCACAGGGCTATTCATAACACACAAATCTAATCATCAAATTGCAAAACACTTATCATAATGATACCTACAAGCAGATATGACAAAAGAAGTATAGGTAAGCTGCAGACTTTACAAGCGCTTCAATTCACATCAGATGTGCCAAAACACATTTAGCAAAAAAGAACCAGCTCATCATCTGAATTATAGTGAAGGTAGTGTAATAATAATTATACAATATTCTATTCCTAAATGCTGTGGCATGGGTCATAAGATTCTCGTCCAATGTGCAGAGAAGTTGAGACCAAAAAATGTTCAGCAAATTCCTAGTTTAGCATAGCGCACCGGGATGAATTTCTGCTGAATATTATTCTCTTAAAAGAATGCTCATCAAGTGCAGAAACAATTGTTCTTAGAAAATGCACTTACACGAACTGTCTGTATCAGAGAACACAAGTTGCTGCCTGCCTCCACACAGTTTCCACAATTACTTCAAATCTCACCGTGATCTATTACTGGATAACTACCGACGTCTAAAAGTTAACAAATGCATTGTCTGCTTTTTCTTGGCATTACCTTTAACAGCGTACAGCGAAAACGTTCCACGAACTTCGGTAAATCCTCACAAGATGCTTTAAGCATAAGAAGAATTGCTGTATAGAGATATATAGCAAAGCAGATGTGATCTGCCAAAGAGAAATCACAGAATCAAAGTTCAGCCAAAACAAAGGCAGAATGGCCAATCTCTTGATAGTAGTATAAGATACCTATCGTAAACAGAGTCGACAACACCAACACCAACCAAAAGGTAATCATGCATTACAGTCACTAACTCATCTCCGTTCTCACTGGCTCTGTCCTGCCGTGCTGCTGACAGGATCGGCTGCCACATCACCGGCAGACTTCGGTCTCGGTTCATCGCTCGATGTCGAACTTAGTTCCGTGGCTGCTAACTCCTCCTCCTTCTCCTCCTTTGACTCGGTCGTCAGGGTTTCCGGGTCCTCCAAGGTCGGGGCTTCCGGGTCCTCCAAGGTCGGGGTTTCCGGCTCCTCCAATGTTGGAGACAGCGACTCGATAGCTTCCGAAGGAATGTCGTTGACCTCAGAGTCTTGCTTGGGACTCTCGTACTCTGCAAGGTCAGCTGGTTCAATGCGCTCGAAACTGTCGTCTGATGTTGCCGATGAACTGTCTTCGTTTGCGGCTTCCGACTGGACACTTCCGGCCTCGGACAATGGGGTGCCCACGTCAGTGCCTTGTCTCTCGTCAAGCTGGAGGAAGTTCTGCATCTTCTTGACCAGCCTAGAATATGTTATTACTAACAGAAATAAGTCACTAATATAAATACTGTGACCACTGTTAATCTTTAATTCAAATCTGAAGGACAGAATACATTGCAATTAAGGTACATCTGTACTGGCAAAGACTCGTTGTTGTCCAGTTGAGTTTGGAGTTCACCTTGTTCATATTGACAGATCATTTGTATCAACAATTAATGCATAATGCTTTGAAGTTTGTAGCTGAACAAATCTGTTCAGGAAATCTGCCGCTATTAGATTTAATTCAAGAAATGTTAAAGAAATTATTTGGATCCAGTTACTGCTGGTGACCAAAGCACGACATTCGCAGAGAGGTAAAGAATGCAAGCCTACACACTAGAATGGATAGATAAACGATGAGAGTCAAGACAGTGAATGACATTCAAAGGTGCAAACAATTCACAAAACATGCAACCAGACAAGATAAATTAAAATGATAAACTATTTTCCGATGAAATTTTTAAACATGTCAGAAAGTTATCAAGACAAATGCAATGTATAACCCTGACGTCTCAATTGACAGTCCATAGTGCTAACCACTACACATACGAGTTCACCCTGCGCCTCGAACCTTGTTCAAGAAGCTGAAGATGGACTACTAGTGTGTTAGCGTGAACCCATTCCATGTATTGAGGAGCTTGTTCCCACCAGTTATAAGGGTTTGCTACAGCCTCCAACTTAGGCCATTTGACTCGGCTTTACCACCTAGATCAGAGGTTCCCAAACTTCTCTGGCTCGGGACCCACTTGTTAATATTTTTTTCTGTCTCGGGACCCACTAAAGTGACTAAACAAAATTAGGTACAGAGTACTAAACTAACACTAATTAAGGATTGCTTCATAAATCGGGATTAAGATATGCTGATTTACATCCAGCATTTAGAAATTACCACATTTAAAACAGTAAAATTTAACTTAAGGAAAAAGCCAACATTTATTGCAATGCAATCAACTGTTATATCAATGTAACAGCAACTAATCGTTAAATTTAAACTTTAAGTTTAAAGAATCAATGTGAAGGATGGGCCTGCATGTTACTCATAAGTAAGTCAATGCGTGGTTTAAAAGAAGTCAGACACAGCCTCATGTCATGATCTGTGCACAGCCTGTTCCTGTATTTTGTTTTCATTGCCGTCAATGCTGAAAATCCAGTTTAAATCTAAGTCTCGTTGCTAAGTCTCGTGCACTGTTTCCTGTTCACATACACGCACAAGTAGAAGCTAGTTATAGCCCAACCATAGTCAAATGTTGTTTCACTAGTTATAACGGAATAATAAAGTATGACGTTTGAGGGTTACTGGAATAAATACTGAAATTAACAGAGAAATAAGAAGAACTTTCGCGACCCACTTGCCAAAGCTCTGCGACCCACTTTTGGGTCGCGACCCACAGTTTTGGAAACGCTGACCTAGATGATAAAAACTTAATTCTAAGGACTCTCTGTAGGCGTATTGTCAAAAAACAGACTAGATTGACCTTTAACCCTTATCCAAACCTTCTCACTGTGTTGCGGTCTCATCAGCCTCTTTTTTCCATTAGACAAATGTGACACAGGGGCTCAAAACCCGTCACATGTCGGCCTTTTGATTTAGTCATATGCTACAATGACCATGCTCTAAAATGCTTCTAACACAATGAAATTATCTTTTTTCTAACAAAAGTTGTGCTCGTTTGATTCTTTCATTAGTTTATAGTGAAAAAATAAAATAAAAAGTCACTGAATATTCGTGTCATCCAAGTCTACTGAATCCACTAACTTATTATTCTGAAATTTTTCTGGGCATTAGAGGCATATATTCTGAATCAGATAACCCAAACGGCATCAAAATCAGTTCACAACTTGGCAAATTAGGATGAATTCACAGTCATATACTGAATTGAAGAATAAACTGCATTCTTTACCCCTCTCGCCTATTTCGGCGTCTATCGCAATATCTAGGAAGCGAAAAACGACGGGTTTCGAGCCCCTGCGTCACAAATACGAATATATAGCACCTTTAAGCTACGTATAGAAACCAGTTTATACTCACTCATCGATTGCAGCCGAGTCTCCTCTTACGTTAAGCTCGATTGTCTGGTAGTTCGTCAGAGTGAAGACGATATTAGGTGATTCATGCTTCACGTTCAGAATAGTGTCTACTCCATATGTTGCTAAAGGAAATCAGTTAAAAGCACAATTTTACGTTGATTGATTTGCTTTTACAGAGATCCTGAGAAGTTTGGCCCAAAGTTTCCCTGTATTCGAAATGCTTATTTCCTTGACGATTTTTTGCATGTGGGGTCAAAACATCCTTCAACTCAATTGCTACACATCTGTAAACTGCTACTGAGAGACATACGTAAAAATTAGGAACTACCATATGTAAAAACGTATAAGAAAACTTTTATCTAGAACTTATAAAGCGTATATGTGTCCTCTGCATTCACATAACAAGCCACCGTAGATTTGGCGCTACAAGACATTCATAGATCAATATTTCAAATCGATGCCCCAATTATCAGTCTCCTATAAATTAAGCAAGAACAGACAACCATAATAGACATGATTAAGATTCAGCTGCTAGCTGTAAAGCTGGTTAAACCCAGCTTATACAAGTAGCCTACATAATATAAGAACTGCTCCTGCCCAACATAATGCGCTTGTTGTGGTTGATCCCTCTGTTTGGAATGGCATTCCTCCAACACGAAGAACCAAGCTAATGACTCGCTTTACCACATCAGTCACTTGTTCTTTCATTTCTCTCCCCACCCCTGGAGTTCCTGTGTTGAGAGCGCCTCTGAACAGTTATCTGTACAAGAGGTGCTATATAAATTGTGGATATCATAATAAGTAATTCAATTATTCGGCATAATTATTATCAATCAATGATCATTTCAACTAAGCCAGAGTGAATAATTATAAATATCTGTGGGAAAGGTCCTGTTAAAATTCAATTGAAAAGTGAAATCCTATTTGGCTTTAGTCTGAAGTTGCGTTGAAATTCAATTGGAAAGTGAAATCCTATTTGGCTTTAGTCTGGAGTTGCATTGAAGTTCAATTGGAAAGTGAAATCATATTTGGCTTTAGTCTGGAGTTGCATTGAAGTTCAATTGGAAAGTGAAATCATATTTGGCTTTAGTCTGAAGTTGCGTTGAAATTCAATTGGAAAGTGAAATCATATTTGGCTTTAGTCTGAAGTTGCGTTGAAATTCAATTGGAAAGTGAAATCATATTTGGCTTTAGTCTGAAGTTGCGTTGAAATTCAATTGGAAAGTGAAATCATATTTGGCTTCAGTCTGGAGTCGCATTGAACATAACGAATCACAACTTTAGACCTTAGAACCTAAATTAGAAGAACTGGCACTCGTGAGGCGCGGTGGTGTAGTGGTGGCGTCATTGCCTTGAAACCGGAAGGTTCGAGGTTCGAATCCACCTTGCCGCGTAAGGACCTTGGGCAAGTCCTTCACTCACAATTGCTCAGCGCTTCGGCGTGAAACTCCGATGCAGTGTCCGCTCTGCATTCGGGAGCGCCTCTGAGTAGAGAGAGCTTGAAGGGGCGCTATAGCAAGAGCACATACAAACAAACAAGGAAGTACAAAACTGGCAAATGCAAAGACTTTAGGTCAGCAAACAGGACTTGTTAGACTATCATGCATTCTACCTATCTACATACATATTCACATTAGGAAAATATTTACCAATGTCCTATACAGACAAAAATTTACACTATTTTCAAGGAGGACATATACCGGTATTTTTAATACTATATAAAACATACAGCATAGTAAAATACAGCAACGCATCAATAATATGCCATAAAAAACATACCAGTAATAGTATGTCAGTACAGAATTCAAAGTGCACTCTGAAGGCCTCAAAACGAGAAGGCAAAACATTAAGTGTAGCAACTCTAACACGAATTTCACAAAAAATTATACAGATGAATCCCATTCCTAAAAAGAGACAAATGAGGCATGCTCACTTGGTGATGAAGTCTTGAAATTGTATCGTTGATAGAAGTTCTGCCTATCGATCACAAGCGTTTGATTGGCCTTATCTAAAATGACTTCCTGCAGAAAGAAATATAGCAAACATAGCAGTTTTTGTCCTCGTCAAGTTCTAAGTGTGTCATAAATCTTGACATATAAAAGAATTCATTTTATGCAACAAAGTTTCGGCCTTCAACAGTTTTGGATGTGAGAGCTAGGGAACACATTTGTGGGATCCCATTGATATTACCTATAGATGTGCATGGGGCACGGTGGTGTTAGGGGTATGTTGGAGCCGGAAGGTTGCGAGACTGATCCACATCAAGCCGCTGCGTAGGGACCCTGAACAAGTCCTTCACTCGCAATTGCTCACGCACTTCAGTGGGAAACTCTGATTCAGAGTCTTCAGGAGCGCCTCTGAGTTGTGATCCTGATGGGGTGCTACAACAAGTGCTCATACATACATGCATGCATGCATGCATCCATACATACATACATAAATACATACATACATACATACATGCTCAACTGGACTCATGTATTAAGACCCAAGGTCATCATCAGCGGCTTTATAATCCCACAAAGTCGATTGTTTCGCTATTATTAACTAATATAGAAAATTTAAACATCTAAGCAAAACATCCAAACCAGCATAAACTGTCATCTTATTATCTAAGACATCAACCTTTGTTCCTGCATACCATTCCGCGTAGTATGTATGCACATGCGTGTATATGCATGGGTGTTGTTGTATGCATGGGTGTTGTGTGTATCATATTGTAGATCTATAGATTTATATAGTGCCTCTTGCAGAATGACTACCGGTACGCATGTGTGTGTGAGCAGTGGCGTAGCCAGGAATTTTTGATGGGGGGTTTTATGGCCGGAAACCCTGTTTTTTGCTATTTTTCCTTACTTAAATGGAAAAATAACCTTAAAAAAACCTTTTTCCGGAGCCAATGGGGGGGGTTTAACCCCCGAAACCCCCCTTGCCTACGCCACTGTGTGTGAGTATGATCGTTTACACTGCAAGTAATTGAATGCTTAGATGACCAACCTGCCACGGATTGAAAAATGCCAACATCCCAAAAGTTCCAAGAACCCACAACATCAGAATAAATCCAATACATTCTGGAAAGTAAAGTATAGTGATATTCGCAGTTTATTTAGCGCAAAACAGAATCTTACAAGTTGCCAAATAGCTTATCGTGAATGAAAAGGAATTTTTTAAGCAACTCCAATGAAGGCAAGTGCATATATAGTTTTGGGACGCAAGTATGTGAATGTGTTATAGCATCATTTTTGTACAGATCTGCTTCTAAAACTGAAGCATTGAATACATTGCACCATGCGTAAATATCTGAATGGAAAGCCAAAGTAAATACTCATATTGCCACATAGCAAGTTATCAACTCTTCTACTTTCCCACATCAATCAGAATTGAACTAATGAACGCTACTAGTGTCATTTTACTTGCTATTGTTAGCTTACAACAATGGAACAATATAAATTATCGACTGCTGTGGTTGCATCTGGCACTATTGTGTATTGAACTCCGAAGACTAACTAAAAAAGCAAGCAAATAAACACTTACCATAACTGTACAGAGGGTAGCCAATGATAAAAGAAAACACCCCTGTGAGCACAACAAATATATTACCATTTTATCACAACTAATTCAGAAGTATCAAAATACATGTATTTATTTCCTACATTGCATGATCTGCAAATGTGAACATTGCTGTTCTATCATCAAGCACAAAAACTTAGGACCTCTGCACTTATCGTGCAAAAATTTTTAAAGTTACAACTAAATAATTTATATTTACATCCTAATGCAATTATAATTGCTGCATATAACCAATTAAGAATTACTTTAAAAATCGAACTTCATGAGACCCTAGGTCTAACTTTGTACTGTGACGGTGGTGTATGCAGGGCTGAAAGTGGTTTGAAAAAGAAGCCGGGTCTGAGTCTTAGCGACTTATAAGCAGTCATGTGACAATGCGACAAAAAGTGCTGTATTTAACTAAATGTTGGTGATTGGTATCGAGTTAAACAAATAATACATGAAAATGTGATGAATTCAAAGCCTAAATCTTAAACACACGACCCGGCAAAGGAGGTCGCGAAAATCAGTGCCGGGTCACAGACTCAGACAGACCCGGCTCACATTCAGCCCTTGGTGTATGTATGGCCAGTCGGACACCACCAAATCTTTGGCCCTGTGCCGAGATATTCTGGGACATGACAGCACGATTTTGGTTTATAAAGCAAGTTCAAGCAACGCCAATACCGCAATATATTCTTGCATAATTAAAAGACGCTTGACTACATGCCAAACAATGATTCACTCATGACTGCTTGACATTAGCTCTACTGTGGTCTCATTAACGTCAACATATTAACAGAGCTGTGTGACATAGAATGCAAACATGCAGGCCTACTCGATAAATATAATCTGCAAGCGACTTTTAAGTTGCAGCAAAGCATGCTAAACTCCAATACAACAGGATGCAAGAGAGTGAGGATGAAGAGGGGTGCCCAAGAGAATGGACAAGGAGAAAGAAGGGGTGGAAAGAAGGAAGTTTTCAGCACTTGGTCACCGGCAGAGCACCATTATGCCCTCGCATAAGACTGACAGTGCGTCTTGACCGTATTCACAAACTGTTTACAAAGTGCATACAACAAAAACAGCTGTACAGTGTACATGCACGAACAGTTTTACAGAAGACATGACCAAAATGATATAAAGAAAGGTTGCAAATAAAGTGTAAGGCATAATTGCAGCATCGGGGACCGTTAGTGTCGGTTAGGGTCAGGTTAGGCGTTGTGATGGTCAGTTAGAGTTGGGTTAGGTATCATGAAGTTCGGTCAGGTTCAGGTTAGACGTCGTGATGGTCGTTTAAAGTTAGTGTGAGAGTATCATTAGATACTTTCCAAAGATATTGCAAATTGATTCGGTCACCGATACGGCAGTTACACCAAGTGCAATAACTGGCTATAAAAATATCATAAATATCCCAAAATGTAGTAGTAAAAGCACGAACCAATTGCAACAGCCCAGGTGACCGCAGTCGGCTCAATGCCAAGATGAAGTCGTTCATCCGACTCCTCTTTCACGCAAATGTTTGACATCTCTAAAATGATCCACACACTACTCTTCACATAACACTATTCATGCAAATGGATCTTTACAACAGCCACTGTTCTATAATTTCTTTTATACACCCAGGGTAGAGTTCTATAATGACTCGGTAGACGTTCTAGAATGACTCGGTAGACACCAAGAACTAACGTTGCAGCGTTGTTATCTTTAATAAATCCAACTTCTAGCTTGCCGAGAATCGTTTTAATCGATCCAGCTTCTCTTTAGGCAAGAATTTGTTCGATAAATCCCGCTTCTATTTCGTCAGCAAATATTTTTCATCCATTTTTCATTGAAATTATTGTTCATCAATCCAGCTTCAGAATGGCTGCACTAACCCTAAAACTAACCCTAACTGACCCTCACGACGCCTAACCTGAGCCCTAACCGACCCTCACACGATAAATCCCGCTTCAATTTCGTCAGGAAATATTTTTCAGCAAATTTATAAAAAAAGTTACTTGCTACCGAGTCATTATAGAATATCACCTACACCCAGTCACTGCACAACCATTACAACACTAAAACAATGTCCACACGATCACATATACTTAACATAATATTGCCACTAGCGTACTCTGTGAGGTTACTAACTAACACTTAGCTTAGCTATCAGGTTACCGGGTCGTTGCACTCAGCTGCTTACGCGAAGGTTCAAAAATAATGCACCTGTTGAGTTAAAAACTTCGCCTTGAAGGTTTTGACGAAGCTGACACCCCGAAAAAGCAATCGGTAACAGCAACAAGTTAGGCTTAAGAACAGCAAACGATAAATCGTATAACGCAATTGTGATTACAAAGCTCTGAATCATTTGCGTAGCCCAAGATTGATCCCGCTTCGGCTTCGATCAATGCATATAAGCAAAATTAGTCAGACGAACGCAGAATAAACAGCCAGACAACCTGAGGGGCAATTCGTCTCGGCATCTAACGCTGGAAAACGAAAGCTTTACGAAACATGCAAGAATATGTTAGAGTGCGACAAATGACGGCGATCTGTACCTGATTTTCGATATGTTTGCGCAGTTTATCGATAACGAAACGACGAAAACAAAAACAGTAGCGACGACTTTGATCACCTGATAATATTGTCTCTATGTCTTGTTGACATTGAGTACACATCTTCATAGAGCCGATGGCAACAAGTGCGTCCTCCATCTGTTAATCCTCGCGGTTAATGAGTCATATTAATTTTTTCGCATATTTCTATGGACAATTTCAATCGCTTTGGTGATCATCATTGTGCAATAGTTTGTATATGGCATTCATCAAACATAGAAATTTTTCTTTGAATTGTTGAATGCTGAAATTTACTTATTTAAGTCCTAGGATTGAGTGCATAGGATCAAGGATTAGACACCGATAAAGTTCCCTATTCCCTATACTCACTTTCTTATTTGCTGCTATTCTCTCTTTCTGATTTGTTTGGATAATGTTCTGTTCTGTTATCTGGTCGATTCAACAACTGCAACTCTTGTCATACTGGTGGGGCAGTGGTGGGCTAATTCAAAGCTGACTTGATGAAATTTTGAAGTGTTCAAAATACCTTGATGAGAACTATCACTAAAATTCCAAAATAACGAACATAAATAAAATTAATGATCAACAGCATTCGATGTGTAGAGTCTTGCCAACTTTGCTATGGACTTTTATACGATCCAATGGCAAATGACGCAGGACACAGGACTGTATTCGTCTGATTTAACCCAGATACGGCTCTGATTTAACCACATTTCTGATTAACCACGTCCTTGTACAATTTTAATGGACGATAATTGGGGTTCCTAGAATTTCACATCTTTCACAAGATAAAAACATTCAATAAATTACATTTTTGAAGACACATTGGCGAGTGACTATGTTTGCGAAGTAAACGATTGCCTTTGTAGATTCAAAGCATACTCTTTGGCATTAAAAACGGGATTTTAAGTGGGGCGACATCTATAACAGAGAGTAAAATGGGCGGAAACAAATGTTCACGAGATTAAGGACTGCATGGATCTAGGCGTCAGCAGAGGGTCGTGGTCAAGGATCGTGGTCCATACTAGGCCTACATCAGGTCTAGGACTCTAGGTCGAGATGCAAAGGGAGTAATGTCAGGCCATCATGTTGGCGTACCAGTCCCAGTGCAAGAGGCGACCGCCGTCGAGGGAGCTGCAGGGCCGCTGGGCTTCTTTCAAATCTAGGCCTAGTTATCTAAACTCCCTCAATGTGAACTAGTCTATGTTTTAGTGTCGTGTGCTGCAATCCTCTCAAATTTGGAGCAATTTAGCGCCAACACCACGGTATGTGGTAGAGCTGCTAAACCAGGATCGCTCGATAGTCTCAACATCGATGCAGGGCTTTTTTTAACGTGCAGTTGTACACAAAATGTGCAGTTCTAAATGGGTTTGTGCAGCTGTAAAAGCACTTCTGTCACAAGTTTTGTGCAGTTAAAACTAGCAAAAAGGTCAATGTCATCCGATTGGAAGTAATTTACCATGGAGGATGGGAAAGGAAAGAAGGGGTTGTGCAGTTCTAAAAATTCCTTAAAAACAGCCCTGCATCGATGACCACCGTCTCCTCCCTTTCGCTCACCATGAGTTCGTCAAGGTAGCATAGCCAGACCCAGGGGCGGATCCAGGGGGCCAATCCGGCCATGGCCCCCCATTTAAAAATTGCATGGAACGTGGCCCCCCCCATTTGGTTTAAAAAACATGTAGTGGGAGAGAAAAACAGGACATCTGGCCCCCCCCAATTAGAAAATCGCACGGGACGTGTGGCCCCCCCGTTCGGAAATGGCATCTCCTTTTCCCGAAAAATTGGTTGATGACTAAAAAAAAAAAAAAAAAAAAAGGTCATCAACTTTTTTGGCGGATAAGTTGGTATCTTTTTCCCGGAAAATTTGGTCGATGACTAAAAAATTTTTTCTATTGTCTCACAATACAAAAAATTTTGGCCCCCCCTTCGAAAATTCCTGTATCCGCCCTTGGCCAGACCTACTCGAATGAAAATGGCGAACCCATCTTAAATAGGATTGACTTTAGCGGTGGCAATAATAAAGGAAGCGTCTCTTGCTCAGGCAACACCAGAGATTGAACATTGTAATCCGGCGGACGTACGTAGCAGTGCAGTGCGTATGGTGATCGAGATCGGGAGGAGGATCTCGATAACAGATACTAATTATTCATGGTCGTCGCCCATGTTTGTGAAAAGTATACGGGTTCCATTATTTTAATGGTGCCTCGCATTCGCTTTGGTATTGCCACGCCCATCTGTTTTGTGTGTGTCTGTTTTCGCGACTGGGATCCAAACATCCTAAGCTGATGCTGTCTGATGTTGTTGGCCGATTTAGAAACCAGTCCATGCCAGTGACTAAACTATTGGCTGCCCGTTTTCTTTCTTTTATACCTGTTCATTATTGTTGTTGTCGTTGTTGTTGTTGTTGTTGATGTTGTTGTTGATGATGTTGTTGTTGTTGATGTTGGTGTCATCATCGTCTTCATCGTCAACGTCATCGTCGACTGAGGATAAAGAATTCTGGATTCTGCCGCTGCTGTTTAGATCAAATCCTCGGGTGTCAAGCAGATGGAAAGCACACAGTCATCCTGTTTAGGCTAGGCCTACTATAGGCTACTAGGAGCATGTGAGCCGTGGCAAGCTACCATTTCTGCACGCTGTGATGCACAAATAATAGGTTGCCTTCCGTCGAGCAAGGAACGTAGGCGCATCCGAAGTGGTTTATCCGACCAGCAAGTCTTTGTTAGACAATAATATTATCTTGCAGCCAAGTCCAGGCAAGAGCGGTTGACAATTGTAGTCGTTAGTTAACAGTTGTTATAATATCCTTTTAACATATCGTTCTCTACTGGCCAAAAAATCTCAATGTGGTATTAATCACAGACAATAATTAAATAGGTTTGTTTCTGCTGTCGCGGAAACACGTTAGACTAGCGGTCGTTAAGGTTACACAGTGTTTGCATATAACTTCGTTCACTCGGGTCAGAAATCTTATGTGGTTAATTAAAGCAACATATTATTTTATTGTTGTGGGAAATTCCAAGCAGCAGCGTTTGACTCTGGAAGTCGCCAAAGAACATTTAACACTCGCTAATTAGATTAATTTGATGATAAAATCTCGACCAATGTCAGACTGCATGTATCTATGTTAAGCCACACAACTATCTCTCTCTGTCCCAGCTAACACGCACTCGCGGGACCCTTACCGTTTTCTCCCGGGTATCCGGTGCGGTTTTCTGACGGGTTATGCCCGGGGTTTCCGGCCGGGAACCTTCTGGTGCACCCCGCGATCTTGTCGCCGTCTACCGACTCTACCGGTATAGCCGCAATTGGTTTATTCCGACGCCATTTTGTGTGCCGTTTCGAATGCACGAGTTTTTGGAGATCGGGATTTGTTTATGTTGAAGGTAAGATTACGTTTTATTTATTGCGCCAAAAATATACTTGTCAATATCAACACTTTAGGTAAATGCTGCGTCTAATTTTGGTCGGAATATGACTAGGCGTGACGGAGATTGGGTTAGGGTTATGGACACCACGCGCGTGGGTTAGCGTAAAACAGGTTCGGCCTCGATTGGTTTATGCATTGCTGCGTGTCCATGTGTGTTTAAGTTCACCTTTTATAGGTGGAACTGCTATATTTGTTAATCATATCGGCCCTAAACTCTGCCCGGTGTGCACTGAATGCTTTTGCCGGGAATCTCGAAGACTGCGTGCCTCACGGTGCCTGTATACAAAACAATATGATTGCCAACGACTTAACTAAAATAGAGCGCTACGACCTATGCGCCGTATCCCATGATACAATGCCCTCAGTAAGTAAGTAATCAATGCGAGATCTAAGCAACTACGGTCAGGTTAATAAAATTAAAAATAGGGGAAAATTTGCAGAAATAGGAGTACATAAAAAAAATTGAGGCTAATACTCCAGCGCTCTATTTGCATTTCTTGTGTGGCCATAGCTGTTTACATGTACTGGCACACGCAATCTTTGGGATTACATTTTTATCATCTACAATGCTAGTCCCTTTAAAATTCGTGGTAAACGTGCATTTTAAGGTCGTAATTCATTGACCATTGCATGGGTTTCAGCGTTGCTTGAATACAAGTCGGATTGAGGTGGAACAACAGTGGTACAGACACGGGGCCAGTCCATCAATGCACCCCCTCCTAGCAGATGC
>OX457047.1:25970737-25995737 GCA_949752735.1 Lumbricus terrestris
GTCATTTAAAAACTGCAGCTTACACAATTACCGTACATTGTCTCAGTATATATTTATGATTCTTTTGCAATGAGACGAACAAAATCTTTCAACAATTTCCAACTATAGATTTATAGCATATATATTAATGTATACACTCATAGTAAAAGTTATAGCACTTATAATTGACTAACAGTAGCCTACCAGGAACGTCATGTCTTTTTTCCAGGGCACAGAAAAATTCAGAGGCAAAACTTAGCCAGCTTGTTAAAATATTTTCCACATGTGCAAGACACTGGTTGAATGATCAAACATGTTTTATTCTTGTTCTTATTTATTTCTTACTATGTTTGATTCAGTTATGGGAATTATTTTAAACACTATAGTATCTAAAATACTAGTTTAAATACTATCACATAATTTTTTAGTTGTATTTATAAAACAATGGAATGACTAGAGTCTGTAGGCCTATTTATATTTTAACTACAAGTTCTTTTCTCAGTATTGTATAGGCTACTCTACATATTTTTTATAATAGGCCTACTAAAATACTTTTACAGATGCTTTCATCTGTCATTAACAACAGCTGATCGAGCAACATTGCATGCTGCGTGCACTAGGCCTGACATAATTAGTATTTGGCTATTATTATTTATGTGGGAAGCTCCTGGTATGGTCTCTGACGCCAGGCATAACATAACTATATATAAATATAATTATATATATGTATAAGTTATAGCTATATATAGACATGATACACAGTCTGCCAAGAAACATTTGTAAATTGTTATGCTATACAAAATGGAACTTTTGCCAACCAACTGTAGCCTACTGTCACTGTGTGCCTTCACTTCAATCAGACGCTCAAATGGAATTATAAAGACTCAATTTTAAATGGGTCGATATGCAACCTGTCTGGATCCTATGCAATAATAATATTATATAATTATAATATTCACTCATACAGTCATTCCAGGAAGCTGTTTAGTGGCTTGCAATTAAGATGGCTGAACAGAGGTGCTCCCAGTCCACTGAGCCAATGCTAAACAGAAGACTTGAGTTGGAAAAAGCAGGCAGATAATGATGGGTGAGCCCATACAACCAGGATTCCAAGAAGGAACAAATGTTCAAAGAAAAGATATTATTCATAGTATATACAGGACATGCATGTCTGACAATTAAAGTTTGTCCAGTCATTATATTAAAAAGACTAATTACTTAGTGTGATTTCCAGTTCAAAAGACCTGGCCTACCGTGGATTCGTTGGGACGATGGCAGAGTGGTGTGCGGTTGGAGGGGGTGACGAGACAGACCAGTTGACGACTGGCGCAGCATTCTGCAGTGCATTAATGGCAGATTAGCAGTTTGAAACCTTTTCCTGTGAACTCCATATGTCGTTTCGGACACTGCTGCGCTCTCGTCAGATTGTGCGGACCGTAACGATTAACAGGTTATGATTATGAAATGGACTCCATGTCCCGGTCAGCTTTTCTCTTCGATCTTACACTCTCCAGTTCTGAAGGAGCTCTAATCATCAGAGGTTACGATCCCTCATAAACAATCGGGCTCAATTCCTCTCCTTCCCCTCCGGGGTCGGTCTTCCACTATCAGGGCGGCCTTCCCCCTACTCCCTACGTGAGTTTGGCTCGCTTCTGATCCCTCCCCGTTTTTCACTTGGCTCAAGTTGCGCCCGCCCTGGGCCTATAATGTATAGGGATAGCAGCCACTACTAAATGCTATAATGATCCGCTCTCCTGCGACTCAATTTGATTAACCCTCCCCTCATCTGTAGCAGTCATTCCAGTGTAGGCTAGCTTGTATTTCATCTTTCACCTCTCTGTCTTAAGAATCTCCTTTATGCTCGTCCGACATGTGCAACCTCATTCAACACCTCATTCCACCTTACAGGTCACCGGTGTTGAGGAAACGAAAGGCGATGTAACTGGGCCTATAATGCATATGCTCCACTCTCTGTCAGACGGTGGTTGGGGTACCCATTGACTGTAAACGGTTCATAGGTTACGGTCCTGTATATATATATATATATATATATATATATATATATATATATATATTATTATATAAATATAACTTTAAACTATTTATTGTGCTGTTGTGCATTAGGCTATATTTTTTTTATATATACATGTATAATTGTATATGTGAATATAGACTGAGAGGGTGAAAATTGCCTGTGTCACGAAATAGAGTATCCCCGTATTAATTGTATCCCCCCAAATTAAAAAAAGTCGAAAAAACCGCTTCCGCTTGTTTGTTTTTTTGTAAATTTATTTTCATCTTCTTTGTTTTGAACAATGACACTAACAGGTATGTTTTTTCCTACTAGATAATTTGTTTTGCCCTGTTTTTACAGCACTTAAAACATTAAAAACACTTTAAAACACTCAGAGTCACTAAATAAATTCGAGTTGCCTTTATCTGAGCATTGCTTAGGACACTTAAAACAATTAGAGTCACTTTAAATTTGGATTATAGCACCAATGTTTTTATTATGCGCATTTTTCAAAAAAGGAGATATAATGGTTTATCCCCCCCCGGATAGTATAGACCGGTTAATTCCATCCGGGGGGAAAGATTAGTTCATCCCCCCGGATAGCTTTCAGAGGTATACTCCGTTTCGTGTCACCTGCACGCCTTTTGAGTATTTATTATCCAGAGGTCTTTGCCTGGCGGACAGTGCCTTAGTAGGCCTACTGAGTCATTCCTGTGAAGTCGGGTCTGCATATCGGGCAACGCATCTCCTCCACACGTCCCTGCCCATCGCCAGCTACCCGGCCTCTTCCCATGATATCTCCACACACCCCATGCAAGTCGTATCTAATTACAGTGCCAGACACCACACCGCTGTGACCCCGTGTATCCTATATCCAACAGGCTACAGGATGTAGTTCAGAATCTATGTCCATGTTTGGCCTTGTTGTGGTCATTGAGCACCATACGTACGGCGTGGGCAAAATAGGTCAACTGTTGGAACAATTGGCCAAATTCAGGGAGTGGCAAATGCATCCTTTCCCGTTTTACCACTGAAATTTTTACAGAAACTGTCATTATCAATATTTTGTCATGATTTCCAGGGGGGGTCACGCGACCCCCCTTGACCTATGCTGCGGGCGCCCATGTCTGCTGTGACCAACCAGGCCTACATTCTTGAATATTTTCTGTAGATAACATTTATGGGTGCGGTGGTGTAGTGGGTATGTTTGTTGCCTTGCAACCGGAGGGTTCCACCTCAAGTCGCCGCGTATACGGACCTTGGGCAAATCCTTCGATTACAATTGCTCAGGGCTTCGGCGTGAAACTCCAGATTCAGTGTCCGCGTTGTAGTCGGGAGCGCTTATGAGTAGTAACCTTGAATGAGCGCTAGAACAAGTTCACCTAAGCTTACATTTCCAGTATGATATTGAAGTCTGTCAGTTCAAATTACTTCATCAAAATTATTAAGATCACGGACTCTTGGAATAAGATTAATCAGCAGATCTTTCGCAAGGCTAATGAGCCATACTTGTTAACTTATACAGGCTAATTTCAGCTGTTAGGTATAGGCCTCAAATTTCTGCGTTTCGTTTGCACAGCGAGTCACGTGATCGCCGCCATCTTGGAGCATGTCGGACTCTGAGAATCGCGTGATCCTGAACGTAGGCGGCGTTCGACACGAGGCTTACAAGGCCACACTGAAGAAGATCCCGGCCACCCGTCTGTCTCGACTGACGGAGGCGCTGGCCAACTACGACCCCGTCCTCAACGAATACTTCTTCGACCGACACCCAGGGGTCTTCGCCCAGATCCTCAACTACTACCGCACAGGGAAACTGCATTATCCGACCGACGTGTGCGGACCACTCTTCGAGGAAGAGCTCGAGTTCTGGGGTCTTGACGCCAACCAGGTTAGAGAGAGGTCTTAGGAAGAAAAGGCTGTCGTTGGCAGTGGCGTAACCAGGAATTTATGATTGGGGCGGGATCCCCTTTCTGACACCAACCCAGCAGTATTACAGTAAATAAAAAGGGAATAAAATAACAACG
The DNA here is from genome assembly GCA_949752735.1 of Lumbricus terrestris. NCBI lineage: Eukaryota > Metazoa > Annelida > Clitellata > Crassiclitellata > Lumbricidae > Lumbricus > Lumbricus terrestris. The sequence continues at coordinate 25,974,758 of OX457047.1, forward strand.
TGAATAAAGTATAAGAAAAACAATTGTTACTGCAAACAATTGTTTTTGTTTTTTCGTATTTAAGTGGATAAATAACCTCTAAAAAGACCTTTCCCTAGGCCAATGGGGTTTTAACCCCCGAAACCCCCCCCATTGGCTAAGCCATTGGTTGGTATGTAGGGATTTAAAGTGACACAGAGCAGACCTCGACCGCAAAATTCTATGTTCCAAATCCAATATAGAGTCACGCACAATAATAGGTTTTCTGAATCGAATATAGGCCTACTATGCTGCAATATACAACAAAGAGTAGGCCTACTCTTATTGGACAAACCTCCGATGCTCTGACTAGACACAGCGCTCGTGAATAAGCTGGTGCTCTGCGCTTGGCTTTCAAGTGCAGCTTATGAAAGTTGGATAATACGACTATATATACGACTATACGATTAAGCCATCCTGAAATAATATAGCCTATAGGATATTTACAAATCACTTCTGATTGGATTTGAACAACTTTTGTGGTTCCCATTTACCTACATGTAGCCTGCATGTAAAATCAATCAAGTAAAAGGTGGTCAATTGATAATAATTGAGACCAGTGGCGTAGCCAGGAATTTTTGATGGGGTTGGGGGAGTTGGGGGTTTTATGGCCTGGCCGGATGCCCTTTCTGACACCAACCCAGCAGTGATAGTCTACAGTAAATAAAAAGGGAATAAAATAACAAAGGGAATAAAGTAAGAAAAACAATTACTACTACAAGCAATTGTTTTGTTTTCTTATTTAAGTGGATAAATAACCTTTAAAAAAAACTTTTTCCCTCGGCCAATGGGGGAGGGGAGTTAACCCCGAAACCCCCCCTTGTCTACGCCACTGATTGAGACCTCGTTACATAATACATCAGCATATTATTAAAAATGCATAATTCAATACATCGTCTAAATACGTCATCGTGCAGTCGGCTTCCTGCACACGTCTCCTGTCTGTTGCTCTTATCCGTCTCCAGGTGGAGCCATGTTGCTGGATGACGTACACGACCCACCGCGACACCCAGGAGACGCTCCAGATCCTTGACGGACTCGACCTTGACACGGACAAACCAACGGAGGAGGACATCATGAAGAAGTTTGGTCTCGACGACAAGTTTCGAAACGGTGAGCTGAGGTACTGGCAGAAGGTCAAGCCACGCGTCTGGGCGCTCTTCGAGGAACCCTACTCGTCTTCCACCGCTAAGGTACTGGCTCCTCTGCCTCGGCGATGCTCAATGTCATCGTATTCATCATTCGTGACCTTGGGCGGAGACTTATGGGGACAGAGGGACGGTCCCCTCAATGGATGTGGTTGGAGACGGCCCATGCATTTGCCTCCCCCCCCCAATCGTTAAGTCTTAGGACATGCGCACATACTTCACAAAACACACCGTGAGGTTATAACGTTAGAAGATAGAAGAATAGAAGAAGATATCTTGTAACAAGGTGAACGACATTTCGGACGGATGACTAAAAAAAGGTCGTCAAGAAATTTTTTCTCATCCATTCGTCCACCAAAAATCTTCGGCCGTTCGTTTTCGTCCCACGCAAGTCTCCGCCCAAGTCTCCGTCCATGTTCGTGACTATGTCTGAAGCAAGCTTGATTACCGGCACACTGTGATTTTAGGTATACCATACTGAAATACGTTAAGATCATCGGGGTTAGAGACTTTTCTACGGATGCTTAACATTTGAGATGATTCTGGTGGTATCTTCGTTTGTTGAAAATGTAGATGTCAAACCGCATCCATGGCAAGTACAGATTGTATAAAAAGTGAAATTCAAATAAGTGTCATAGCGCTATATATATATATATATATATATATATATATATATATATATATATATATATATATATATATATATATATATAACATCAGCGGTTGCGTGAAGTTCGGAAAAGATGTTGGAACCATCCTTCCAACTACATGCGCTATAGAATTGATTAATAAGCGGCATTCATAATCACACATTGTAACTTTTGTAAGATCACAGTGTGCCCGTAATCAGACTCTTGATCTCTTACGTCACTATTCTATTATTAGGGGCGCAACAGTAGAGCGCGCTATATATTATTGCTACATGATTGTTAATAAATAATAATAGTATTGTATTTGTTACGCGAGAACGTGTCCAGAACAAAGGCTCACAATCCTACAATGTTGATTGTCTGAATGTCTAAGCCTATACTTGTCATAATTATCGTTCAGGTGTCGTTAAGCGATAAACTTTTATCAGTAACTGTTGTCCTAAACCTTCCTCGTCTTGTCTTTCCGTGGTTGGTGTAACTTTAATTTTCTGAATGTATTGCATTGTATAGCCATACATTTATGTAACGCCTCCCGCAGTGCACACTAATCAGAGGCGCTCCCAGTGCGTTAGATTTACTGGTAATATCTCTCATGAGGTGGTTGCGATAGCCCTGTCCTTAATTGTCTCAATCATCTCTTTGTCTTAACTGCAGTCGCTGAATGGTGTAACTTTCAGGACTTTTTTAACGTGCAGTTGTACACAAAATGTGCAGTTCTAAATGGATTTGAGCAGTTGTAGAAGCACTTATGTACAGTTAAATGCTAGCAAAAAATTATTATTGTTCTCCGATAGGAAGTAATTTACCATGGAGGATGGGAAGGAAAAGAAGGGGTTGTGCAGTTCTAAAAATTCCTTAAAAACAGCCCTGCATGGTAACCTTAATTTTCTGAATGTAATGTATTGCATTGTATAGCCATGAATTTATGTAGCGTCTCTCGCAGTGCACACTAATCAGAGGCGCTCCCAGTGCGTTACACATGTCTACTGGTAATATCTCTCATGAGGTGGTTGCGATAGCCCTGCCAAAATTGTCTCAATCATCTCTTTGTCTTAACTGCAGTCGCTGAATGGTTTAACTCTGATCTGTTGTATACCTGTCGTATCTTATCTCTAAGGCGGTTGCGATAACGTCCGTCTTCTTCATCGTTGTCTCCATCCTAACCTTCTGCCTCAAGACCCACCCCAACCTCCGCGTTCCGTTGCTACGCAACGTGACCCTGTGGCGCAGTGCTCCAGGCAACCGAACGACGTTCTGGATGGTTGAGAAGCGGCGCACGGAACCACACGACGCCTTCTTCTACGTCGAGTGCGTCTGCAACGCGTGGTTCACGTTCGAGCTCGTCATGAGGTTCGCCGTCAGTCCGAGCAAGCTGTTCTTCATGAGGACCCCGGTGAACACGATCGACTTCGTGGCCACAGTGTCCTTTTACCTCGACTTCCTGATGACGAGGCTGAAGAAGGAGAATGACATCCTCGAGTTCTTCAGCATCATCCGTATCATGCGGCTCTTCAAGCTCACCCGACACTCACCCGGTCTGAAGATCCTCATACACACGTTCAAGGCGTCGGCGCACGAACTCATGCTGCTCATTTTCTTCCTCATCATCGGCATCGTCATCTTCGCCTCCCTCGTCTTCTACGCAGAGCGGATCCAGTACAACCCGAACAACGACTTCACGTCGATCCCCGTCGGGTTGTGGTGGGCCATCGTAACCATGACGACTGTCGGCTACGGGGACATGACCCCGAAGACGTACGTCGGGATGTTCGTCGGGTCGCTGTGCGCCCTCACTGGGGTACTAACGATCGCCCTACCCGTACCCGTCATCGTCAGTAACTTTGCCCTTTTCTACTCTCACACGCAGGCCAGGGCCAAGCTTCCGAAGAAGCGTCGTAGGGTGCTACCCGTCGAGGCCGTCAGACCAAAGGGACCCGGTGGCGGGGCGGGCGGGGGCGTTGCCAGGGGCACAGCGGAAGTTCCGGCGAGGAGAATGAATTCCGTCAAGAGAATGGAGAACAGTGACGTACATCACATCGCCACCCGAGAAAAAATTGGTAGGATATTTTTCTTCCTTAGTAACTCATTTGTTAATCATCTGTCATCATCGTCATTGCTTCAACATGATGATTATTAGGGAAAATGAAAACAGAGAAGTCGACGATGGCGATCTCAACAGAATTAGGACAGATACCATCACTGCAACTTAAGTAGCTAAACATCAGCTGGCAAAAAAATAGTAGAATGTTTAATGCAACCATAAAATTCTGATCAGGTGTTGATGACGATGATGATGATTGTTATAGACACGATCGTCATGAGCAAAAACTATTCACCAATACATGTATATCCATAATCCATCCATCCCTTCATTTATCGCTCTATTCATCCAATCATCCACTCATCTATGAAACAACTCATCCATCCTTTTGTCTATGCATCCATTTAAGATACATTAATCTATCGAAACACTGATTCATCCATTTATCCATCCGTGAATGCATGCGTAGATGTACATGCATATATCCATCCATCCATATATCCATCTACCCATCCATCCATCTATCCATCCATTCATCTATACATCTATCCATTCATCCATCTATCCATCCATCTATCCATTTATCCATTCTACCCATTTTATCCATCCATCATCTATCTAACATATCGGATTTCCGCTTGACTAATTCTCCCCGGTTTGTTCTCGCATCCATCATCGTCAATCGATATCAGCATCGCCGAGATGTCAACCCCGGTCTCAGCCTTCGGACCACAGCAGCAGCAGCAGCAGCAGCAGCAGCAGCAGCAGCAGCAGACCCTCTTCCTCCAATGGTTCTCAATTATTGAAGGAATGAGGCTGCATAGAATATGATATGCAGAATTGCAGATGCATGGCAAGCAGAAATTGATTCCAGTTTAAGGAAGGAAGGAAGAGAAGATTCATCGCATGGTGAGACCACTGCTGCTGCTGTTGCTGCTGTTGCTGACGCTGCTGCTACTGCTGCTGCTGCTGTTGCTGCTGCTGCTGCTGCTGCTGACGTCTGATTAAAAAGATTTGCCGGTCGTAATTGGCTGCATAATTGAAGCATGCAGACAAGATAAACTGGTCGTGTGATTGATTAACTAATTAGGTCACGCTAATTAGGTGAATTATGTCAGTAAGTGAATTATGCGCTCATGGCCAGTTGCGCAGTTGTGATCTTCTGTCTGTGTTCTTGTTATTTTATGTGACAAACCCGACAAACTATGTTTGTACAGCCGAACTAGCTTATTATGCGAACGATGACGACATATTCCAAAACCACTTTAGAAATCGCTACCCAGTTCTAGGCATTCTGTAGCTACGTGTTCCTCTTTCCAGTTTTCCATATACATGTAGGTCAACCGACAATAAGGCTACAATTCAGCGGACAGACAGAGACACGCAGAATCACCCACACAGAATAACGAATAACAACCTGTACCAGAGACTCTGAACATTCACACCATCTGAAAGCTGTTGACGGGATTCCGTTGGATGATTCTACGTGTCTGCGAGGGATCGCCACTGATGACTGTTTCCGGCTCACTGTGACTTATTTTGCTAATTGATGGAATTTTCTTGTTGTTATGACACTTAACATCATTTCGGCTAGTTAGCGCAGAGAGCACCTCTGAGTAGGTTTCTTGAAGAGGCGCTATATAAATACTTGAAATAAATAAATAAATAAAAACACACACACACACAACACACACACACAACACACACACACACACACACATGCACACAAAAGCAGAGATACGATATATGAGGCAAAAATGGCCAATTATAGCCTACATATCCTTTGATATTGTAGAGAGGGAGGGAGAGAGAGAGAGAGAGAGAGAGAGAGAGAGAGAGAGAGAGAGAGAGGGAGAGGGGGGAGTAAGAGAGAGAGGGAGTGAGAGAGTGAGAGAAAGAGAGAGACAGACAGGCAGAGACAGAGAGATATGGACAGAGACAGAGAGATAGGGACAGACACACAGAGAGAAAGAGAGACAGACAGAGACAGACAGGGACAGACGGACAGACAGAGATAGAGGGAGAGAGAAAGACAGCGACAGAGACAGAGGCAGAGGCAGAGACAGACAGAGACAGAGAGAGAGAAAGAAAAAGAGATTGGAGAGAAGGAGGAAGAAAGTGCAGAGTGACACTGCGTGTATATATAGTTCGTGTGTTTGGTTATTATTGGACAGGGAACGGAGAAGAAGCGCTTCCGATGTTGACGCTTAACCACCTGGAAAAGTCTTCCACCGTAATAACGGAGAACAACTCGTCTCTTCCACGAGTGCACAGCATGAAGCAAGTGAATCAGGCGAAGGTCATCGCTGTACAACAGCTGCAGTCAACTGAACCTCCTCCTCCTACTCCTCTTCCTCTTCCTCCTCCTCCGTATCTTCCTCCTCCTTCGACTCCCAATGACAACAATCTGAACTGCTCCGGTAGAAGACCGTCTGCTGGTCAGTCTGTTGTTGTTTCTCCTGATCGCCAGGTCATCTCCGATAAGCATTGTACCTATTCAAGTCAACATTGAATAGCTACCTAATTAATATCAAACACACACACACACACGCACACACACACCTGCACATACACAAGCACAACCTGCACACATACACAAGCACAACCTGCACACATACACAAGCACGCACATACACACACGCATGCACACACACACAAGCACGCGGGCACACACAAACACAAGCACATATACACATACCTCCTCACACATACACATATATAATTATATATTGCATGCGCGAATATACATAGACACGTATACTAAGACCTGCATATTATAAGTTACATATAGGCTAGTGTAAGTATGTATGTGCATCAGAGCACCTTTAGAGCGACGTTTAGGTCACAAATGTGGCATAGCACATGCTGCAATAACATAATGGTCTTTGTTTCTGTATGAAGTCGTGTCCACATGCAGTTGTTTGTATCTGCCCTAAATACATGTAGGTCTAATTACGTAACCTGGCGTGTATTTATGTGTAGACATACATACCACTTGTATAGTTGTTGTAATGTATGGTTGATACGTTGTGCATGGGTCCTTATCAGCGTTCAGCATATAAGACGATGCGATGACGTCGTTGCAATAAAAGCGTCGACGTCATGACGTCATTGCATTCATCGTCCTTTGAAAGCTACAAGGACTATCCATCGATCAATCTCCGCAGCCACATTCCACCAGGACCACTATACACATATATGCAATCACACGAGAGAGACAGAGTTGAAGTCTGACAGACAGACAAACAGCGAGACAGACAGACAGAGAGGCAGAGACAGCGAGAGATAGGGACAGATATAGAGACAGAAACAGACACAGAGAGAGAGACAGAGAGAGAGAGACAGAGAGAGAGGAACAAAGCCAGGGACTGGGACAGACATAGTGAGAGAGACACAGAGAGACAGAAAGAGAGTGAGAGAGAGGCAGAGACAGACAGAGACAGAGTCAGAGAGACAGAGATATAGAAAGACAGAGAGAGACAGAGAGAGATAGAGACAGACAGACAGAGATGTACAGACAGAGAGAGAGAGAGAGAGAGAGAGAGAGAGAGAGAGAGAGAGAGAGAGAGAGAGAGAGAGAGAGAGAGAGAGAGAGAGAGAGACGTTGGAAGAATTCAGAATTCACAGTTCTGAGCAAGCGCTATATAATATTATTATAAGACTCATCTTTCTTACTCTGTGTGATTAGAGTGATTCGAATGAGTTGGAGTTTTTCAAAAGTCATGAGTGCGAGACGGCAATGTAAGCTTACAGAGATTTCTTCTGATGACAACACATTGTGATAGAGCATACACTGTACTACAGTGTAGTGGCATTTGATTATGGTGACATAACTGACATTGATGCAGCACTTGCCCTTGACAAAGTTTTGCCCACTCACCGTCCCTAAGTCAGCAGAAATTCTGACACATCTCTGGAGAGATAACATTTAATGATCTGCAGTGGAAAGTCAAGTTGCCACTGTAAGAGAACTGATTTTTAGGAGCCATCATATAAAATTATTGTCCAAAGCCTTTTATTGCATATCTCTGGAATGAACGAATGCATGCATGAATGAATAGAGGAGTTTCATTAATTTTTGTGAAATGTGCTTGTGAATAAAGAATCGAAAAAATCAGTGGCGTAGGCAAGGAGGGTTTCGGGGGTTAAACCCCCCATTGGCTCGGAAAAAAAGATTTTTTAAGGTTATTTTTCCATTTAAGTAAGAAAAAATAGCAAAAAAACAGGGTTTCCGGCCATAAAACCCCCCCCATGAAAAATTCCTGGCTACGCCACTGGAAAAAATTACTACGATTTTTGCAAGAAATCTTTCTTTATAATTAATTTAAAGTTTGGCATTTCAAGCATTTGATTAAATGACATAAAATTAATTTTGCATCTATTAATAATTGTTACAGCGGAGCAGACGACAGACACATCGGAGACGTCACTCTTGCAACACAACAACACAGCGTCACACAAGTTGTCACATCATCAAATCCAAGGTTAGGCTATATACCGTAAAATGGGGTAACATTGGCATAGTTTGAAGGGGTTTTGTGGTATAACACCTAAACGAGTTGAGCAAAAGACTTGATTTTTTAAACTATGAGCATTATGGATGTTACGGTCTGTTATCGTTTTCGTTGCGGTTTCGATGCTTGATAGTTCATAATTTTGGTCTTCAGTGATCCTGGAGTAAAAATTAACGGAGTATATTATCGCAACGTTCTGCTGTCACAACATCTTCCACCTGTTTTCAAAAATCTATAGCCCCAGAAGGCTTTCTTTTTTAACAGAACAGCGCCAGCTCACAGAGCCAGATAAACCATCGAAATGCTAACAAGAGAGACACCATAATTATACTTTAATTTACTTCATTTCTCCTACATTATGGCATCCGAACAGTTCAGATTTAGGCCTAAATCCTGTCGTCTATAGGGCCTAGCATCTTTTTATGTAAATAATCAGACAACAACTACTTAAAGCTACATCACAAAAATATTAAAGACTTTTTCATGTTCGAAGTATTTTGTTACAAAATCTAAAAGAAAATTGCTGGTAAACTGAAATTTCGGCAGAAGTTTTACTAGTAGGGCTGCCAACCGTCCCGGATTCGCCGGGACAGTCCCGGAATCGACCCTGTGCGTCCCGTGTCCCGGATTGATCTCAAATTGTCCCGGAATTTGGTCTAGGGATCCATTTAGCACAATTGTTGTTCCTATTAATTTTTTGCTTACTAAGCTCAACAATTTGTTCGATGATTTTTGCGTTCTGCTCTCTACCAAACCTATACATTATGTTGTTGGCTGAACAATTAACATTGGATGTTGAAGTCTGCAAACTTTACAAACCACTGACACTCGGTTTTCGGTTTAGCATATTGGGTCCATTTTTAATGCTTTTTGCGAGAGAGCGTTCGGCATTGTGAACGATCTGCTGTCTAAAACTCTAAATCGCTATTAGCTGAGCACCGAAAGTTCACCGACTTTATTAAAGCAGCGTTCTGGAACTGCTATGAGCACAGCAGTAGGCCTATAAATTTAAGATATACGGTAAGTTCTGCTCTCCGGCCGCAGGCCTGTGAGCCTATTGGATACCTATATGAACTTCCCTCAATTTCGGCTCACAAGTCTTAGGCCTACTCTGATAGGCCAGGATTATAGGTAACCGGAGTTTGAAATGCTGTCCTGGTGATGTTGATTCCTGTAATAAATTTAGGCTACTTAATTGTCTTTTGATGATTTGGCTAAAATTGTTTTTCAGTAGGCCTAGATTCTAGATCCTATACAACATAGGGCTGACACAACATTTGTTACATGTTACGGCACATCGAGTGACTGAAGGCGTCCCGGAATGGCAAAATCAAAAGTTGGCAGCCCTATTTACTAGTTTCGTTAGACTAAGTCAACCTTTTGCCTTTTATTTTAGTTAGAACATGGTTTCTCGTTGATTGTAGAGATCACAGAAAACTTGAATCCGAACCAACCAGTAGCCGCGGCGATTGGTCTGGGTCACGTGATCGTTGAAAACGCTGTCGTCACATGCACGTCACTTTCCACGTCATCAGTCGGTCACGTGGTCATTGCCGCAAAGCCAAGGTTGTAAAAGGAAAGCAAAGACAGCATCAGCAAGAACAACAGAGTCCAATGGATAGTAGGCCTATAGTTTGGCACTTTAGCCAAAACTGCGACATCATTTAAATCCTTGATTTTAAATCACTCACTCTGCCATAATTATCTGTGACGTTGGAACAGCATAACCTCTTGATTCACGGTTGCCATCGTGTTGCTGCCAATCTGCCACCTTTGTGATATATGTTGACTTTCGCTCAAAACTAAACGACACGCATCTTCCTTAGGAAATAAATCGTGGAAACCATTCCATTCACAGCTGCAGTTAAGGAGAGAGAGAGAGAGAGAGAGAGAGAGAGAGAGAGAGAGAGAGAGAGAGAGAGAGAGAGAGAGAGAGAGAGAGAGAGAGAGAGAGAGAGACAGACAGACAGACAGACAGACAGACAGAGAGACAGAGAGAGACAGACAGACAGAGAGACAGAGAGAGAGAAAGAGAGAGAGAGAGAGAGAGAGAGAGAGAGAGAGAGAGAGAGAGAGAGAGAGAGAGAGAGAGAGAGAGAGAGAGGGGGAGAGAGAGAGAGAGAGAGAGAGAGAGAGAGAGAGAGAGAGAGAGAGAGAGAGAGAGAGAGAGAGAGAGAGAGAGAGAGAGAGAGAGAGAGAGAGAGAGAGAGAAAGAGAGAAAGAAAGAGAGCAGGTATCGTTGCATGGCTGTAGGCCTATGTGTATTGTGTTGACAATGTATATTCGCTTACTGAGCAAAAGCAAGTTGACAAACCGCAACCTGGTAGGCCCACATTGAGACAGAAAATTTAAACTAAGAGAAAATAAGAGTGGGCTTTACAAGGGAGCAATCAGTGGAATTGAATTGAATCAACTTGTATGTACGGCTCTTGGTCGCAGATGACCAATTGCGCTGCAGAGGAGCTTCTACAATTATTTTACAATCTAGGATGTTAACAGAATAAATTGCAAATGCTGCATGGAAACAGGTGATTATTTTTACGTTCTTTCTGCAGATGCTATTAAATTTGTAATAAGCCACGAAATTATATGAATGTAATCTCTTCGTCATCCTGTCTCTTATCGTTGTCTGCGTTTCTGTCCTTGTCGTTCTCTTCGTCAGGGCTTTTTTTTAACGCGCAGTTGTACACAAAATTAATGTGCAGTTGTAGAAGCATTTCTGTAAGTTAAAACTAGCAAAAAGTCATTGTCCTCCGATTGGAAGTAATTTACCATGTATGATGGGAAAGGAAACAATTATTTGCGCCAGTGGCGTAGGCAAGGGGGCTTCGGGGGTTAAACCCCCCCCCCCCCATTGGCTAAGGAAAAAAGGTTTTTTAAATGTTATTTTTCCATTTAAGTAAGGAAAAATAGCAAAAAACAGGGTTTTCGGCCATAAACCCCCCCATCAAAAATTCCTGGCTACGCCACTGATTTGCGCAGTTCTAAAATTCCCTAAAAACAGCCTGCATGCTCTTCGTCGTTCAGTCTCCCTCTTTGGTTTCCTATGTCTGTGTTGTGTTCTATATTTCTCTGCCCCTTCTTTGTGTCTCTCTGTGTCTCTGCTGTGTCTCATGGCCTATTCTAAGGATTTTCTCTCTCCCAACTGCACATGAGCTGCGAAATAGGGAGCCCTTGCCATTTTGGGTCCAGAGGTTAGGTCACATCGATTCTGATACAGATCTACTATTACAGAAATTCGTTTGGGAATACGAAATTATATAGGCCTATTGTGACGTCACTTCGTTTCTGAGACAAAGCTACTCTTATAGAAGTTCATTTTGAGAAAACAAAATAGCCAATTCTGACGTCACTTCGATTATGATACAGATCTACAATTAGGCTATAAGCTTAGAGGTTCGTTTGAGAATATAAATTTAGGCCTATTGGGACGTCACTTCGATTCTGATACAGACCAATTATTGTAGAGATTCATTTTGAGAATATAAAGCTAGGCTAACTCACTGACGTCACTTCGACTTTAATAAGATCTAGGCCTACTATTATAGAAATCCATTGTGAGAATATAAAACTAGGCCTATTGTGACGGCGCTCTGATTATGATGCATGTCTACTCTTAAATTAGTACAAGTTCATTTTGAGAATACAAAACTAGGCCAATTGTGACGGCAATTCGATTATGATACAAATCTACAATAATATAGAAGTTCACTTTGATAATATAAATAAGATCTATTGTGACGTAACTCATAATCGTTATGATACAGAAGTCCACTTTGAAATATAGCTATATTCTTTTTGTGACGTCACTTCGATTATGATACAAATCTATTTACTGTAATAGATCCACACTTTGAGAAGATAAGGCCACTCCTATTGTGACGTCGCTTAGATTCCGATAGAGATTTACTATTAAAGAAGTTGATTTTGAGAATATAAACTAAACTATTAGAAATTCGTTTGAGAATATAAAACCAAGCCTATTGTGACGTCCCTTTGATTATTATACAGATATATTTATAGGAACTTATTTTAAGATTGTGAACTATGCCTATTGTGACGTCACTTTGATTGTGATGCACATCTACTATTAAACTTACAGAAGCTCATCTTGAGAACATGAAACTGGGTCTATGACGTCACTTCGATTATGATGCAGATCTACTATTATAGAAATTCGCTTAGAGCCTTAGAACATATAAAACTAGGCCTATTGTATGTAGCGTCACTTCGATTATGATACAAATCTGTCATTGTAGTGGTTCGTTTTGAGAGACAAAACAAGGCCCATTGTGACGTCACTTCAATTCTGATATTATAGAAATTCATCATCATCGTCATCATCGTCGTCGTCGTCATCATCATCATCATCATCATCATCATCGTCGTCGTCGTCGTCGTCGTCATCATCATCATCATCATCATCATCATCATCATCATCATCATCATCATCATCATCATCATCATCATCATCATCATCATCATCATCATCATCATCATCATCATCATCATTGTCATCATCATCATCATCGTCATCGTCATCATCGTCATCATCGTCGTCGTCATCATCATCATCATCATCATCATCATCATCATCATCATCACCATCATCATCATCATCATCATCATCATCATCATCATCGTCATCATCATCATCACCTTCACCATCTTCAGTTTATGGTCGACGACTCTACGTGTATCTCGATTGCGTTCGACAAAGAGGATTGGAGCTTTTGGAGGAAAATCTTACCCGATGGTCTTGTGTGATGTTATACCCGTCGACCTTCATGTTCTGGAACTTTCTATCGAGAGTTTCCGGGAGAAATTAGATACTTACCCGCTCAGCAGTGAAAATATAATGTATAAACTGATCTGTAACAGTTTTCAATTAACTTGAAACGCTTATGTCTTATAAATCGTCTTTTATCGTCTTTCCTTCAGTCTGATCTGTCTCACATTACACGAAAAACCAGTATAGTCGTTGACTATGGATGAGCTATAACTATGTACATGCACTATGTACGTGTAAGCCTTGCTTTCGTCAAATGTACATTTGTGGGGTGCGCTGGTGTATTGGGTATGTTCGTTGCCTTGCAGCCGGAGGATTTCAGGTTCAAATCCACTTCAAGCCGCTTCGTAGGGACCTTGACAAGGACCAATAACAAGTCCTTCACTAGCAATTGTTAATGCCCTTTGCCGTGTAAGTCCGGTTCAGTGTCCGCGCTGTAGCATGGAGCGCTTCTAAGTATAAACCTTGGTATGTGCGCAACCATACATGTACATACATAAGCAAAATTATATATTATATGGCCTATAGCCTATATATTGCGTTTTGTCATGTCATGTCATTCCGCCATCGTTGCTCTGCGACGGTTGGCTGCACGAATGGATGAGCGTTTTCCACAGTACTGTTGTCTATCTCCTGCCATGTTCATTAGTCTCCTCCCCGAACGTCCAGTCCATTTAAAGATGTTGTCTATCCATGCCGTTCTAGGTCTTCCTCTTTCTCTTTACATCAGTCCTGTCATCAGACTGTTTTCTATGCTGTCTTTTTGCTGTCTCATCACGTGTCCGAAGTATCGTAACTTTCTTGTTTTTATGTGGGTCAACAGTTCTTGCTTTGTTCTTGCTATGAAGTACACCTGTTCGTTGGTCAACTTTTTTGTCCATGGAACTCTTAATATCTTTCTAAGACATTTGTCCTCGAATGCTTGTATACGTCTTTCCTACTCTTTCTTTAATGTCAAAATTGTCCATGCCTCACACCCGTATGTCGCCACTGGCCACACCAATGCTTTCAGCCGTGGACGGACAAAATGTCCCCGGACAAAATGTCCCGGACAAAATGTCCCGGACAAAATGTCCCTGGACAAAAAGTCCCCGGACAAAATGTCCCCGGACAAAATGTCCCCGGATAAAATGTCCCCGGACAAAATGTCCCCGGACAAAATGTCCCCGGACAAAAAGTCCCCGGACAAAATGTCCCCGGACAAAATGTCCCCGGACAAAATGTCCCCGGACAAAATGTCCCCGGACAAAAAGTCCCCGGACAAAATGTCCCCGGACAAAATGTCCCGGACAAAATGTCCCGGACAAAATGTCCCGGGCAAAATGTCCCAGGATTAAAGTAATATCCATACACTACCTAAACCCAGCGCATGGGCGCCTAGCAGTAGGCGCACCTACATTGAGAAAAAGAGCTTCTGTCAGAGAACCACCTTCACTAAATGCATGAAAACGAGTCATTTTGAATATAGGCCTAACAGAACATTCTTAGCAAATCAACCAATTGCAAGCTGCATTTGGTTCACTATTTTAGAAAAATTCTGATTCTTGCGTCAGAAATGTACAAATTTGCCAAGGGGCTCAGCTATTTTTCATAGTATCTGCGTTTGTCCTACATATAGGCAGCCTTGAAGGTGTGTGTCCGGATCGCTCATTATTTTGATAGTTTATAAATATTATCCTAATTATAAGGGTGTTTTGGTGAGACAATCGATCAGTCGAGAAATTACTTCTCGATCGTTAGCGTGAGAACGTAACTATGCAGTGGCATGACAACCTTAGGCCCCTGGACACTCTAAAGGCTTGGGGCCCTTAAACATTAACTACACCACACTACAATGTTGCAAGACTGTTCTCTCTAGCCGTGATTGGGTCGGGAACGCTTCTGAGTAGCTACGCTTGAAGAGGCGCTATATAAATGCCTTAAATGAATGAATGGATACACTGATATACTTTTTGCCGTCCATATGTTTCCATCCTTGTGCATGTAATGTGGCACATCTAAGCAACAATATTAGACCTAACCTACATTTACATAATTGATGACGGTGTTAACATAAGAAAATTATAATATTTCTACAGCTGCGTTTCGGAGTAGGCCTACATTTATAAATGTGGAGGCCCCCAACAAACTTGAGGCTATAGGCGCGTCTCAATGACATCTGGGCCTACCGAGGTATTGTTTTTGAAGGCCTCACGCATGTCTTATTATGGGCCCACCATATATTAGGAATTGCAATGTTATAAACGTTGTGCTTAAGAATGTAGGCTTACAAACTCTATGTGCTGACCTGAGTCAGTTTAAGTGGCGTTACTTATGCACAAAATCAATAATATTTGTATTAGGTTTTCTGAAGCTGTAGGCCTACCTGACTTTTGAGGCACTCGATCCGACTCCGATTTGGGGCCGTCAGTTTGTAAGTTGTAAATACATGAGTTTCAGAAATAAACAGACACAATAGGCATAATGAGCAGCTAAATTTCATTTGGAAACCCCTTCAACTTTAGGCCCGACCTACCGAAGTGTTCGGAGGGCCATAGCGGCACAATCCCGACCATGGACTGGGCCCAAGACGAACAAAACTCGATTCTGCACAGCCATAGCTATAATTTGAGCGGCTGGAAATGCCATTTCTGGGGACAGCAACCCCTGAACGTCAAGTCCCAATTGGGTCTTGCTCCGAAGTGTCTTTGTAATCCAGTAGGCCCTTCTCACCCCATTTTGCCACTTCGCTGCGTCCTCTTAGGTCTCTGATTGGCTCGACGTCTTTGTTCCCCGCGTCAGGACCGCCATGAAACAATCCTTATCATTTGCCTGCATAGGTCCCTCCCTAAGGAATGGATTACGGACTTCGCTGACATCACTTCGCTCTGTCATCCTCTCTCGTAGTCTTTCGTCATCTTTCTCTCGCCTTAAAGCCTGCCTATTCTCTAGGTATTGCATGCACTGGCAGCACTTCTGAAAGTCCCTAGCTGCTATTTAATTATAAAGCGATGAACATAATGGTCAGATACAATGCATTCGATTTTGTTCACAAGAGCAAGACCACCAAGCATCTCCTTTGAGATGGTGGATTCAGATGTCTTCAATTGGCAGTAGAGCTCTGCGCTGGCGACAGTGACTGGGCGACCGATATACAGGCAGTGGCCAGTGTTTAATCTGGGCATCTTCAAATGGAGGGAGAATTCCTTCCAGAATTGACATAACCGCAGAAGAATTTGAGAAAATGATAGAATTTCCTGCTGTTTGGATTAGGAGCGGTTTCAGAACACGGCTCCGGTCCACTAAGGTAGAGGTTAAGAGGTTCCCATCTGCCATTCTACACAGCTGTTTCAAATGGTGGGCTGTCTTCAGATGAGGGCATTGTCGGACAAGACGGTCCATCTTGGACGTACATGTAGGCTTAGTCTCCCACACGGACGCAGTCTAGCGTGATACTGCAGCCGCACAAAATCCCAACAGGCCGGCGATGCGTAGTTTAGGTGGGGAACGGACATTTCCCCTGGACATATTCCCGGACTTATTTCCCGACAATTACCCCCGGACTTCACCTCCATTTTGACTAGGAAATTTTTCCACCTCCCCCGGGCAACTGTACATATGGCGCGTTAAGTTTAAAAACGGATGCCTTGAAGTAAACGATCACTCCGGCCCATCATACGAACTCACCAAAACTCCACCTCTCGCTACCTCCCCACAAGTCTTTCACTCAAAACTGAAAACATTGCTCTTTCACAAATCCTATCCTGATTCTTCCTCATCTCCTCACATCCATCGCCATTTCAACTCTAAACATCACCCACCTTAGCCGTCCATCTATCTGCCTGCCTGACTCTCCGGACTTGACCCGCTGCCTATCGATTTTGTTTTGATTGAGCGCCTGTGAATAAGCTGGTTCCCGCGACTTGGCTTTTGTGGGCGCTGTAGAAGTCTCGAGATTACGATTACGATTACGATTACTCAGTATTCGTTAATAACTGAAATTCATATGAAACGATACATGTATACAATAAATAAAGGCCTTATGCGTCGTAGTGTAGGGACATCACTTTTACCCTGCGACTTTCTGTCCAGGGACATTTTGTCCGGGGACATTTTATCCGGGGACTTTTTGTCCGGGGACTTTTTGTCCAGGGACATTTTATCCGGGGACTTTTTGTCCGGGGACTTTTTGTCCGGGGACTTTTTGTCCAGGGACATTTTATCCGGGGACTTTTTGTCCGGGGACATTTTATCCGGGGACTTTTTGTCCGGGGACTTTTTGTCCGGGGACTTTTTGTCCAGGGACATTTTGTCCGGGACATTTTGTCCGGGACATTTTGTCCGGGGACATTTTGTCCTAGCACCCTTTCAGCAGTCTCGTTTTTGTTCTGTTGCTGACAGCCTTGTTCTCCCAAATCTTCGTCAGATTGACCAGGCTCGTCATTCCCATCGTTAGTCTTGATCTTACTTCTCCCGTGCAATTTGCGTCATTTGTACCCGGCATCCCAAATATACAAAATAATGAATCCACTTGATCCAGTTTTCCTGCGCTCACTTCAGTTGTCAAAATCTCATTAGTGGTTGTTGTCATGACCTTCGTCTTCCCTACAGTTATTGCGTTTTTCTATAAATAAATTCCTAGTCTAGCTATAATTGCTGTCGATCTATTATAGTCATATAACAATTGACGCGAATAATTGAAACGTTAGATATCATTGTCCGTGAAATGTCATGATTGTTCACGTTGGCCTATGCATGTAGGTGTTATTTCTATCCTTAGCCAGACGAATGCGATATTTAACCGACCGACGCTGAGGCTGCACTTAATAAATAAATAGACTCAATCGTAGTCAATGCCGCTATAAACCGAAATTTCTTGACGATGTCGCTAAAAATACGATTTAATTATAGTCCTTAAAATAAAACAATTTAGCATAGTTATTTCAGTCTTGCGAAAATAGCCTTTGCCTATAATAAGATCGCATGACGTCATAATATTGCATGACGTCATATAATATTGCATGACGTCATAATATTGCATGGCAACACAGGTAAAATACTAAAACTCATATATTAGTCGACGTTCAGGCAATCAGCAGCAATACAAATTGTGGAGTCTGTGGTTACACCATGTAGGCTATTATCGCATAATAATTGAAGTAGGTGGAAACGAAGGATATTAGATCTAGGTTCCCGTCATGCAAATTGGTAATTAAAATTGACAATTCGTCTTATTCAGCCCAACTGTTAACAAGTAATTTATCTTCGGTTGTAGCCTACAGCTGTAGCGTTGAAGATCGCTGCCATAACTAGCCTACTAACTAAATCCAGCAAGGAATAAATATACAATATAATCATGATGATGGTCGGTATAGCGTTGTCTTATGCACCAGGTATTGCGAGTATACCCGTAAATACTGAACCTGAAGATCCTAACAAAGCACTGCTAATAAAATCTGTTCTGAGTGGGAATATAATTATAGAATATAGACAACTGGTCGTAGTGTTCCAGTCTGTTTCTCTGTATAGGCCTATATATATATATATGGGCCATATATATAAGATGGGCCTATATATATATGTGCATATATATTGGACCAATTCACTTTTATAATATGTGTATATACACAGAGAAAGACAAACAGAAAGACATACAGACAGATAGACAGACATACGAACAGACGGTCAGATTTATCTCCAAACGATCGAATCTGCAGACACCAAAGCAATTATAGACCAACATGAAACACGGAACAAGATTAGACAAACAATTGCAGACAGCTATATTGCTATAGAGTATAGAGGGACGAGAAGAAACACCCAAGATGGACAGAATAAACAGACAAAATGTCTCTATAGGTTCAGACACAAATAAAATATCTATAATTTAAAAAATCAAGAGTAGGTTGAGACAAGGCCACAGGCAGAAATTTTTGGGTGGGTGGGTGGGTGGGTATGGGTGTTTACTTGACCGTGAGCAAGTCCCAACGTAACCGAATCAACTGAGAAGCGCCGTGAGTTCTCATAGCGGGTTCTGGACGGTCGATACATTACACACTGTATAGTTCTTACATCTTGTGCTTGTAAATGAATTATTTCATCTTTACATTATTTTATTGGGAGGGGGGTTCAAAGACCCAAAACATTCCTAGTAACGGCCTTGGGTAGAGATAGTCGATGATATTATAAGGTTGTTGAAGAATGAATCAAGCAGTTTTAAGAAACACAAATCAATAATTTTTATAAGCAGAAACACATTCCGTCGAACGATAAAGAACTGAAAACCTGGAGGAGGAAACGGATTCTGTAATACTTTATTGACATTCAATATGGCGTGAACAGCTGGATATTTTTCTCCAGCACTATTCAATAAATTCCCAAAGAAGTACGCCTAACAAGCGCATGGTAATTTGAATATGGCGACATAACAAGTCATCACGGATTTTAACCATAAGCTTATAGCCCTTCATTTTTGCAACAAAGTTAATGAATATTCCTTGTAAATTTTTATATTCAAACAATGCCATATAATTATAAATCATAGTCTGAAATATAGGCCCGTTTGTCAGCAACGAACACACATTAGAAAGGCGCTACTCAAATTGAACACAGCAACATAGTACAAATGAAAGGAATGTATTAAGGATCTGAGAAAAATTTAAATAAAATCACAAATGAATGACTGATATGAAAAATTAATACTAAAACTGATAAATTATAGACAGTATTAACATTTAACAAAGAGTGTAAATGTGAGCCGCCCCTATCACTACGGCTAACTGCGCATGCTCCAGTCAATCCGCCTGACAGGAAGTTGCTGCAATTTAGGAAACTGAAGATAATAAACATAATGTAAACCTCAGCGTTTAGTAAGCGTGGGCTATTCATTTCAAGCCCCACAAAATAAGCCATGATATATATTTAGACATAACTCATGTAGGTTCACGGTTAAATTCTTTTCTTTCAAGTCAATTTGCAAATGGGAGGAAATACTAGAACGCAAGAGTTGGTAATTTCCTAAATTAAGACAATTAAATTTTCTAAGTGCAGTGGAAGTGTTGGGCTTTCGCTGAACTAATCAATGTAACCGATAAAAAGATAGGCAATCATTTCTTTTTTTCTATTGAGATTTCAAATAAATATTCTAGTATAAATTTATATAGCGTCCCTTAAAGGTTTCTACTCAGAATCGCTACCGACCCAGGTCAAGCAGGTAACCAGTTTAATTCATATAAAGAAATCAAATGGGAACTTGTATTTGATTAAAGACTGTTTGAATAGCGCCAATCAAACTAAACTCCTTAGTTAGAAAACATATGGCTTGAACTGTTGCACGATTTTGAAATTTTTTCCTTTAACAGAACAGAACTGAACAGAAGTTACAGAACAACTGGAATTTATACTAAATCACACACGCAAGCAAATAACTCATTAACTAAGTCTATATTATTTTCATCGTTTACACGTTATATTTGAGGTTTCCGGATTTCCTTCTGCAGTCTTTGGTGGACGTAGTTCAGCATGCCAAATGAATTACAGCGCTATAAAAATCAGATACGACAGCTACTTCCGGTCAATTCAGCGCCGTTCGTCTGCTAGACCGATGACGTAATCGTAGACGCAAGCAGCGGCACAAACATATGGGGCTAACTTTGGCGATGAGATGAATTGATGTGTCTTGGCCATGATCAGGTAGAGTCCAGCCGCTTCCTTCGTACACTTCTCCTCTCCGAGACAGAGCTGTTCGGACTCTCCCAAGTACCCTCCATCACAGCTATCGCTCGTCATACCAAAGACCGATCCCTGAAAAGCAAGATAACGCTTCATTTAATAGGTTGTAG
>OX457047.1:26000737-26025737 GCA_949752735.1 Lumbricus terrestris
TAAAAGGAGAAGGAGGACGAAGAAGAGGAGGAGGAGGAGGAGGGGGAGGAGGAGGAGGAGGAGAAGAAGAAGAAGAAGAAGAAGAAGAAGAAGAAGAAGAAGAAGAAGAAGAAGAAGAAGAAGAAGAAGACGAAGAAGAGGAAGAGCTGCCAAATAAAAATTAAAAGCAAGACTAATTAGGCCTAAATGAGATGTTGACAGCCAACGTGCTAATGATCTCCACTGAAGTTTAACGCAAGTAGCCTAATGCAATAACATAGCGTTCGCCTAAATGCATTCTGGATGTCATTAATGCATTGCATTGCATTCTGGATGCCATTAACTTTCCGTAAATAATTGCTCCCCTTTAAAGTCTTTCTCGCACTTAACGTCCTATTCAATAGTAGTTCCTTACATCAATCAATCGATCAATCAATCAATCAATCAATCGATCAATCATTTAATCAATCAATCTTGCATCGCTCTTCACATATATAATTTTCCAGCTTCCTGCTGCTTTTCCATTCCATGTTTTTCTCGTCTTCCAACTCATCATCCATCACGGAATGTCGTGCATCAATACCGCTGGCTTAAGTGTGTCAAGGTTTTCCAAATTATCACCTCGAACTGACGATCACGACGATCAGTCCCATCTATTCATCCATCACTATACGTAGCTAGACGAGTTTGCGTGGGTTTGTAAGTGCATGGCGTTTTTACACTTTTTACACTTTGAATATTTTAGCACAGAATTCACGTTTAAAGGTCTCTTTTTTATTCATTTGACCCTGTATTTAGTTTTCGCACACTGAATACGTTTCAAACCTTGGAATTCAATTTTGTGCGTTTCGCATTTAATCTCTTCGCTTGTCATTGAAGTAAAGTGGTTTCTGCATTCCTTGAAGTAGGCCCCTATTTATCGTTTTGTGATACTCTAAATTAGTCTTCTCTCGTAATCGTAACCTCTAAACTTCTGAAGCGCCACTCGAAAGTCAAGCGCGGGCACCGGCTTATTTACGAGCGCTGCGTTGAGTCAAAAGAGATGTCCAAAGGAGGTTGGGGTCTTCTGTTATGATTTCGTTTGTTTTCTTTTTCTTGTCCCACCACTATACATATAAAATCCTTCTCAGCCACCTATGGTGTGCTGCCTTCAATCTTTTCCTGTTTGCCACCGTCATGGGCGACGTCTCAGATCCGCCCAGCAGTGTGCTCGCAACTATCGCATTGCCAACAAACAAATCTTAGTTTTTAAGCTGCATCCATTTTCCTTCCATATAATTTTCTAAGTCTACCAAAAGCAGCATTATTTTGTCTTCACTATTATATGCGCATCTTTATTTCTCTGTCACAAATGCTTTCAACTGTTATTTGGCCGTCTATATATATATGTATATATATATATATATATATCTATGTATAATATATATAATATATATATATAATATATGTAGCAGGAAGCGTCTCCACTCTCCACCACTTCCATCTCTCCAGCGTGTATTACAATCCTGTCATATATACTCATTCCATCTTCCAACATTCATGATCTTTGTTTTCCCTGGATTTATGGCAAGTCGTGTGCATGCTCTCGCCGCCTCTACAGATACCTGCGTTTTGAATTATGAGCTCGTCCATGCCCTCCATGCACGATGTATCGTATAACAGAGCAATATATCGTCTGCAAAAATCGGATCAGACAGTTTTTCCTAATTTTTATCACTGCCGACTGGAAAATTTCGGAGTCGTGATTCGTGAACTAATCAACATGTCGACCTCGGCAGTCACGATTTGTAATATCGATGTCCATGGATGTCGTCCGACTTAGTCGATGCTTCTGCCAGTGGCGGCGCCATGGGGCTAGGTGGCTAAGCCCCCTCCCAAAAAGTCGTCAGGTTTTTTGCACAGGGAAATGAAATATTTTCATGATAAAAAAGTCATCAGGATTTTCGGGGAACAGGGAAAATGAAATAAGTTCTTATATTCTTGGGATTTCAACAGAACGTCAAAATAATGTCGTCATTTTTTCTGACTTGGAAAATGAATTGTTTTCTTGAGAGTTTGGCCAAATGACTAAAAAATGAAAATGGAAAATTTCCTCCGCGATTCGTCCCTCTCAACCAGCCCCCCCCAGCTGAAATCCTGGCGCCGCCACTGAAGTCCTTCTGCCAGCACTATAATGCACAAATAGCTTCTGCATGCAACTATATATAGTGGTGGTATTTGCAGTTTAACGTCACTGTGTACAGTGTGTGGTAGCAAAGACCATTAGCGACGCCCTCCTCCGTTTATCCAGGCTTGGGACTGGCGCTGGCAGAGTGCAACCAGTGGCGGAGTTGCATGCAGCTATCTGATATCCGTCTTCTGTCAACCTGTAGCTCGATCTGCAAAGAGCATTGCGAGCAGAAGCTGCGTGCTTCATGATTATCATCTTCGTTGTCTTCTTCTTCGGCATGATATCCGATTTTCAAGAGTGATGTTCATCATTTAGATGCTGCTGTCTTGTCAGCGAATGGACTGGAGAGTTTATCTATGTATGCATGCGACCCTTGATGTGTCATCTGAGTCTGGAGTAATAATATCTCACCATGTCTCTGGATTGTGTGGTTCGATAGCTTATCTCTCCATATTTCATGGTCATTTAATATGTATGTATGTATGTATGTATGTATGTATGTATGTATGTATGTATGAATGTATGTATGTATGTATGTATGTACGTACGTACGTACGTACGTACGCACGCACGCACGCACGCACGCACGCACGCACGCACGCACGCACGCACGCACGCACGTACGTACGTACGTACGTATGTATGTATGTATGTATGTATGTATGTATGTATGTGTGTATATTTGTATGTATGTATGTATTTATGTATGTATGTATGTATGTATGTATGTATGCATGCATGTATGTATGTATGTATGTATGTAAGTATTTATGTATGTATGTATGTAGGTATGTAGGTATATATGTAAAACCAATGGAAGTGCACCAGTTTTTCACGAGCGCTGCGTCGAGTCAAAAGGGTTGTCCAAAGGGTAGCTCACAGGAGATCCGAGTCCAGGTGTTTGCGATTGACATACATGTAGGTCTACTCCCTGAGCTGCGTCATGGGATTGATATATACACGTAAAAACGCATGACGTCCTAGACAAGAAGAGGGTGATGATGATGGCTTCCAGTCAGTAACTGTTATGGCGGATAATCTAACGGTTTTCATATCCAGGTTAACTCAATGCAAAAATACTCAGTGAGAGAAATCGTAATCAATACTTGACGACTCCGGATATCTAGACATTATAATGCACGATAATGCAACGGCAGCCAGAACCATCTACAGGGCGCGCTCCAAGGATGACCATGTGACCCAGTCAGCCACATGTAGGCCTGCATCGATAGGAGCGCTGGCCGAGTCTCACGTGACCCTGTGACAAAGAGCTGCGGAGCACGGTTCGCTTCCCGAAGGCGATATTCTTAAGAGATTTAAACCTCGAGCTAGCAAGGTCCGTGTACAGGGGTGGAGGGTCTTAAATGTCCTGCTGTCAATAATTGTAATGAGCAGCGGTCGGTAGTGAAGAATAATCATGGTTCTCAACCGATCAATTCATTGCAAAATGAATAAGGTCGAAGTCATGATTATTCGATTGCTCTATAAAATCAAACACAAGTAGCCTTCATCTACATTTGCACATTGGTTCCGGCTGCTGAACAACTGGACTGCACGTATCCTCACGACGACCACAACACCGGAACGACTGGCAAATGAATCGTGGAAACAGTGAGGTTTAGGAGAAGGCAGACATTCAATGAAGAATAAATTAAGTGGGAGCGCATGTCCGGAGAAATTCCTCCCGTATCACATTCGGCGCCACAACTTTAGCTGGTCATCATCGTCATCGTCATCGTCATCGTCATCGTCATCGTCATCGTCATCGTCATCGTCATCGTCATCGTCATCGTCATCGTCATCGTCATCGTCATCATCATCATCATCATCATCATCATCATCGTCATCCTCTCCATTGCCAACATCATCATCATCATCATCATCATCATCATCATCATCATCATCATCATCATCATCATCATCATCATCATCATCATCATCATCATCATCATCACCGTCATTATCACCATTTAAACTTACGTTTTCGGTATTGGTATTGGTCCACGATCATTCCACCACGATCCTGGTCTTCCTCCTCTTCCTCCTCATCCTCATCCTCGTCCACATCATCAGCATAACCTTCTCCATCGCTGATGTCATTGACGGCTGAGTCGATGAGGAACTTCTTGAGCTTTGCCTTCAGCAGCTGTCGTGATATCTCGTTGTCCTCCTCTTCTTCCTCTCCACCTACCTCCTCCTCTTCTTCCGCCTCCTCTTCCTCTTGGGAAGGGCGGCCACCGTCCTCCTCCTCTTCTTCCTCCTCCTCCTGCGTCTGTCTTCCTCGGATGGCATCTCTGATCGTCTCCAGCTCCTCCTCATTCTCGACGGCCATCCTCAGCTGACCAACCTCATCACCGAGGTACGCATCAGAGTCCTCCACCTGCCATCCAGCACAACAAACCACCAACCCAGATGAATATAATAACAGCTCTCAGTTCTCTGCTTGTCCGCCTCTGTCTCTGTCTGTCTGTCTGTTTATCCCTGCCCAGCGTGTGCCCATCTGTCTCTGCTTGTCTGTTTCTCTTTGTATCCGTCTGTCTCCGTCTGTCTTCGTTTGTCTCCGTCTGTCTCTGTCTGTCTCTGTCTGTCTTCGTTTGTCTCCATCTGTCTCCGTCTGTCTCCGTCTGTCTGCGTCTGTCTCCGTCTGTCTCCGTCTGTCTATTCCTATCTCAGAAGTGGGACAGAAACTTAGAACCAATTATCCACCCTGGCGGGGATGTGGCTTGTTTGAAACTCTGTATAACTATCCTATAATAGTCCTCCGATGGCACTTGACTGCATTAAAAATTATATCATATTCTGTTCAGAAACAGGAAAACTATAACATTTTTTAAAAATTAGCTAGCAAATATGATGTTTAACAAAAATAAATAGTAGCCTACGGTAAAATACATGTTTCATAGATGACTTTGGCTAAATAGCTTTTGCATTGAGAGGTAGAGCTTATTTGTACATACGCATGGGGGATCAAAAAATGTACGGGTGCGTACGAGGGAAACGAGTTTTTGCGTACGTAATGTAAGGGTGGCTTCTAACCACCACGTACACTATCAAGGCTTGAAGACTTCTATAGCCACCACGTACACTACAAGAATTCTAACCACCACGTACACTACAAGAATTCTAACCACCACGTACAGTCGTACACTACAAGGCTTCTAACCACCAAGTACACAACAAGGCTTCTAACTACCACGTACACTATCAAGTCTTCTAACCACCACGTATACACTATCAAGGCTTCTAACCACCAGTGGCGGCGCCAGGATTTCATTTTTTTGGGGGGGGCTGAATTACCGGGAGAAAATTTTCCGTTTTCAGTCGTCAAAATTTCTGACGACCTTTTTTTCTTTTTTTAAGTCATCGACCAAAATCTCAAGGAAATTTTCCATTTCAGCCGCCAAAATTTCTCACGACCTTTTTAGGTTCGAAATCTTGGGAAATGTGGTCCCTTTTCGTGTCCGCCAAACTGTCTGCCAAACTTCGTGCGTGCTTTTACGGTTATTTTTTGGGGGGGAGGCTAAAGGGGTTAGTCGTTCAAATATTGAATTTTTACATGGGGAAAAAATGGATCGACTTTTTAGGGGGCTTAGCCCCCTAGCCCCCCCCTCTAGCGCCGCTACTGCTAACCACCACGTACACTGTCAAGGCTTTTAACCACTGCTATAGTGATCAAGTCTGATAACTGCCACAACTCGACCATATCAGATATATTCATTTATTTATTTGCACTTCAGCTACTGATGGAAGTTTCTGCAAAGCTTTCACGCTAATATCGTTTCCCTAGTTCTGCATTCTGACGTATCTGCATTTACTGCAGTTCGGTTCACCATAATATGATCGTTTTGTGCGTTTTCTGCCTCTGCTATTGGACGCGTGAATTAATAATGAATGACTTTTTAAAAGGTACAGATGGTCACGCGTAATGCCAAATAAAAGAAATGGTGAGTTAAGCCACATATTATGTCATCAGATACTGGCTGAATGCATAGGTGCAATCACGTCCTAAAAGTTTGGGGACCATAATAATAAGGTTATAAGGGGACCAGGGGCGGATCCAGGGGGTCAATCCGGCCATGGCCTCCCCCCCATTTAAAAATTGCATGGGACGTGGCCCCCCATTTGGTTTGAAGAAATGTAGTGGAGAGAGAAAAAGAGGACATCAGACCCCCCTATTTAAAAAATCGTACGGGACGTGGCCCCCCGTCGATTTAGCGGCGGATGAAATGGTCTCTTTTTCCCGAAAATAGGGTTGATGACAAAAAAAGGTCATCAGTTTTTTCGGCGGATGAAATGGTCTCTTTTACCCGAAAAATTGGTCGATTACTAAAAAAAGGTCATCAGGTTTTTCGGCGGATGAAACGGTATCTTTTACCCGGAAAATTGGTCGATGACTAAACAAAAAAAGGTCATCAGTTTTTTCGGCGACACAACGAAAATTTTTCCCCTGCCCACCAACAAGACCCTAAATTTTGGCTCCCCCTTCGAAAATTTCTGTATCCGCCCTTGAGGGGGACCACTCAAAAGTTGGGGGACGTGTCCCGTGGGTCCCATAGGGTGGTTGCGCCTATGGCTGAATGACGACATCCAGACAGAGAGAATAATAATACTATTCATGGTAAAGTTCATTCCATTCAGACATTCATTCTGGTCGAATTGGCATTACTGCCATGATGAGATTATATAGAGACGCGAGGTGGTTGCATCCTACGCAAATCTGTGACCTTTCAACACACGACACAGTCACGTAACATCCGTTATTATAATTTTATTATTATTATTATTATTTTATTATTATTATTATTATTATTATTATTATTATTAATAGAAAATTCTATTATTATTATTATTATTATTATTATTATTTTTATTATTATTATTATTATTATTGTTATTATTATTATTATTATTTAACAGCGCCCGAGGTAGCAAAGATCATTATTATTATCATTATTATTATTATTATTATTATTATCATCATTATTATTATTATAATTATTATCAATATTATTATTATTATTATCATCAACATCATCATCATCATTCTTGATCCTACGCACGCACAAAAGTTGACATTCATTTTAGTTATATCCCTGTGACATCATCCCACTCAGATCACGTGACCCTCATCCCATGTGACACCCTCCCACGTGACCACTCGATCGATCCAGCACAACGCACAATGGCGCCAGCTGGCGGTGAAGACATGAATTCAAAGCAACAGTGCAATGCAGTGCTGCTGCTGCTTCCATCATCTGACCTGTGTCGTGATGGCAAGGTTGAGCGCCTTTTCCAGATGACGGTTCTCCTCCGTCTGCAGCCGGATGTACGCCTTCAGCAATTCCACATCTTCCGCCTCCCTTTCCTCCTCCTCCTCTTCCACCTCCTCCTGCGAAGCCCGCCTTCCTCCGCCCACCAAGTCCTCCACAGTCGACATCTCCGATCTCTTGACCTTCCTCGTCGGCGCCCTATCCTCCTTCTCCGTCTCCTCAATCACATCGCCCAACCAGCCCCTACCACCAGCCGGCTGTTCACCCTCCCCACGGCCCCCTCCGCCGCTCTTATCCTGATCAGGGTCCGTCAGCCACTCCGTCTGCTTCTGCCGTCTCGTCGCTCCGTTCGAGTCCTTCTCCGCCACCTCGACGACCCGAACGCCCTCGTACGACGGCTGTGCGTCCGATCCGTTGGACGCGCTCACCAGGATCTTCGTCTCCGTCACAACCTTCCGCATTTCACCCGTCGATCCGGGACTCAGGAGTCTCTCGACGTCGTCCTTCGTCAGCTCGGAGGACTTGGACGAGGATTTACCCCCGAGGTCGACGTCCGGAGTCTTCTTCTTCTCCGCAGCCTTCTCGAACAGATCCTCCAACTCCGATTTGTCGACCAGTTTTGCTGCTCCACCGCCGCCGACCTGTGCATCCTCCTCCACTTCCTCCTCATCTTCCTCGTCAGCCTCCGGAATGAGACTCATGCGATCCTCAGGTACATCCTCATCCTCATCTTCATAGTCCTCCTCTGGATGTTCGAGGAGAAGCTCCAGGGCCAGCTGCCTTTCGCCGTCCAGTGCTCCCCCTACTCCTCCGTATGGTTCGGCGTAAGGGTCCCTGAGGAGCGTGTCCCGTGGTCGCTCTGCGATCCAGTCGGACGGAGCAAGGTCGTTGGTCGGCATGAAGTCGTAGTTGATTGACCTCTTGCGGATGACGAACGAATCATGTGGAACCGGAAACAGCAGACTCAGAATGATCAGACTCAGACGCATGCGCAGTGAAGCCATCGCAAAAACAAGAGATGGTCTCTATTCGCCTACAATAAGCACAACAGACATTCAACGTTAATTAACAGATCTATTTCTAATTGAAAGAATTCTGCCAGCTATGCATTCTACAAGTAACGCATTCTACCTGCAGTGCATGCATTCTACCATCTACGCATTGTACAAGCAATGCATTCTACCAGCAATGCGTTTCTACCTTCAAAGCATTCTACCAGGCAACTAGCAACAAGCAACGCATTCTACCAGTTATGCATTCTACCATCTACGCATTGTACAAGCAATGCATTCTACCAGCAATGCGTTTCTACCTTCAAAGCATTCTACCAGGCAACTAGCAACAGGCAACGCATTCTACAAGTTTTGCATTCTACCATCTACGCATTCTACAAGCAACGCATTCTACCTGCTATGCGTTTATACCATCAAAGCATTCTACCAGGCAACTAGCAACACATTCTACCAAAAACGCATTATATCGGCTATACATGTATGAATTGATTCTACCAGCTATGCATTCTACTAGTAACGCGTTCTACCAGCAACGCATTCTACCAGCAGAGCATTTTTAATCATCGATTAATAAATATGTTTTCATAAGAAATTTAATATCCATTCGTAAAGTGCTCTGAATCATCAGATTTTTGTTTTAGCGGAATCGTATATGAAGTCTAGACATCTTATTGACAGCAATTCCATTATTCCAAGAAGTGTATACATATTGTATAGCCTAGGTCTCTACCCTCTACAGTAATCATCCCATGGGTCGAGTCAGAAATATGTCAATTTTAGTAGTTAATATGAAACACAAAACTTCAATCTCCGACGGTGAGGCTCATGGTTCATGTCACGAAATGTTAATGCGCCATACGGCTATCGTATTAGATATAGACTGATAAATTTATACAATGCTTGCATAAACACGTACCGGGTGATTAAATTTAAAAAAAATAGCAGACACACGCTTAGCAGAAAGACGGAATATTCCAGCATGCTTCTTACATGTATATCTTCATTTATGTTTACTCACTTACTTATTATTTCTCCATTTTTCTTATTTCTTCATAATTCATTTCTCTCTGCTCACTTGCTTACTTCTTATTTCTTCATTATTTTTATTTATTCATTTCTGTACTCACATGCTCACTTCTTATTTCTTCATTTTTCTTATTTCTTCATTTCTGTTTACTCACTTACTTCTTATTTCTTCATTATTCATATTTCTTCATTTCTGTTTACTCACTTACTTCTTATTTTTTTCACTTTTCTTATTTCTTCATTTTTGTTTACTCGCTCACTTCTTATTTCTACATTTTTCTTATTTCTTCATTTTTATTGTTTCTTCATATTTAGTGAACATTCAGCTCACTACATAGATTCTACTTCTATCGGTTTTCTTTCCTCGTTATGCTTAGCGCCGACCTCTCTAAGTCTACCTGATAGATGCACATTCCGCATTATGATAGCCTACTTAAGTATTTATCTTCTTATTTGTCGTTGGTTTCTCGTCTGCTTCCTATAATTCGCTCCTGACTTCGGTTACATACAGGTGAAAGCTTCCCTTCTCTTTTCAATT
Organism: Lumbricus terrestris; assembly: GCA_949752735.1. NCBI lineage: Eukaryota > Metazoa > Annelida > Clitellata > Crassiclitellata > Lumbricidae > Lumbricus > Lumbricus terrestris. The sequence goes on from OX457047.1 coordinate 26,010,734, forward strand.
TTAGCTACCCCCTTCCTCATAATCTTCCTCTTTTCCTCCCAATCTTCCTCTTTTCCCTCTCCTATTAAATCAGTTTCCTTGCTGCGCTCCGCCTGTGTCATAATTAATGCTCTTCTAATCGAATACGCTTCTCTAAAAATGCAAAAATTAAAACGTGCGAATCTTTATGTTATAGCAATCGTAGCATTGAATCGCATCACTCTTTAGGTTATCTGCAAGTTGAAGTGGATGCCACGTCGTCATATTAAGACACAGACAATTGAGACAAAGGACATCTGCTATATATAGTTCATGATTCACATTATTTTCAAGAAAATAATCCACAATTTGTAACGTATAACTTATATATATAGTCCTATGCAACTTTTACTCTTCACTCGAGAGGCAACTGTACAGTGATCGATTGGTTAGAGCGGGTGGCCTGTAACGCAGAGAGTAGGGGTTCGATCCCCGTCGAAGATGGTCACTGAGGCCCAGAGCAAGTCCTTCACTCTCAACGTGTGCTCTGCGATATAGTTGCACTTGCACAGTCGAGGTGAGGGCCCTAATTCTGAGCTTTGTAAGATGTAATATCAAATTTCAGTTGTATTGTATTGGATTGCATTGCATTGTATTGCAATGTATTGTATTGTATTGCATTGCATTGTATTGCATTGTATTGTATTGCATTGTATTGCATTGCATTGTATTGTATTGTATTGCATTGTATTGCATTGTATTGCATTGTATTGCATTGTATTGTATTGCATTGCATCGTATTGTATTGTATTTTATTGTATTGTATTGCATTGCATTGTATTGTATTGTATTCACTGTCTTGATAAAAAAATTATCAAGTCTTCCCTGTGTAGATCTTAATGCGACTTATCCTGCCATCAAACTTAATTCCTGTGTTTTTTGGTAAGCCTTATGTCCTACTTCCGTTCCGCAGAGATACCGGTAATCCCAGCTAAAAGCCATAAGCCACGGATGATATCTTCTTCATGCACTGTGATTAGACCGACGAAAAAACGATTCTTTCTTCTCCAGAAAAAAATTCTTCGGCTTCCACTGCAGGCAGCGTTGCATAATGCACATAAAAACGGAATAAAAATTCAGTGTTGCTCTTAAAAGCAACACTTTATGTGCTTTGAGCAATTGAAAATTGACAATAAGCTTTCTCGATATGAAGCTGGAGTGACTTGTACATACCAGAGTAACCAGACACAAAATAAATAATCCAGCTCAACCTTACATCATCCGGCACGAATGGGTGTTTGTTGACATAGTGACCCACAGCGATTTATTGCCCTGCAGTTTGCGTCCACAGCGATTTACTGGGTAATATCGCACCAACGGACATTTCCTTGGCCAAGCAATCAGAACCCTGTCAACTGGAAGTGGGTTATGTAATGGCGTCTAATGGACTCGCCCAGACCCACCGACCCACCTCCCCTCAACGCCTTACTGCTGACCGTTCGTATCCCATCATGAAGCTTAATGGAGCGGCGAATCTTCGCTACACTAAACGCTTCTACGCACGAACCAACAAGAAAATAGTCAGACGCGCAAAGATACACGCAGGTCGAACTGACGAGCTTACTAAATGGCTGGTAGGTTACTTGACTGCTTGACTGACTAGCAAGCTGACTGGTTAAATGCGGAGCCTTTTGACTGGCTGACTGACTGACTGACTGACTGACTGCCTGACTGACTGACTGACTGACTAACTGACTGACTGACTGACTGGTTGTCTAAATGACTGACTGTCTAAATGACTGACTGACTGACTGATTGACTGACTGTCTAAATGACTGACTAACTGACTGACTGACTGACTGGTTGTCTAAATGACTGACTGACTGACTAACTGACTGACTGGCCATATAACTGACTGACCGACTGATTGACCGCCCAACCGCCCAGCTGTCACTCACCGCCCTGACTGACTGCGATGTGTGGCTAAGTGCTGGCTAACTGATATCATATTATACCATCGATGGCTCTACGCAGACAGCCAGAGACAAAGGTTGATTGCCCGATGGAAACAACGACCTCTGAGGCGGAATCGAGGAATGGAAAGCAATCGTTAGATGGGATCAAGAAGAGAACAAAACACTCGCGAGGACCTCATGCTCGAGTTGCGATGTCAGAAGCCCACAAATGCTGTTGAAATGCACGAACGACGAAAAACTTAAAATATTATGATAAGCCTAACTAATTATTATAATCCGTATAGGGCGCTTTGCCTGGAAATAAAATAATTCGGAGGAGTTTCCATTTCTGTGGATTGCAACAGACATGGCTGCCACACAGAATTAGCAGAACATTCAGAAATTATTTATTGGGGTTTGAACCCGTATGCAAAAATGAGGACGCCTATGTGTCTTTTCGAATAAAAAATTATGGCCACGTGACTAAGGTCCTGCTGATGCAGCGCAGTTGGACGACAGAGCCAAACACTTGCGATGAGATATATATATATATAATCGTGACTCGCTGCAGTGTAGGGCTTGTAGTGTATTATACCCCGCAGTCGATCGAGTTGATCGATCGAGTCGATCATAACTCGGCCAAGTCGAGTCGATCGAAAAATCGTCGACTCGATCGACTTGCAAGTCGAGTCGATCGTGAGTCTTGCCAAGTCGAGTCGATCGAAAAATCGTCGACTCGATCGACTTGCAAGTCGAGTCGATCGTGAGTCTTGCCAAGTCGAGTCGATCGAAAAATCGTCGACTTGCAAGTCGAGTCGATCGTGAGTCTTGCTAAGTCGAGTCGATCGTTGTTTCATCTACTCGACCCGACTTAGAAATATTTTACTTAGCCTACTATTTCTTGAAGTCTCAAAGTGACCTATAGCCTACAGTTTTTTTTACAAGTTCAGCTAACGAACCTTTTGGCAGCTGTCGATTTCGTGTTAGTGGAACTGTGAAAGTTGACTATTATAATAGACGTGCGTTTTCGATTTGAGTTGAACGAATACAGGGTAACAGGAGCGAATAAAAAATTTTTGGAAGGGTGGACAAAATTTGTGGTCTTAAACCGACAGAAATTTTCCTTGGTCTTCCGCCGAAAGAATCTTTTTTTAGTCTTTCGCCCAAAAAACTTTTAAAAACCCGTGGCGACTTTGTTTTTTTAAATCTGATGACTTTTTAGTCATCTGATAGGACTACTTTCTCTCTCACCTTCCTGTTGCCGTTGCGTTGATTTACAGCTTATTTTTTAAAACCTGACGCGGAAGGAGGGACCACGTCATGTGCGAATCCTTGAATGGGGTGGGGCATGGCCGGATTGGCACCTTCCTTGGATCCGCTCCTGAATGAGCATGATACAGATCTACTCTTATATGCCTGTATATGCAAGTCATGTAGATGTTAATTTTGAGAATATAGAAGGAGACCTTTTATGACGTCACTTCGATTATGAAACAATTCTACAATTAAATAAGTTCACTGAGAAAACGAAATTAGGCCTATTGTAACGTCACTTCGATCAGGACACAGATCTGCCGTCATATTATTTCATTAATGTTGAGAATACAGAACTATGCCTATGCCTATTGTAACGTCACTCTGATTATGATGCAATTTTACTATTATATTATAATTAAGTTCACATCAAGAATTAAAAAAACAGCGCCAATTGGGACGTCACATTGATTATGATACAAATGTACCAGACCTATTATGAAAGTGCATTTTGAGAATATAAACAAAAGATAGTTTGACGTCACGTCAATTATGAGACAAATGTACTATTATAGAGGTGCATATTGAGCATATAAACAAGGTCTATTGTGACGTCACTTCGATTATTATACAGATCTACCAGTATAGTATGTTCGTTTTGCGAATATAACACCGGGCCTTTTATGACGTCAGTCACGTCACTTCTATTATAATACAATTCTACTATTAAATAAGTTCACTGAAAAAACGAAATTAGGCTAGGTCTATAATTGTGGCGTCATTTCGATTATAATACAGATCTGCTGTCATATTATTTTGTTTTCATAATACAAAACTGGGGCTGTTTAAATGCAACATCGCTCTGATTATTATACAAATCTACTATTATACGTTCAGTTTTAGAATATAAAACTAGGCCCAGACCTACTATTAAAGAATATAAAACTAGGCCCAGACCTACTATTAAAGAAGTTCATTTTGAGAATGAAATAGTCCTATTGTGGCTAACCTCGATTAGGATAATGATCTGTCATTATAGAAGCACATTTTGAGAGTATAAACTAGGCCTATTGTGACTAACTTCAATTATTGCACAGATCTACCGTGATAATTATTGAGTTTCATTTACATAATCTAAAACGAGGCCTATTGTGACGTCACTACGATTACACTGAAAATCTATAAATTCACTGAGAATACGAAATTAGGCATATTGTTACGTCACACAGATTTATGACACAGACCTACTATCGTTTAATTGCATTTTAAGATCATGTAACTGCAGATGGTGAGCAAGAGACAAAACTAGGTCAAGTCGACGCGAAGTCGATCGAGTCGATCGTCGGCTGAGCCAAGTCGATCGAGTCGTAGAAAGGTCGGCGAGTCGACGAAGTCGATCGAGTCGATCGTCGGCTGAGCCAAGTCGATCGAGTCGTAGAAAGGTCGGCGAGTCGACGAAGTCGATCGAGTCGATAGTCGGCTGAGCCAAGTCGATCGAGTCGTAGAAAGGTCGGCGAGTCGACGAAGTCGATCGAGTCGATCGTCGCACGAGCCAAGTCGATCGTAGCCCACGACTCGATCGACTGCGGGGTATATAGTGTATACCAACTGCAGTTTAAAAAGTCCCGAATATCGATGGCCATCTGTTCTGTTGACAGAAGCGACTACTTGAAATTCTATCTGGACAATACACAGACTCATCGTTTCCCATTCGCACCAGTCGCCATAGGCTACTCATCAACAGTCCCACTTCACATGCACAGAATCGCTACTTTGTGGTATCTGCTCTTATATTCGTTCGTTCGTTCGTTCGTTCGTTCGTTCAATCTCTAGTCCTCATTGCATTTCATGAGAAATAGCCTATGATTGTTTTGCGTGTCATCTGACGATATTTGTTTGAACAGCGGACACTCTACATCGACAAAGTCGGCGGCCATGTTGAACCATAGAATGTTATAACATGCTGTGCATTCGCCCACGAATCCATAACACATGCATCATCCAAGGTCAAGTCGGATTTGACAATGACGAACGACAGCTACAGTAGTAGTAGCCTAATAGTAGGAGGAAGGTCGAGCTACGGTCATGATGCTTTATCATATCCGAACATTGCGTCATTTATACCATTGTATATAATTTCAAGCAAAATAGCATAGGATATTCCGATCCCTGTCAATGTGCGAAACAAGATTATTTGTCTTCCTGGATGGTCGTCAACATTGCACTAAATTTCAAGCGGAAATATCGGCTTATGTTCTTATTAATGCCAGGCATCGTCCAGGGATCCATACATCATTGCTATGATTATATATCTAGCCTTAAACCTCTTCACCCTACTAACGTTCTCCTCAAGTATACATGCAGATGACTGCAACTACCTCAGAATATCTTCATCCAATAGCGCGTAGATGCCTCTAGAACTGGAGCATGTTTTATGCTGGACTACAAACAATCTCAAGCTCAATCACAATAATGTTGATTCATCGGCCTAGGAAAGGACGTGAGCCGCGCGCATGACTACCCATGACAAACCTAATATCGCTGAATTTACGCAAGAACTGGAAAAGGTTTATTAGTACTAGTATGGTGATCCTGGGTGTCGCAGTTTCTGATAATATTTTAGATTTTTGGGGTCATGTTCAGCGCACATGCTGTCTGGCTCACCAATACCTTTATAAATAGCCATGCACACTCTAGCTGCTCATAGTTTGCATGTATTCACATACACGATATGGTGATGGCCACTACACTGGCAAGGATGTTCTTCTCCAGCTTGATGCCAGGGCTTTGATGGTCAGATCGACCGGGACCGGGTCCAGTGATTCCATTTCCTCTCTCCTTTGAACATATAATACGTGCTAAGGTATTGTTACATGCTTAACGACACTGCCATATCAAAGATTATTAGTGTCGCCCTACTCCTTTATCCAGTCTTGGGTCTGGCAGTGGCAGAGTGCAACCAGCGGCGGAGTATGCCACTAAGTGCTAAGGCGGACTCAAAGCTATTTACATGTATACTTCTGTCCTGATGAATGAGGGCCATATGTACTGCATGCATGACCTGCTCCAACCGATCAAAGCCACCATGCATCTACCACGAACCTATAAAGCACAATCCTTCCTCAGGCAGATGGAAGGTTGAGAAAACTGTCATCATTAGGATGAAACATACTATTTTTGATTTAGCATAATGTTTGTTTTTTTAATTTGACTATCTTGATCAATTCTGTGAATTATAAATGTTATTATTTACCGTGTCTGTATACGCACACCAAAATGCGGATGGCAATTTGTAAAAAAATATTCTTTTCGTATCTTATCTTGTCTTGTCTTATCTCATATTGACTGGTTTGGTCTGGTCTCGCCTTGTCTCGTCTCGTTTCGTCTGGTCTGGTATCGTTTCGTCTGGTCTGGTCTCGTTTCGTCTGGTCTGGCCTCGTCTTGTCTGGTCTGGTCTGGTCTTGTCTTGTCTCGTCTGGTGTGGTCTCGTCTTGTCTCGTCTCGTCCAGTGCCGGCGCCAGGATTTCAGTTTTGGAGGGACTGAAGCCCGCGGCCAAATTTTCCATTTTCGCCGCAAAAATTTCTGACGACCTTTTTTTTTTTTTTTTTTAGTCATCAACCAAAATCGTGGATATTTCAATGTAAAATAATTCAGATGGTCATTTTTTAGGGGGGCTGAGCCTCTTGTAGGGGGGCTTAGCCCCCCCAGATCCCCCTAGCGCCGCCACTGGTCTCGTCTCGTCTGGTAAAGAAAGTTCAGGCTTCTGCATGATGCTCATTATGTCACAGTTACTCAAGAAAGATGGGTAATTTATTGTTGTCATTATAACTTTTCATTGGTAGATTTAAAGTGAACTCTGGATGATTCGATTATTTCTGAAATGGTAATGAGTAAAACGACTTCGAATTACAGAAAATCACCCATTATTTTTAAGACTTTCCATTAGCGAAAGTCTTCAATTCAAATGAAACTAATTATTGGAATTACCAAAATATTTAATGGCTTGAAAGCGACAAACATAAAACTGTAAAAAAAAGCCAGTTGGCGTCCCAAACAGCTGCCTGCTTTGCCCGTGCATAAGGCCATTGCTGCCTTCAGACATTTGCCCACTCTCGACTGCATGAGAAGGGTGTCGAGACGTGAAGCCGTGTTTTGCGGACACATCATGCGAACAGTATACATGTATAGTTGTATACTGTATAGTCATCATGTCTAATTATACAGACACGCACATGCCATTAGTGCCATCAAGCGAAGTCAGAAGCTTGTCTACAGCCATTAATTGTGTGCAAATGAGCATGATTAGCCGAGACTTTCTCCCATCATTTGACTGTAGACAGACGGTGAGGTTTTTTCAGAACCAAAACACATGGCCACCGACAAACACCTTCGAGAGATTCAGGTGCAGCACCTACAAACTGTTGCATCAACCCAGATAACAGCCACGTATAATAAATAAATAAATAAATAAATAAATAAATAAATAAATAAATAAATAAATAAACAAATAAATATACAAATAAATATACAAATAAATAAACAAATAATAATCATGTGGCCTATGTATTACCGAAGACTGTATAATCATAATGTACACAACAACCAGCAGAGCTGATACACGATAGTCGCCACAGGTGGAGAGATTGAGCAAAATTAGGACCGTTCTAAGACGGCTGTTCAAGTGCTCAAAGTGCAAGTACGAGTACAAGCAAGAGTAGGTCTACTTATACATGTAGGTACCAAAAGCACAGGTATACATGCAATAGTTCATTAGGCACCGGTATAGCACGGTACCGATGAGTACGTGTATATTAAGGCGAAGTAATAGCAAACAGCAAGGAAAATCAAATATTCGTACCCATAGCTGCAAAATGGTTGGACTCGGAAAATGATGATGATAAGGATGAGGAAGAGGACGACGAGACGACGACGACGACGACGACGACGACGATGACGATGACGATGACGATGACGATGATGATGATGATGATGATGATGATGATGATGATGATGATGATGATGGTGGTGGTGGTGATGACGATGACGATGATGATAAGATGACGACGATGATAAAATCTCTTCGTGATGCTCTTAAAATGAATATCGAGTCTTTTCATCATCTCCAACCATAGGCGCAATCACGTCCTAAAAGTTGGGGTGACCATAATGAATCACGCCCTAAAAGTTGGGGGGGATCATAATAATAAAGCTAGGGGACCACTCAAAAGTTGGGGGGACGCGTCCCGTGGGTCCCATAGGGTGGTTGCGCCTATGTCTCCAACAGATACTCGTTCCCAAGATTCTCATAAAATTATAGCCGTACTAGCTGGGGTACCCGGCGTTGCCCGGAAATGTTAGGATTCGCCCCGTTCCCGGCCAATACCCTACTTCCCTACCCTCACTTCACCCCATCCCCACTCTTACTCCCCACCCCACATCTTTTTCTCCCATTCCAGTCGCCGACCGACTCCCCTATAGCTCGCCGGCCCACCTTGCCTCGACGTGTGTGATATATAGACGGCATTTATAACCGCTTGGCCACGTTTGAAATGTTGGTTTCCCTGGAAATTCCCCCCCCCCCTAACAATGCCCTGCTCCGACCCGGCCCTGCGGTGTGAGATGTGTGTGTGTGTGTGTGTGTGTGTGTGTGTGTGTGTGTTGGATACCCGGCGTTGACCGAGAAATTCAGGATTCGCCCCGCTCCCGACCAATTCTTTACTTCCCCACCCTCACTTCACTTCATCCCATATCGTCGCTCATACTCCCAACTCTCACTTATTTTCCCAACCGCCGGTGTCACGTGATATTCTATCCTCCCTTAAAGCTATCCGGGGGATGAATTAATCCTATCCACGGATAGATTTAGCCGGTCTAGGCTATCCAGGGGATAAGGCCCGGATAAACCATTCTATCCCCTTTATTGAAAAATGCGTATAATGAAATATTTATGCTGTAATCAAAGTTTAAAGTGATTCTAATTGTTTTAAGTATCCTGAACAATGTTAAGAGCAAGGCAACTCGAGTTTATTTAGTGCCTCTAAGTGTTCTTAGGTATTCTAAATGTTCTAAGTGCTCTAAAACCAAAGCAAGTAACATTATTTTGTAAGAATGAACATACCTGTTAGTGTCACTGTCATTGTTCAAAACAAACCAGGTGCATGGAAATTAAATTTCAAAAACAAATACGCGCGGAAGTGCTTTTTTCGACTTCTCATCATTTGGGGGATTCGATTAATATGGGGGATATTCTATTTCGTGACACCGGCTCCCCAACCACCCGCTCCCTGTAGTCTTCTGTCTCACTTTTTCTCTGTCTCTGTCTCTGTCTCTGTGTCTGTCTCTGTGTCTCTCTTTGTCTCTCTTTGTCTCTCTGTGTCTCTCTGTCTTCCTGTATCTCTGTCTCTGTCTGTCTGACTCTCACTCACTCTCACTCCCTCTCTCTCTCTTCTCTCTCTCTCTCTCTCTCTCTCTCTCTCTCTCTCTCTCTCTGTCTCTCTCTCTCTCTGTCTCTCTCTTCTTAATTCTATACCTGCCTACCTATCTGCCTGTCTGCTGGCCTGTCTGCTTTAGTACCCGCATCTCTCTCTGTCTCTCTCTCTCTTTGTCTACTTAAACGTCGTCACCCCTTCCTTGTCCTTCCTTGTCCTTCCTTGTCTCCTGCCGTTCTTGGTGACTTATTGCAAATATGATACATGTACGATCGCGGCAGCCTGCTTCCCTTGTCAACGCAGAACCAACGAAGCGCAAATAATTGAATCCAGTGAACGCTTAATGACAATCATTACTAATTACTTTGGTTCATTGCCCACAGCATATACAAAAATATGCTCATTATATATAAGCATGCATGCATATTGCCTAGATATATATCTATATAACGTATATATATATAAATATACATATATATGTGAATATATATATATATAACGTATATATAGGAATAGGACAACGAGACATGTCAGCATTGCACTATATCTCTACTAAAGTATGTACATAATATGTAGGTTTCTGTATTTGCAGAAAGACCAATAAGCATTAGACTGCATGCTTGGCGGTGGACGCAACAAAGACCTGCGCGTGTATAGGTCTAAGACCTAAGTCTATACAGTCATGTTGTCTTATCTTGTATAGATCCTAAAGCCGTTCTCCGTCCGCAGCGCACGTGCGTAATCGAGAGTTAATTTCATGTAGATTTGACAAATAATAGTATTTACTGTAAATATTTATTTATTTATTTGCACGTGATTGTATTGTCTCTATGGTGTGAAAGCGTTATTACAGAAGAGCAGTATCATAGACGATATCCGTTGTTGGGGAATGATAGCGACATGATTTTCCTAGCCTCGGCGTACACAGGAGAGTGGGTGACCACTGACCAGCCCTCCTCCTTCTTCTGCGGCGGCGTCTGGTATTCCCACAAGTAGCACACTCTCTCATTATGCATGCTGCATTGGCTAGAGCTGCAAGTTGAACAGAAATCTCCTTCCCACACCACTTCCGCCCTCCATCTTCACTCCCACCCTCCTTCCTTCCTTCCTTCCTTCACTCCTCCCTCCCTCCCTCTTTGATACCAAATTATTTGGTAAATTATTATTATTATTATTCGGTATTATTATTTGGTAAACCTCCCTCCCTCCCTCCCTCTTTCCTTTCTTCCTTCCATCCATCCCTCCCTCTTTCCTTCCTTCCTTCCATCCATCCCTACATCCCTTCCTCCTTTCTTCCCTCCTCCACCACTCCCGTCGACCGATCGTTACCCTCTTTCCCTGGAAACGGAGATGACAGATGGCGATAGGGTTCGGTGCGTCACGATGCCATTCTTGAATAGCCACTGCAGCTGCAGCACCACCATCACCAACAGCAGCAGCAGCCAGCAGCAAAGGCAGCAAGGAAGGCAGCAGCAGCAGCAGCTGCATGTCCAGACAGTAGCAGCGCTGAACAGACCCGGCGTCCTTCCTTCGTCCTTTCTTTGTCCTTCCTTCCTCCCTTCCCACCCTCCTTCCACTTCCATCAATTCCACGCAGACGATCGACGCGACGACGTCGTCTGTTTGCCGTACAATATCAATCTCAAACAAATTACGCAATTCGTAACATTCTAAACGACACCATATTATGCGCGTGTATGTAGCCTACATGTAGGTGTGTGTACACAAGCGACACACACACACACGCACGCACACACGCACACACGCAAACAACACATGCATGATGCGCCCCCCACATACAAATACACCACACAACACCCTCCCCCCACACACACACACTCACACAAACACACACGCACACACACACATCACATACACACCAACACATAAACACGCGCGCACACACACACACACACGTGCACCCTACACACATGCGCACCACACACGCGCAAACACGCACACACACATACGCACCACACACGCACACACATATATATATATACCGTTGTGGAGATATAATCCGTGTATGTGTCATAAGCAATAAATTATTATGTTGGCAGCATGGGTTGCCTATATATATAGCTCGATCCATTATATATAAACGCCTAATTTGTTTATGGTTGCTTTGGAGCAGTTAGCAAACGACTGGACCGCCGTCTATATCAATATATGAAAAATTGCGTAGAAAGCCCGTGTTTTTGTCAGTTTTTCACCCGATTGATATATATGCTTTTCAGCGACCCACACCGACCCACACACGCACACACACAAACACACAAACACACCCACACACACACAAACACACACAAACACACACACACACACACATTTCGCCAAATATTGACGTCTGGTGGCGCTTAGGTCTGGCGCCTACGACAGTCCCAGAATATTACGCATGGACAGTTACTGGACCGCATGATTATTAGCATAGACCTACAGATACGTTGGTTAATTAGTGCACGACGACTCGCTGGTCAGCAATGAAATCGATAACCTACATGACCATTGTACCGATCGATCTCTACAACGACCAATAACCGATAAATCAAATGTAGTATTGATTATTTCGCCTTGTGATCGATCTTGATACAGACCAACCCGTATCTACACCAACCAGGCAGGCGATCTCTTACAGAGAGCTAGTAGTAGAGACTGTGGCGAGCTGACTAAATAATAATGGTCTTAATATGTCGCAATGAATGCATTAGTGAGATAGGCCTAATGATTAAATTTTAGTCAAATGGGATCATACATGCATGTCGATTTTTAGCCAACTTTTTTGCGTTTGTGCATAGTTAGCTGTATGATCTACTGATTCTGCTTACTCGTTAAATGTTATATCAAAAATTAGTCCAGAGGTATTAGGCCCATAGTAATTTAATATGTGAATTTTGGTTTCCAATATAAGCCTGATTTTCTCAGATATACAGGGTGGGCAAAAAAGACACCCCCTACGGTGTTTTGCCAATATCTTGGCCAGAAGAAAGAAGTTCTAAATGAATTTTGAGAGGCTTAAAGACAAATCATATTATTTACACATTATGGTGAGATTTCATCAAAATATTTCAAACAGAACAAAAGTTATATCACTTTTAGTGAGGCCAGGGGCGGATCCAGGGGTGACCAATCCGGTGTCACGAAATAGAGTATCCCCCGTATTAATTGTATCCCCCCAAATTAAAAAAAGTCGAAAAAACCGCTTCCGCGTGTATTTTTTTGGGCAAATTAATTTTCATCTGCTTTATTTTGAACAATGATACTAACAAGTATGTTAATTCTTACTATATAATTTGTTTTGCCCTGTTTTTAGAGCACTTAAAACTTTTAAAACACTTAAAAACACTCAGAGTCACTAAATAAATTCGAGTTGCCTTTATCTGAGCATTGCTTAAGACACTTAAAACAATTAGAGTCACTTTAAATTTTGATTACAGCATAAATATTTTTATCATGCTCATTTTTCAAAAAAGGGGATAGAATGGTTTATCCACCCGGATAGTATAGACCGGTTAATTCCATCCGGGGGGATAGATTAATTCATCCCCCCGGATAGCTTTCAGGGGGGATACTCCGTTTCGTGTCACCGGCCATGGCCCCCCATTTAAAAATTGCATGAGACGTGGCCCCCCCATTTGGTTTCAACAAGCCATTAAATAAATGTAGTAGGAGAGAAAAACAGGACATAAGGCCCCCCTATTAAAAAATCGCACGGGGCTTGGGCCCCCCGTCGATTCAGCGGCGGATGTTTCCCAAAAAATTGGTTGATGACTAAAAAAAAAAGGTCATAAGTTTTTCGGCGGATGAAATGGTACCTTTTTTCCGCGGAAAATTGGTCGATGACTAAAAAAAAAAGGTCATCAGTGTTTTCGGCGGATGAAATGATGAAATGGTACTTTTTTCCGGAAAATTTGGTCGATGACTAAAAAAATTTTCTCCTGTCTCACAAGACCAAAAATTTTGGCCCCACCCTTCGAAAATTCCTGTATCCGCCCTTGAGTGAGACCACCCACCGTTTTTTGACGATTCAAAAACGTAACGCAACAAAAAGTGGTAAAAACACGATTTTATTAAGTCTCATCTCAAATAATTGTTAACAAATATCCTTGATATTGCCAGATGGTCATTATTATTACTATTTTAAAAAGAAAATGGTACCAGCGTATACGCTGCACGCCGCTGTGAAGTCACTTAGAAATTTTTAAGATGGCAATCAAGTTGGTAAATAAAGAATTTGTCAGATTAATAGTTTTGCTATTAAAACACTGAAATTCAAATTTAAAAAAAAATGGCCAAGGTGTCAATGACAGACAAAATGTGTATTCAGACACCTCTTGAGCAAGATCCTGAAGATATAAGGTTATGAGCAACACTTACTCTGATAAACAGTGAGAGCGCAAAAATTAAGAGTTAAGCTGATATTAAGAGATATGCCGTGAATGAAAGGAAATCGGTTCAATGTCGATTGTTCTAGTTTCATTGAGAAAGCCAGTGGCCCCAAATCTCCGGATTTGAACCCGTCGAATTTATAATCAATTACGGGAGAGCTATGCTGGAGAAATATCACAATCTGCAACCAAAACCAAGAGCGGTAAGAGAATTTATGAGCGCATTGGAGTTGATTTGGGAAGTTCATTTGACAACAGTTATTTGAGATGAGACTTAATAAAATCGTGTTTTGCTACTTTTTGTTGCGTTACGTTTTGAATCGTCAAACAGCGGTGTGTGGCCTCACTAAAAGTGATATAACATTTGTTCTGTTTGAAATATTTTGATTAAATCTGGCCATCATGTGTAAATATGAATTGTCTTTAAGGCCTGCAAAATTTCATTTCAAAATTCTTACTTCTGGCCAAGATATTGGCAAAAAGCTTAAGGGGTCTTTTTGGCCCACCCTCATGGCATCCTGTATACAACTATATAGGCCTATATATATATACATATATAAAATATATACTAGGCCTACTTGTAATAGCAGCCCTTTAAGATTTCCACTCAGAGGCGCTCCCGACTAAGCGCGGACACTGAATCGGAGTTTCACGCTGAAGCGCATGAACAATTGCGATTGAAGGACTTGCTCAGGTTCCCTAAGCGGCGCTTGAGGTGAATTCGAACCCGCAACCTTTTCGGCTCCAAGGCACAGAACTTGCCCGCTGTGCCCCATAATACATTTAATATATATAATTATATTATTTATATACATGTATATCTACACCTGTTTATCTAACTCTACATAGGCCAATTCATCTCTCAACTCATCAATTTGTCCGTACACAACTAATCGATCTCTACCCCCATGGCCCAATCGATCAGTCCACTAACCATGTAACGGTCCGACCCAGTAGCCACCGATCTCATGCAAGCTCACATTTTGAAAAATTCAAAATTTATCGTCAGTTTGTTGCAAAGGCA
>OX457047.1:26028237-26188237 GCA_949752735.1 Lumbricus terrestris
TCTTTAATTTACATCCTGATCAGCGCTTGAAAGGCCTCGAATATAGGGCCTATAAATTATGAGGATATGTCTACGGTGGATAAAAACAGATTTATATGATATGGGAGCGGATGTGATGGACAGCATATGGGTTCAAAACAAAATATGAGCTTAAGAACAGCGGAAACATAATATTTAGACGAGGAAGCTGAGAAATCAGAGGATTAGACGAAAATGATTTCCGGATTATAGAACGGATGATGATAAGTGTGATAATAACAATACGCTGGAAGACAATTGTGACAACAATACGTTGGAAGACAATTGTGACAACAATACGTTGGAAGACAATTGTGACAACAATACGTTGAAGAGAAAGACATATAGAGAATGAGAGAGAAAATGAAACGGAGCGGGAAGAGGCAAGGAAGCGAAGGTAGCAGGAGGAGGAGGAGGAGGAGGAGGAGGAGGAGGAGGAGGAGGAGGAGGAGGAGGAACAGATGGAGGAACATGGGGAGAAGGAGGATGACATATAATAATAAGAGGGAGGGGAAAAAGAATTTGAGGAAGAGCCGGAAAATAGGAGGATGAACATAAAGAGGAGGAAGTATGGAAAGGAGACTGAGAAATAGACGTGCAGGAAGAAGAGCAGAAATATGGAAAAGAGGAGAATGGTATTGGAGGATGAGTAATCAAAGATAGGACGACGAACACACGATGTACAGAAGTACAGTTGTGTACACAAGTACAGTTGTGTACACAGTACAGAGAGCAAAGAGATGTTGAACACGATGTGATGATGACACGACTGATGAGCTATAGGTTCTCTATCGTTCTTTGCTCAGCCATCGGTTTTTCGATTACATTTCTACGATTGTCGACTTGTAATCTGCAAACACCGATCGTCCATCACGCTATCAGTCGAGGGGTTGGGGTCATGGAATTTACGACCTCTGCCGACGTAGATTGGGAGTGGATCGGGGGGGTCGATGGGGTGGTGTGGGTCGATGGGGGTCCGAGAATCACATCGATGTCAGGCATTGTCAGCCAAAGCCCGAGACCAAGGAGCTGAGATCTAAGTCGACAGGTTTACACAGCTAATATTCATTCATTCATTAGATGCATTTATATAGCGCCTCTTCAAGGGGCTACTCAGAGGCGCTCCCAACCTCAGCGCCGCCAAATAAAACATTCTTAAGATGAGATAGTAGGCTATAGCCTAGTGAGCTGATAGACGGAGGTCACGGTGTCAGTCGAGTTGAAGCCAAAGAATTGGGATGTTTCAGTTGTAATCACTTTTAGAAGTATTTCCTAATGCACCTGTATGTCTAGGCCACCCTAGACATTAGACACCTAGCTATGAAAGCACATACAATGCTGCTCTGATCATTTGTCTTTGCTATGTACATTGCTTCTGCGGCTAAAGACACACAAATCTTTTGCTTTGGGCTTACTGTCAGTGATATTTTCGTTAACGGAAATAGAAATTAAAAGTAAAATTATGAATTTCCGTTAACGTGAATAAGAACGAAAATTAGGAATTATTTTGAGAACGAGAATAGAACTAGAACTGAAATACGCCGGAAAGAACTGAAATATGAATAGAAATAGGAATTATTTCAGAACGAAAATTATTACACTATGATGATTTTTTGCGATTTGTTGTCTGCGCAAATCTATATAAAGTGAGACAATCCATTTACACAAAAATAAAATATTATTGTAGACCTATGCTCGTTCGTTTCCACTAAAAGAAACACCTAAAATCTACGTCTGGACGATAAACACCCAATTTGCGAGTTTCTTGGCTTATTATTATTATAATGTATAAAAGCCTCAACTGCAATTTCCCAATTGTAATTGCTAATTTCTATAAACTCCACCGATAAATTCACCGGAGAGGCTCGGAGCTGCCTCCTACCTGACGAACCATATACCAACAGCGATCAAACGATATGAAACCGCTTATGAAAAGAGTATGCCTTATATAATTTTTTGAAAATAGCGAAGCTCTCTTTGAGCTCTGATTACAGGGAGGCTTTTTCAGAACAGAGTGCTTATCACGACGAAACTCCGCAATTGCACAATAACAGTATTCCGCACTGGACCCGTCACTCGGGAGCAGCCAGATCACCCTGCAACTCTAAATTAAAATCGCGGCTTAAACCTGCAAACGTTGCTTATCGTACGGTGCCACCGTTGTATACTCTTTTAGACCAGCCAAGGATGCTAAAATAGTCTGCATGACATTGTGATAACAAATTGACATTAAAAATTGCACAGACTGCATATATACGAAGTCCCAATCGACTCTGTCCGCAGTTCGTGCATTGATTGTCCTTGCATCTCATAAGTTGATATGCGATTCGGTGATGTCTGATGTGCATAGCGAGGTTTGTTCATGCCTCCTCCGTTGCCCTAATGTCTCCTCATCCTATCCTGTGGCCTGATTTATCGCTGCAGGGGGCAAGTGTGGGTCGGTTCTCAGGGATCTGCGGGTCGCGCCGGTCGCCTGTATCGCCGAGATATACATCTGATTAACGTATACGGACATTGATTCCTCCGAGATCACCATGGGTCTATGGCCAGTGTGCGTGGGTGTTCTGTGCGTGTGCGTGTGCGTGGGTGTGTGTGTGTGTGAGGGAGTGTGTGCGCGTGGGTGTGGTGTGCGCGTGGGTGTGGTGAGCGTGGGTGTAGTGTGTTTGTGTGTGTGTGCGTGCGTGCGTGGGTGTACTGTGTGTGTGTGCGTGCGTGCGTGCGTGCGTGTGTGTGTGTGTGTGTGTGTGTGTGTGAGGCTCCGTCGGCTGCAGGCTTCCATGCACTTATGTAAGGACTCTGAGACCGAGTACAGGAGGAAGTGCATGAAAGAAAATGAGTGGCAGAAAATGGATTGGGAAGGGAGAAGTAGAAAAGGAGCAAAAAGGAAGGAAGGAGGAGGAAGAGGAGGAGGAATGGGGTAGGAGTTGAAAAGTGGAAGAGCGAGAGAGAGAGAGAGAGAGAGAGAGAGAGAGAGAGAGAGAGAGAGAGAGAGAGAGAGAGAGAGAAGAGAGAGAGAGAGAGAGAGAGAGAGAGAGAGAGAGAGAGAGAGAGAGAGAGAGAGAGAGAGAGAGAGAGATGGCGAATACTGAAAGTAGAAGGCATAATGAGATACTAAACTTGCAGTGGCAGTAAAATTCAGAGCTCATTCTTGGCATATCATTCCGAAGCCATTTCATCCATCTCTTTGTGCCACCATCATTGTGTGCCAGGAAATAGCATCTCACCCACCGCAGCACCTGCAGGGCGTTTATTTTCCAAATCGCATTGAACGTCAGTAGTCTGCATGCATGAGTGGGTGGGCTGTGGGTGGGGACGGAAAAGCCCCTATGGTGTGGGCGGCGGGAGGGTATGACTTTGGACGGCTGCAGAAATAACTGATGGGCACCGCAGGACTCTGTACACGAAGACGCGAATTGCAGATCATGGTTGTGATTGAGAAGTTGTAGACACATTTTTGCTACATCTCTACAGGGCATCCATTGACCTATGTACAAAAGCGTGGAAATGTAGGGACACACATGGGCGGAGACTTGCGGGGGACGAAAAGGCGGCCGAAGATTTAGGGCGGAGCCAATGGCTGAGACACAGACGAAAATTGTCCATCTGTTTGCCGGTAAAAATTTCTGACGATCTTTTTTAGTCATTCGTCCGAAATGTCGATGGAAAAACCTAATTTTCTATGCCCAAAAAAAGTTTATGACCTTTTCTTTAGTCATCCGTCCGAAATGTCAATGAAGAAAGGTTATTTTCTCTGCCAAAAAAGTTGATGACTTTTTTAGTCATCAACTCGTCTCGCTTGCTGTGCTCACAGTGTGTTTCGTGAAGTATGTAGGCCTACATGATGACCTAACACACCGATTACCGATTGGGAGGGGGCAAATTCCTGAGCCGTCTCCCTACCACATCCATTGAGAGGGACCATCCCTCTGTCCCCTTAAGTCTCCGCCCATGGGGACATACGCATACCTATGTGTAGCCTGTGTTTCCTGTGTCGAGTTTGAGCCGGTATAGGGCCTACGGCGCGGTATGAGAATTGCATAAAAATAGCTGGAGGGTTAATTCAGACTAGGTCTATATATGAACCACGTGACGTTGGGGTGCGAATAGAAGTTTTACTAATGGGCCGTATGAAAGACTATGGGGTTGAATCCTTAACCGCCCCCCGACAATTCTCATCTTGCGTATAGAAATACTTGTGTAATGTGAATAATTGTAGTATACCATAAAATGATAGTTGACCGCAATAGAATTAGAGAGCATAAAAGGGAAAAAGTAAAACACGCTCGATCGGTCGCAGCATTTTTGCAATTTCTTAAAGAGCTTTCTATTTCTCGAGCAATCAGCTCTTCTACACACACGAGTTGTTTTCACGCATAGGAGAAGCGTTTGCTCTATACTGTACGAGACCAGTGAGACGTTTGACCAATATTTCCGGCAAAACACACATTGACCCTAAATTCCATAAACAGTAGGCCTAATTATATAAGTGCAAACAAAAGAACAAGCGTTGTTATAAGATAAAGATATTTAAAACCATGTTAACAATACAACTGAATGTAACCTACAATAGGCCTGTGCAATGTGCATGCATGCTACTATAGGCTAAAGGAGAGTAGGCTAGTCTATAGCATATAATGTCAGCAATGTGCCACATCATGAAATTCAGATTCACATATCCTCTGCATACACCAATCAAGCGTTTATAGCTACTTCCTGTTGAACCTGTCCAGTGTGTCCTGCACTGTCCTGCAGCAAAAATTGTTTCAATATCACGAACTCACGATGTCAGTGCAGGTTTACGCCTAAATCGTCCAATCAATTGTAGCTTAGGTCTACACCGTCCAATCTATTGTAGCTTAGGCCTACTGCCTCAATGTGAAGGTTCAGGGCTGTTTAAAGGAATTTTTAGAACTGCACAACCCCTCTTTCCTTTTCCATCCTCCATGCTAAATTACTTCCAATCGGAGGATAATGACTTCTTTTGCTAGTTTTAACTGTACAAAAGTGCTTCTACAACTGCACAAATCCATTTAGAACTGCAATTTTGTGTACAAGTGCACGTTAAAAAAGCCCTGTGAATGTTGTTGACCTAAGAAAGGAGGCGATAACGATAGCTAACACCTAACAGAAAAATTATAGTCTGCCCTTAATTGGACAGAACGAGAGAGAAGAAGAAAGAGCGTACAGCAGTGCACAGCAGTGTACAATTGATGTGGCCAATCATCCAATGGATTTCATCCAGCGAAACCCGGTACGCAGAATGAGAGGGATATGTTTTATCCCTCTCCCTGTCTCCCGTAGTTCGCCTCTGCAGTACAGGCCTAACGTCGTGAAGGTCACTCATGGGTGGAGACTTACGAGGGTACAGAGGACGGCCCCCAATGTTTGTGGTGGGAGGACGGAGATGCTTATATCCCCCAACAATTAAGAAATATTCATAAATACCATCGTACATTTCGACATATTGGTAAATTCTGGTGAAATAGAAAGAAAGACAAAAGAGTCATCAGCTATTTTGGCAGGGAAAATATAGTATATTTTCTTTTTTTCAAATCAAAACTTGCTTATTCAGAGAGATCAACAAATCGAAACAGCAAAATGACACGAAATAAAACAAAATAGCAGTGTGCAGTGAAATGAGGAGCTAATATTAATTATTAGCTGTTATCAATTATTAATATATAATTAATTATATGTTTAATTATTAATTAATATATATAATTAATAATTTATTTATTTATCTATAATTAATTATATATTATTTATTCATATTAATATGAATTTCCTCCACCCCCCACTTCTTGACCAAGTCTTCGCCTATGGGCCAAAGGCTAAGCTGGAGACAATTGACTGAAATGACAAACAATGAAAAACAACGTCAGGCAGAAATCCGCCGAAAACCGCCATTGTCCAAACCCAAAGCAACGACTCCTTTCAAAAACATATTAACGAGTCGCGGGATTGCACTAGGTCTACAGAGAGACTGGGAAGCCAGTGCAGCTCAACGATCCCTGCTTTCCCATCCACTATTATAATCATGCAGCCCATATACGGACTCTTTCCCTTTCCTTCCTAGATTGGACACACATGTATGAGAGCATCTTGTGTCACATTCAACATGAATTGGACCAATGTGCATCGTCGATTTATTATAAGCTACATGTACAATATACATTGTACATGTATATCCGATTCTCCTATACGGTCAATGCCGTTCGCGTGGCAACATACTATATATATATATATATATATATATATATATATATATATATATATATATATATATAGCATCCCCAAGGGTAGATATCGGCACAGCCATAATAATAACATTCACACTCCCAGTGGTACATAATATATCGGACGCAGCAATTCTTGCTTTCGATTGTGTAGCCTATAGTACATCATCATGCTCCATAACCAGGGTAGGAATGGTCATGGTAAGAATTGCCGTGGTAGGTTGAGGGATTCAACCCCCACCATATAGTCTTTCTTAGGACCTCCATTGCACAGTCTTCATTGCGTAACTCAACTGCTGCACATAAACCAACGTCTGAACCCACCCCCGCTATTTTTTTTACAATTCTCATACTGTCATAACCGTATACTCATTCTGACCCCACCACCATCGACACTAAAAACACCACTATTACCACTTACATTACTACCATGCACATCAAAACGACCATCATGGCCACGAGCAGAACCCAACCTCCCACAGTCGATCACCCGTAGGCCTATAGCCTACTCTGCCTCCTTCCTTTCGTCTCCTTCTCCTTCCTTTCGTATCTACATGTACTTAGATATGGTCCACGTCTTAATTATTCTTAATCGATTGGACTGGGTTCCACCACAGGTCCGTTTGCATCCTATGGAAAGCGTTGCGTAGGCGGATGCTCGTTTAATTGATGGGACCCTTGCATGGTTCGGCCGCACCTCGAGATCTGCATTTATGCGTGATGTGATACACCGGTTTCCGGTTGAGCAGCAAATATAATTATTAGGCCTGAAGGGTCTCTTATATTATCTTCTTCTATCTAAACTCCGACGCTGACTGTAGTCTGCCAGCGCCAGTCCCAAGCCTGGATAAAGGAGGAAGGCGACGCTAACCATCTTTGATATGGCAGTGTCGCTAAACAGCAACAATAAGAGTCTTCTATCTTCTGGCACTGTGTTATGTTATGCACTGTTTCGGGCACAGCGTCTGTCTGTCCCCTGGAGCTCATTACTCTATAACCTCGGTCTCATCTAGAAGCCGATCTCTGCGCTCGACCTCTAGAGATGACTTTTTGGTTGTGCAACTTGTGCGTGCTCGATCTGCCACATGACAGCGTCGGGCTTTCTCGATCGCGCATGCCTCTTGTGTACCGGTTGCCTACTTCTCTTTGGAACGGTCTCTTCCCTATTATTAGCACCGGTGAGTATGCTGGTCTCCCTGATGTGGCTTTTGTGGGCGCTGAGAAATTCTCGAAGATTTACATTGCATTACATTTACATTACATTATATGGCTGGTCTTCTCTTCCATGAGACTTTTTGGCTATATATGAACTACCTAATAGCCTTTCTTACTGATAGCGCATATAAAATTATATATATATATATATATATATATATATATATATATATATATATATATATATATATATATATATATCATCATCATGTATATATATGTGCTCAAGGCGCACTCTATAAGCTTGACAGATAGCACTCCTCTCGCTCTCTCTGCCCGTCGGCCTATATCTTTATCTATGTCTCTGTCTCTGTCACTGTCTCTGTCTGTCTCTCTCTGTCTTTCTCTCTCTCTCCCCAGCGTAACATATGCTCGCGCGTCGTGCCTCTCTTCGACTCTTCGTTAGTGGAACGGTCTTCACGGGAACGTTTTCCAGTTGACCAACATTTGTTGACCAACATCGCTATCTGCCGAGCATTGACAAAAAAATAACGGTTGCGAATCAACTTCAACCGTATCTATAGGTAATCTATGAGTGCGGAATCCGGTCCGTCGTTATTTTATTTCACGCTTACCTTGAGAAGAAGATAATCGGTGCTTCTGGCTCCAACAGAGACACAGCCCAGCGGACAGAAAAAGGAACAACTGGTGGGTGAGCGCTGAGCAGTCTTTCCAGTCACCAACGTATCAGTCTCGTCCAATTACCCCTAGGCTCGTCTCATATCTAGGTGCGCAAGGCCTGACAGTTGCCGCGCCGCTGGGCATGCGAGGCAGAGAGAGAGATACCAGCGCGCGAGCAATCCGCATCCACACCAGTCGTCACCTGTTCGAACGACGCGCAGCCTCCGCAACCCCAGCAGCAGCACCGTCAAGAGACTGTCCTCAGCATCCTCAACGCCGGTTGAAGCCACCACCACCCGTCAGCAGCTCGACGTCTCTCCGCTGCGCCGCACGCCTTGACCAGCGCCCGTGCAGCAGCAGACAGCTTTGCACGACGCGGCTCATTAATTATTCATGAGATTACGTCCATCTGATGCTGCGCAACGCCGGCGATTAATTATTCATGAGCGACGTCATCGCAGGCGGCGCTGACCACTCAGAGCCGGAGCAACAACTATTTATTCATGATGTACGTCACCGTGCAAGGCGACGCCAGCGCCACGGGCTCATAATCATGTAGAGACGCGCGCGGACGTCGCGGGAAAAGGAAGCGGTTGTTATGACAACGGCTGTGGACGATTCGTGGCATGGCTGAAGATCTATGGAGGGAGGGAGAATAGGAACGACGGTGTGTGCAGTGAATTACGCCGACCACATGTATATGTATAGGCCCTAACACAGGAGACCACATGCACTGATTGATTATGAAAGTGCATGCGGATAGGCCTACAGCGTCCGTTTTCAACGGCCTCGTCGGCCAGATTGCCGAATAGTTTGCACAGGACGTAGCGTACTTGGGGACAATATTAATGGCGTCATTGCCCCATCTTCCGGTGAACAAAGATGAACGACCCGATTCGCAAGACAATTGTTTGAGGACGCCATATATGAATAATCGTCATTTGTTGACCTACAATCTTGGTCAACGAGACAAGCCATCACCACTTGATGGCCCTCCTGCCGGACACCGTAAATTTCGGGTTTTTATGCAACGCTAACGTGGAGTTGGTTTGTCTACCACTCAACCCTACACTATGGTACACGCGCCTCACCATTGTCCAAACTTCACATTGCTCTAATATTTTACGCATTTGAGTGGCACTGTATAAATTTATAATTGAAATAAGTAAAAAAGCCACTGAAATCATAGCAGACGACAGCGTAAATATAGCAGGGAAACAGAACGTATACATGGCCGAGTGACATTAACATATCATTACATATAATTATGGTAATGAAGACACAGCATCCTTCGGCAAAACTTTGTGTACGCCAAATCAAGAGGATGACAGTTGACCACAAACGACAAGCAAACAGTAGAATAAAAGAAGACTGCAAAGCAACATGAACTATCAAAGGTGGCCCACATGATAAGGCAACAACAGCACAGTAAGACAACAATACTGTAGTATAAAATTATGCAATAGCAAACATTAAATTGTACAACAGGGCAATAACGTACTTGAGAAAAAACAACAGCATCGCCACCACGCACAAGTATACAACGAGTCAGAATACGACCTGGCAACGTGTTTAATTAACTACGCCAATTTTCCTACAAGGTTACAATTATCCAAAGACACACATGCTGAAGCAAACTGGGTCAATAAATTTAATTTGTAAAGATGAGTTTCAAATTGAACAAAACTTTAACACTGTGGCAGCTCTCTCATAGGATGGTGACAGGTAGGCCTACTATTTAAAATACTCTTGACCTGACTAACGACCTGCCAAAAAATCTTTGGAATTTTTAACATCTTCTTCACATTTAATTTATTCAATCTGCTGAATAACTTCCATTATCTAAACACAACCTGCTGAGTGTGTATAGCTGGTGCCGCCACTGCCTTAACTAGAATCAAATTGGAAGCGTAACATGCCTTAAAAATGAAATGACTGTTCATTTACAATTACAGCCTCTCGATGAGGTGTTTGAACGCAAAGTAATATCTGTCATCAAATGATCCAATTTATAACAAGTATAGGGCTAAGGATGCCGATGCCGCCGACGGTTTGTGCGGGATCGTGGGATTCGTGGCTAAGACGAGAGCTAGAAGGGGCTAAGGGGCTAAGATTGCCGATCCCGTCGACGGTTTGGGCGAGATCGTGGATAAGACGAGAGCTGGAAGGGGCTAAGGTTGCCGATCCCGTCGACGGTTTGGGCGAGATCGTGGATAAGACGAGAGCTGGAAGGGGCTAAGAAGCTAAGATTGACGATCCCGCCGACAGTTTGTGCGGGATCGTTGCCAAGACGAGAGCTGGAAGGGACAAACGGACAATGGATACCGATCAAATTTAAAATCAAATCTCTTCATTATCGTGTGTTCAAACGAAGAAATTCCGACGGACTTTCGTTGTCTAGCATCTCCATCATAGGCTGGTTAGAAAAATGACGATTTTCAAGTGAGGTCGAATTTCAGAAAAATCGCTGACCCGGGAATCGTCGTTTCTGGAAAAAATTCGTCAATTTTTGACTATATATATGTCAGAATGGATTTAAATGGGCTTTTCTGAGTCCGGGGACTAATGCAGTCTGCGACTAGAACAAAACAAGCTAGAATATCGCGATAATATTGACTGATTTCCGCAAAATACGAAACGGTAATTTTTCGAAAATTTTCAAAATCAAATTTCTTCATTGTCGTGTGTTCAAACGAAGAAATTCCGACGGACGGTCGTTGTTTAGCATCTCCATAATAGGCTGGTTAGAAAAATGACGATTTTCAAGTGAGGTCGAATTTTGGAAAAATCGCTGACCCGGGTATCGTCGTTTCTGGAAAAAATTCGTCAATTTCTGACTATCTCAGAATGGATTTAAATGGGCTTTTCTGAGTCCGGGGACAAATACAGCTCGGTCTTTGATTTTACCCCAATACTACACCATTGCTATAACGCAAAAGTATAGAACAGCTCGGTCTTTGATTTTACCCCAATACTACACCATTGCGATAACGCTAAGGTATAGAACAGCTCGGTTTTTGATTTTACCCCCTTTACTACACCTTTGCAATTGCGCTAATGTATAGAACAGCTCGGTCTTTGGTTTTACCCCTATACTATACCTTTGCCATGGCGCTAAGCTATAGAACAGCTCGGTCTTTGATTTTACCCCCTATACTATACCTTGGCCTTTCTACACCTTTGCCATTGCGCTAAAGTATAGAACAGCTCGGTCTTTGATTTACCGCTATACTCTACCTTGGCCTTGGCGCTAAGGTATATAACAGCTCGGTCTTTGATTTTACTCCAATACTACACCATTGCTATTACGCTAAAGTATGGAACAGCTCGGTCTTTGATTTTACCCCCTATACTACACCTGGGCATAGCGGATATGTTCGTTACCTTGCAGCAGAAGGGTTGGGGTTCGAATCCACCGCAATCCGCCGTGTAGGGACCTTGAGCAAGTCTTTAACTCGCAATTTCTCAGCGCTTCGGCGTGAAACTCCGAATCAGTGTCCGCGCTGTTAGTCGGGAGCGCTTCTGAGTAATAGTCATGAAGAGGCGCTATAACAAGGGCTCCGTATTTCATTCCCATCACCTACTTTTCAGCTGCATTAAAGACCTGAAGCTACAGTACTTTTACTCCTTCACGCTTGCATTGTTTACTTTGAGTAGTTCTCTAGATGTCGCCGCATTCGCTGACCCCCAACTGAGTACTGACCCCACTTTCACTCTCCCACCAATAGAGCTGTTATCGGCTTCGGTCTGCGTCTGTTAATTTGATTTTACCAGTGACGGAATGTCCCAACACTAATTAAGTACGTCGTCCAGCGAGGCTATGAATCAACTCTGCCCATGCGTGCGCTTTGGCAGTGCCAACCTCAAGCCTGGGTAAAGCAGGAGGGCGACACTTCATTGATTCATTGATTCGTTGATTCATTCATTCATTCATTTAATGAATGTATACAGCGTTCATTCAAAAAATCCACTCAGAAGCGCTCCCAGTCCAACAACGGTGAGACAAATAAGTTTTAAGTAGCTTGTTAAACACTGACGAGTCAGCCCTAGGTGCTAGTAGGTAGGCCTAACACAGGCGCACCTCCAACGGAAGACTATTCCATAGTCCATACAGATGGACCTATACAACTGAAAATGCACGACGCTGAGAGGTTGAGGTTCCAACACGCGGGGTCAAAAGTTTCCCACTAGAGGCAGGGCAAAGGGTTCTGTGAGCCAGGACAACCAGTGGCGGCGCCAGGATTTCAGCTTAAGGACAGGGCCGGATTAAAAAATGTGGGGCCCTGTTCGGGAACTTTTTGCGGATCTTCGGACGAAAATTCTGACGACGTTTTTTCAGTCGTTTGGTCGAAATATACCGCTTTTGCCCTTCCAAAAATAGCTGACTACTTTTTTTAGTCGTTTGGTCGAAATTTGCTCAAAATATACAAATTTTCGTGGAAAAAATTATTTTTCCACATGTGTGGGGCCCCCTAAAGTGTGAGGGCCCCTGTTCGGCCGAACATGTTGAACATGCCTTAATCCGGCCCTGCTTGAGGGGCTGAAGTCTCGCGGAGGAAAGTTAACATTTACATCCGCCTAAATTTCTGACGACCTTTTTTCAATCATCGGCCGAAATTACTTAAATTTCAATGTAAAAAGCGTATGTTTTTATAGGGGGGCTTAGCCTTTGATAGGGGGGCTTAGTCCCCTATCCCCCACTAGCGCCGCCACTGAGGACAACAGATATTGGACAGCAGAGGTCACAACCAATGAGACAACGCCGAATCAGTAAAGCAATTCTATATTCTATAATTATTCGATTCGCTGTGAGACAGGGAGCCAGCGTAGATTATCATGCATGACAGATAAGACAGGTATTCGCCCAATTAGCCGGACTGGATCACATAGCGTCGATACACTGAAACAACGAGGATTATTGACCACGGCTAACTATTTCACAACATGGGCGGAGACTTAGGGGGACGGGGGGACGGTCCAGTGGCGGCGCCAGGATTTCAGTTTCGGGGGGCTGAAGCCCGCGGCAAAATGTTCCATTTCCATCCGCCAAAATTTCTGACGACCTTTTTTTTAGTCATCACCAGAAAATCGTGGATATTTCAATGTAAAAATAATTCAGATGTCCATTTTTTAGGGGGGGCTGAGCCTCTTGTAGGGGCCTAGCCCCCCAGACACCCCCCTAGCGCCGCCACTGGGGCGGTTCCCTCAGTGGATGTGGTGGGGGACGGTTCGTGCATTTGCCCCCCCCCCCCAGTTAAGTGTTAGCCTGCCAGTAAAGGACGACCGCAATTTCATCCCACGTATTTTATATCGACGAGAAGAAAAATCGTCCCTCTGATCTTCTCATTCCTAACCAACTTACTAGCTTTTACTAAAGATGACATTTTTAAATACTTTTATATTAAGTTTTACATCTCTTATGTACCCATGATCCATGGCCTGCCATGAGGTCCCGTATGCACTTTGGTGTTGGGGGAGTTTCTCACTTCCAATCAGTCAGTGGGTCTCTGGACATGAAAAATCACCGAGGTGCTTGTCCGCCCTGACGTCACGAATGGCGCAATTGCAAAATCCAATATGGCCGCCACCGGCCATATTGGAAAATTAGTATTTATTATTTCTTACACGATATGCACGTGTAATAACTCTAATATTACTAATTCAGGTACGTAGAATCCATTTCTGATATTGATTTTGGCATCCGGGGTCATCTGAAGGTCATACGGTCATTTTCAAGGTCATTTAATACATATTTTTCATTTATTACAGCATATGAACGTGTAATACCTCAAATAATACTGATTCAGGTATGCAGAATTCATTTCTGATATTGATTTTGTCATCCGGGGTCATCTGAAGGTTAAAGGGTCAACGTCAAGGTCATTCTTGATTTTTTCATTACTTACATCATATGCACGTGTAATACCTGAAATGTTACCGATTCAGGTATGTCGAATTCCTTTAGACTATGATATTGTTTTTGTCATCCTGGGTCATCTGAAGGTCATAAGGTCATTGTCAAGGTCATTGTCAAGGTTATTGTGTCGCATTAATGATGCGGATTATAACTTGACCTAATACTGACATTTTCTTGGAAGCAGTGCACCGAAGTTTTCTTCCCATCTGGAAAGCCCTCGCTGGATGTGGCCTCTGATCTCGCTGCTTGTAGGAGGAAGAGCGTCGATTCCGACTGTGAATGTGATATAGTTTTCTAGTCTCAGCTGGTCGAACGTCTTACAGGTTTATTTGACCTTGCTCCAGCCCAGATACGTACCAAGTTCTTCTGTGCTAATGCTGCATCTTGTTCTAACAGCGTGTCTGTCTCTCCAAAGTTTGTTATGTACTGTACTGGGTCGCAGACTAAAGCTGCGTGTTTAGATTCCACCTTACTCATGCAATCGTCTCCTGTCAACACATGTGACTTGATGACTGCTTTGGCCAGGGATGCTCCACGTTCAGAAACCGCTTGATGAAGAGGAAGCATTCGCCGATGTTCACCAGTGCCATACTGCTGCCACATCTCCTGGAACCCCAGGTCAATGAAGTATGGTGTGTAGCAATGATGCGAAAGTGTCCGTGTCGTTTGAGACTACGACAAATCTCTTGCACCGTTGCACACAAACAGCCAAGGCTGTCCAGTGTATACGTGCACCACCAGCCTGGCATTCGCCTTCTTGATCCAGTTCAACAGGTCTGGGATCTCTTCTCCGCCAGTCGACATTGCGAGAAGCGCTTCATCTTCAGAAACAAGAGAGCTGTCAATGACTGTAATCTTGCCATAATTTATATGCTCGATTGCTAGCAATATCTCTATCCAGAATCTGCAGATTTTGCTCGTTTTCCAGCGATGCCTAGAACTTTTCAAGTTCATGAGGAATTGGAGTGTAGATCTGTTCATGCTGAAAATTTCGATGCCTCGATCATGTTGTGTCAACACACCGCATGCGCTCCCCTTTCTTAAGAGACATCTCAATGTAGGAGTCGAGTACCAGATGGACGTAGTTCACATTTTGGCAAAAGGGAGAAGCTGAGGTTATGACGGCCTCGATAACCCTACCAATATTGGAGAATTGCGTGAGTGGCAGCTGTCGAATCCTAGACATAAAATCTACCACAACATGAGTGTCAATCTAAATCTCTCCCACAAGTAGCGACTTGTTGGTGTGAGCTGGAATATAGCCATCAAATAATGGAGACGCTGAGACCAAATTGTGTGAAAGTATCCGCCTGATGCACATACCCGTTCTTTAGCAATGCCCATGTTCCTATGTGCCTCTGCTCTGTCCTAGGATGACAGTTCATTCCTCTCCTTTCTATTGATGATGCTGTCTTCTGAGGCTGGTAAGTGAACCGTGGCAGTTTCGAAAATCGATATGTCATCCGAATTTTCTTTGTCTTCTTTACTAAGCGATCCCATCTGTCCGAGCGGTAGGCATTATTGCCATCCTCGAGAAAATGAACTTGGAGCATCCCTGGCCAAAGCGGTCATCAAAGCACATGTGTTGACAGGAGCGTCTGCACGAGTAAGGTGGGATCCAAACACGCTGCTTTAGTCTGCGACCCAGTACAGTATCTAACAAACTTTGGAGAGACAGACACGCTGTTAGAACAAGATGCAGCATTAAGTATAGAAGTGGTGGTGGTGACGGGACAGGTGTGGTTCTCTTGGCGCCGTATATGACTGCCTCTATAGAGTCCGTCGATCGCTTGTCTCAATGCATGTGTGCTTGTCTTTGTCAAAGCGCTGTGTTGCAAGCAATCGTACAATTGCCTGTAACTTGTGATCATGTATTGTTATCATCATCTCATGTACAGCGCCCTTTCCTTTGGCCTCGGCTGAGCTATGGCGCTATATAAATCGTCTTATTATTATTGTTATCATCATCATCATCATCATCATCATCATCATCATCATCGTCATCATCGTCATCATCATCATCACCACCACCATCATCATCACCATCATCATCATCATCATCATTAGAAGTACTTGTTACGTATCTGGGCTGGAGCAAGGTCAAATACAACCTGTAAGACGTTCGACCAGCTGAGACTAGAAAACTATATCACATTCACAGTCGGAATCGACGCTCTTCCTCCTACAAGCAGCGAGATCAGAGGGCACATTCAGCGAGGGGCTTTCCTGGTGCACAGAGCATGCCAACTACTTGCAATACACAATGAGCGCGAGGCAAAACTAGAGCCATTAAATCGCAGATGGGAGGAAAACTTCGGTGCACTGCTTCCAAGAAAATGTCAGTATTAGGTCAAGTTATAATCCGCATCATTAATGCGACACAATGACCTTGACAATGACCTTGACAATGACCTTATGACCTTCAGATGACTCCGGATGACAAACGCAATATCATAGCCTAAATGAATTCGACATACCTGAATCGGTAACATTTCAGGTATTACACGTGCATATGATGTAAGTAATGAAAAAATCAAGAATGACCTTGACGTTGACCCTATAACCTTCAGATGACCCTGGATGACAAAATTAATATCAGAAATGAATTCTGCATACCTGAAGCAGTATTATGTGAGGTATTACACGTTCATATGCTGTGATAAATGAAAAATATGTATTAAATTACCTTGAAAATGACCGTATGACCTTCAGATGACCCCGGATGACAAAATCAATATCAGAAATGAATTCTACGTACCTGAATTAGTAATATTAGAGTTATTACACGTGCATATCGTGTAAGAAATAATAAATACTAATTTTCCAATATGGCCGGTGGCGGCCATATTGGATTTTGCAATTGCGCCATTCGTGACGTCAGGGCGGACAAGCACCTCGGTGATTTTTCATGTCCAGAGACCCACTGACTGATTGGAAGTGAGAAACTCCCCCAACACCAAAGTGCATACGGGACCTCATGGCAGGCCAAGGACTACCATGTGCGGTGTGTCACTTTGCTTTGTTATTAAACGAATACATACAGGACAAGTACACACTTCGCGAAACACACTGTGTGAGGTTTTAACGTTAGAAGATGAAGAAGAGATCCTCGAAGAACAAGGTGATGGCTAAAAAAAGAAAAAAGTCATCAACTTTTGTGGGCAGAGAAAAATGGGTTTTTTCGTCGCCATTTGACGGATGACTAAAAAAGGTCGTCAGAATTTTCGCCGGCAAAACAATGGAACATTTCGTAGGCGACTCAGCCATTCGTCCGCCCAAAATCTTCAGCTGTCCCCCCCAGTGCCTAAAGTGTGTAAAAATAAGTGCCTGAACGCCCCTTTACCTTTCCAGTCTGTGCTCGCCAATAAGTGGCTGGACGGCGTTCAGATTGTAAAACAAGTGCATGGACGCCGTCCATGACCGTCCAGGCACACTTTAAGCACTGTTTCCCCCGCAAGTCTCCGCCCACGTTCCTCAAAGCTAAATCAGCAGGGTCTATATCAACCCTGCCGCTTCTCATGCAGGTTTCTTAATTATAATATTAATATATTGTTACATACTTTGCGATACATCCGACAATCTCGGGGTTAAGGACAATTTAAAGCAAGATCTTACTCCTTTAAAAAGGTGTCGTAAATATCTGTGCGAGTAACGTTTAGTGGCGCATATTAGATTCCCGCGAAAAACGACATGTTTGGCTAATAATAAATTATTATGAATGACCTCAGCGTTGGGTATACTCATACTGTTCCGCCACTGTTCGCACTCTAAGAGTGTCAGTCATGCATAGGCGCAATCATGTCCTAAAAGTTGGGGGACCATAATGAATCACGTCCTAAAAGTTGGGGGACCATAATAATAAAGCTAGGGAACCACTCAAAAGTTGGGGGGACGCGTCCTGTGGGTCCCATATGGTGGTTGCGCCTATGCAGTCATGGGCGGAGACTTAGGGAGACAGAGGGAGGTTTACCTCAATGGATGTGGTGGTGCGGCTCATGCATTTGTCCCCCCAAATAATATTAATAAAGCGACACTCGAAAGCCAAGCGAAGGGCACCAGTTTATTCACGAGCGCTGTCAACTTATTCACGACTGAATGCCCATGGCTGACTTATAGTTAACTAGCTTAATTACCCGGCGTTGCCCGGCAAATTTAGGATTCGTCCCGCGCCCGGCAAATCTACTTTCCTACACCCACTTGACCCCATCCTACTGCCCACCCACCTTTTTTCCCACCCGACCCAACCCACCCCACCCCACCACACCTCACCCCACCCATGGGCGGAGTTTGGTTTACGTTTGGGGGGGGGGGCTAAAAGCTTGGTCCAGAAGGCGCGGCGCCAAAGAAATTTTTCGAATGACCTTTTTTAGTAGTCAAGTTCAAATCTCGTGAAAGTGATTATTTCCCGGCCGAAAACGTTGATGACCTTTTTTAGTCATTAGTTGAAAGTCAGTGTTTAATCTAGACGTCTCTGGGGGGGGAACTTTCCCCCCCCAGGATTGACATTTCCCCCCCAGAAAAATTTGACAAAATGTTATTGGTTTTTAGTAACTTTTTCATCGTTGTTTTACCTGAAGTGTTATAATATAGCGTGATATTATTTACTATTATATATGATTATAATGACTTTATTTACTACTATAATATACGATACTATCATGTTGCAATGACTATAACTTACTGTATATATTTAGATAAAAACTATTTTTTCTAACTAAAAACAGAGATGACATCTCCTCCAGAAAAATTTCTCAAAATGATAATAGTATTTAGTTGCTGTTTAGTGTTTACATCATTGCATTACATGAACTGTTATAATAATATACCGTAATATTATTTACTGCTACATGGTTGTAGTAATTAGTTACTGTTATATTATATGACAAAATCCAGGAAAAATTAGTATAATTTACTGTTAATATTTGTACAAATACTATTTTTGTACAACTGAATGGCTATCAAGTGCTATCCTTCACATTTTAAACTGTCAAATTTCAAAATGTTTTGGTCCTATTATCTGAACACCTAGTAAAACAACATCATTGCTACAAGACTAGTGGCTTCTTGATTTTGGTACCGGTAGTTTATTGGCTCTTGGTAGATTTGTGTACCATTAAATATGATTTTGGAAAGTGTGTACTGGTCAGCAACTCAGGGCAATATGGAGAAACTAGGATAAGCTGACAGTTTCTGATTACAGTGCTGAAAAGTCAGCTTATTTACTCATGCAAACAGTAATTCATTAGAATAACCCAGCAACAGCAGAACTGAGCTGCTGAACTCGATACAAAAAGATATTTTTTATTGTAATTTTAATTATATAATATATATATTGAAATCCTAAAACACTTGTTATCAGTACTGAAATAATGGAGTTATTTTGCTAAAAATTAATGGCATCTTCAAAGGGTACCATTGCAATGTGAAAATTCAAGAAGTTTCTAATGAGTCACTGAAAAAGTAGGTTACAGCTATTTTGTTAAGATGACACCTTAAAATGCTGCCATCCATTGCAATGTGGAAATTCAAATAGTTTCTAATGGGTCACTGAAAAGGTACTGCTATTTTGTTAAGATGACACCTTAAAATGCTGCCATTGCAATGTGAAAATTCAAAAAATTTCTAATGGGTCACTGAAAAAGTACAGCTAATTTGTTAAGATGACACCTTAAAATACTGCTATTGCAATGTGGAAATTAAAAAAGTTTCTAATGGGTCTCTGAAAAAGTACAGCTATTTTGTTAAGATGACACCTTAGAATGCTGCCATTGCAATGTGAAAATTCAAAAAATTTCTAATGGATCACTGAAAAAAGTACAGCTAATTTGTTAAGATGACATCTTAAAATACTGCCATTGCAATGTGGACATTCAAAAAATTTCTAATGGGGAGGGGGATTTGCCCTCTCCCCATTACCCCCCCCCCCCGTCAGTGCGCTACGCGCCTCACGAGCGTCCTTCGGACGCTCAATTGTCTCCCTCCCCCCCAGAAACCTCAATTCCCCCCCCCCAGCGGAGGGGGACTAGATTAAACACTGGTTGAAAGTGATTGGGGGCTAAGCCCGAAAAAACCATTTACAAGGTAAAAACATGACTATGGGGCTTCTTGGGGGTTTAGCCCCCTAGTCCTTGATAAACTCCGCCCCTGATCCCACCTCACCCCACCACACTCCGATCTCCACCGGTACGCCACCCGTGAAATTTGTTTTTTCCGGAAAATTTCAAAATACATCCATACAAACAAACAGAAGGACAAACGTTCAGAAATAAAATATAGATTATTGCTAGCTTATGGTGACTAGGGCTAGCTTATGGGGAGGGGTTACTCTTCCTCAATTATCACCACAGATAAATGACATTATTTATTAATAATTATAATTATAATTATCTTCGTTTATTGACATTCTATCTGACAAACCGCAGAACGATTACAGGTACAAGTTATACGAAATACGGCCTGCTTCGCAGGACACGCAGGTCGGCTACAACAGGTTCGGTAACTTAACACTAATGGCCTAAGTGCTGGAACGCTTATGATCGGCCAAGCCAAAAGTGGGAGGGGCGATCTATTTTTATACCACAATGTAATAATTATTTATACTCTGTTTAGTCTAGTCTCAGGTTTATTCCAGGTCGGAGGCTTCACGTGGTTTTCACTGAGACCCGTTGGGGTAAGGAAAAATTGCGGATATGAAGGAAAGTCTGCTGGAGACAATGATGATAATACGTTTATTACGAGGTTTCATTACAATGATGATAGCCTCAACCAAAGACATTCTGACAGTTATGCAGTTTCATTAAGTTTGTGTAAATGCACTAATGTCTCGGAGCAGAGATACTATTATATACATAGAGAGATACAGATACACATATTTAGGCCTATTTTCAGTGGTTGATACGTACTTTAAGTGCATAGGCCTATGCAGTATACACAAGTGAAAGTGTCATTAGAGCTATCGTATGCATAGCATTGTTTCCGCTTGCTGATGCAGTTACGTGGCGCCGCGTGGCGAATGTGTCGAAAACTGTTGTTGTCGTTCGCCCAGAGCGCGACGTCCAAACTCCGAAGCATTTAGCGATGGAGCCGTGGTCATCGCCCCCAGGCAGGCGACATGCAAACACATGCAGATGGTCATCTATAAAATATGCCAGTTATATATATATATATATATATATATATATATATATATATATATATACTAGGATGGCCAATCCATGTCCTTCAGATCTGTATGAAAGCATATTTATAAACCTACAGTATAAAAAAAATAAGGATATTCTGCTAGGCGCTATATATAGACCACCGAGTGGTAATTTGAATACTTTTAACACTGACTTTGACATGCTAATTGATTCTTTAACTGACAAAAGACACAAGAATAAGCGACTATTTCTAATTGGTGATTATAATATTGATTTATTAGCCCTAGATTCTCATACCCCTACCCAAGCTTTTATGGAAAGCATGTCTGCTCATCACCTTATCCCTTTAATTCACCATCCAACCAGAATCACCATGACAACTAGTACCCTTATTGATAATATCTTTACTAACTCTGCTGATATGGTGACTAACTCCGCTATATTAATAAGTGACATATCTGACCATCTACCCATAATTACCTGGTTACATAACGAACCCCATTTATATGTCAATGCAACAAAATCAGAGTTAGTTAGAACTATAACACCAGAGACGATTGCTAAATTTAATACCTTGATATCTAATGCTGACTGGAATCCTGTAATCATGCAGTGTAAAGAGAATAATACTGATCTAGCTTACTCATCTTTTATAAATATCATTAAATTATATTATGACCTGGCCTTTCCTTTAAAAGCAAAGCAAATACT
This sequence comes from Lumbricus terrestris, assembly GCA_949752735.1. Classification (NCBI taxonomy): domain Eukaryota; kingdom Metazoa; phylum Annelida; class Clitellata; order Crassiclitellata; family Lumbricidae; genus Lumbricus; species Lumbricus terrestris. The sequence continues at coordinate 26,050,098 of OX457047.1, forward strand.
GAAAAAAGATACTTTTCGGCATCCCTGGATGACTTCTGGTCTAATGAAATCGGTTAAAAAGAAAGAAAAACTATATATAAAATATATTAAGAATCCTACTGTAATGAATAAGGAGAACTTTATAAAATATCGAAATAAATTCAAAATAATTCGTACGGAGATAGAACGGCAGTACTATGCGGAAGAATTTAGTAAAAATAGCAGTGATTTAAAGAAAACTTGGCAAATAATTAAATCTATTATAAGTAATCAAGAAAAAACTTCCATAATCAAGGAATTAAAGATTAATGAAGCCACAATTGAAGACCCCAAACTTATAGCTGAAAAATTTAACAATTACTTTATAGAACTGCCAAAATCATTATCAATTAAAATTCCCCAAGCCACTAAACCATTTCACAACTTCATGCCTCCATCATCACTGAATTCCATTGTTATTCTGCCAACTGACACCCAGGAAATTTTATCTATTAATAAGACGTTAAAAATTACTCATAGCTCCGGACCAGATGAACTTGACCCAAAAATATTATCCCCATTAATGGATTTTTTTGCAGTACCACTTGCTGAACTAATTAACTGTTCGTTCAGAACTGGATTGGTACCAATTGAAATTAAAATGGCAAAGATAACTCCAATACATAAACAAGGCAGTAAATCGGAAATTTCTAATTATAGACCAGTATCAGTACTAAATTTCTTTTCTAAATTTTTTGAAAGGACAATGTACAATAGACTTTTTTCCTTTATAACGCACAGTAAACTCTTGTATCCACTTCAGCACGGATTTCAACCGGGACATTCTACGTCCATGTCCCTTCTTGACATACAAGATAAAATATCTAAAGCTATGGACAATAATGAATTCTCTATCGGTATTTTTTTAGACCTTGCTAAAGCTTTTGATACTGTCGACCACAAAATTCTTACTGCAAAATTAGAACACTATGGAATAAGGGATTTAGCTCTGGACTGGTTTAAAAGCTATTTGAACAGTCGTTATCAACAAGTCCTGTGTAATGGTAACCTCTCTGATCTTAAACTAATTTTCTTTGGTGTACCTCAAGGATCCATACTCGGGCCTCTGTTATTTTTAATCTACATCAATGACCTACCTAACTCATCGACTCTTCTACACTACATCCTTTTTGCAGACGATACTAATGCCTTCATATCTCATGCTTCGTATGACCATCTAATATCACTTGTAAATGAGGAATTGTCCCTAGCCAATGATTGGTTTAGGGCTAACAAGTTGTCACTAAATTTGTCAAAAACTAACTATATTTTATTTAGAACTTCTAAAAAATTAATTCCAAATTCGAAGAGGGAAATTTTAATTGATGACACAATAATTCCTTCTGTTTCATCAACTAAATTCCTTGGAGTTCACATAGATCAACATTTAAAATGGAACACACATATCCTAGAAATTACTAAGAAAATCTCAAAAAACATAGGAATACTCAGAAGAATATCTTATTTGCTTCCACCACATATTCTGCGACAATTATATTCTACGTTAATTCATCCTTACTTAACATACTGCAATTTCATCTGGACTTCCACCTATGACACCCACTTGTCCAGTCTTAGAACACTCCAGAAGATGGCCATAAGAATTATTACTAAGTCTTCGTACAATGCCCATACAAAGTCTTTATTTTTAGAACTAAATCTCTTAAATATAACCCAAATAAGAACAGCTCAAACCCTGGAATTTATGTATAAATTTAATAACAACTTACTACCTACTGCCTTTACAGACTACTTTCCTACAGTCAAACACACTCATTTTACTAGAACTTATCGGGATTACATAAGTGTTTATCCAAGAACTAACATACGGAAATTCTCCATTAAATATCAAGGTCCATTAATCTGGAATAATTTACCGGCTACTTTTAGAACTGTAAAACCCTTTTCCCACTTTAAACAATTAATCAAAGCACACATTGCAAAAAATGAAGTATGTCTCTAGGAATATAGAAGTTAACTGTCGTTTACTCTTTTCTTTTTCTTTTTGTATTACTTGTTCATTATAATTTTTTTATATAATCTTTCAGCCCTAATTGCTGATCTCCCAGCATCTTATAAGGTTAATCTTGAAAGTAGGGCCCCTACCCAGCGGGATTTTTTTTCCCTTCAGGGGTTCCGTTTGTTTTCCATGAACTGTTAGTTGCATTGAATTGTTTATGTTCTGTTATTATATTTGTAGTATACTGATCTGCTTAAAAAAATAGAACTGTGTACAATTGTCTTGGGAGCAATAAAAAAAAAAAAAAAAAAAAAAAAAAAAAAAAAAAAAAATATATATATATATATATATATATATAGCACTTATATAGGCATATAAATAGGTCGACTTTTATATAGTGTTCGATAGTCCCTGCGTTTTACAAATTTCCTACAATGCACAATGCTAAATTATTGTTATTCGTACATCTTGTGTGCCGTCATCTGGCGAAAGCACCAGAAACCTTTTAAAATGCATCGGCCTAATATCTCTTGCCAAGAGCGCAACTGTACATTGTACAAACGCCAGCGCATTTAGCACTGCACGGTAGTCGTCGCACTCCAAACAGACGATGCCATATACACGTGTGTGCACACAGACACATAGGCACACACATATAATATGTATGCAAGCATATACATAATCATGTACATTTCATGCAGTTTCTCTGAATAAAATGCATTACAGGTGGACCAATATCTCGGAGTATATATGCATACATATACACACCAATATACACATACACACATATTTATACATGCTAGGACTATTCACAATGTTTGATAATTACTCAGTGTCTCTGAACGAATAGTTGTTATTCTATTTTAGTATGCTGACCCAGCCTGACCGTCATGTGGCGGTCTCTGGCGAAAGTGCCAGAATTAGTGCAATCGCAATCGTAATCGTGAACTCGGAATTTCTAAAGTGCCACTCGAAAACCTTGCGCGGGGTACCAGCTTATTCACGAGCGCTGCTTGAGTTAGAAGGGTTGTCCGTGAGAGTAGTCCGTGGTGGTCAGGGTCGACTTGCGTGTATACATATAGCCCAGAGCGCAACTGCATTTAACACTGGAGTCAATGACACCTATGATATTTTATTATAGGTCCGTGTATAATAATAATAATATAATATTTTCTTTTAATGATTCAATATGACACACCGCAGAATGACTATAAGTACAGGTTATACGAAATACGGCCCAAGGGCATTAATTTATTAAAGTTTCTGTTAGCTGCCATTGCTTTGCTGTTGTGTTGCTTGACTCGGGTTCTGCTAAAAAAAAATAAAGATAGCCCCTCCTACTTCTGGCTTGGCCGAACAAGGAGTCATTAGGCCATTAGGCCAGTAGGCCTACTTAGGCCATTAGTGTTAAGTTACCGAACCCACTGCTGTAAAGCCGACCTGCATGTCGGTCGCGTGGTTGACACTCAGTTTAACGAGTGTTATTCTATAATTAAAGTAGGCCTATGCTGACCGTCATGACTGTGTAGTAATCGTTTGCAGCCGTGCAAGTAGCTGCGCTATAAAAGTTTGAAGACAGAGTTGGCACATGACGGACCTAACTGGCCAATCAGCTGCGTTTGTTTTGTTTTGAGTGGGAGCGGCGCAAAAATAAAGGAGTGACGAATAACACGTGCTTAAATTTTTAGTGAGTCGCAATTCGCCGAAGAAGTCTTGGGTTTGTCTGAAAAATGTCGCTGACGGTGCAACGAGACGACGAAATTCTACCTACTCCTTCTGCCGAAACGGTGAATTCGTAATTCGTACTATTTTAAGTTAAGCCATAAGTAGAAAATAACGCCTATCATATTGCGTAGGATATTGAAATAATGTATTCAGGCCATGGTAGCCTATGCCGTATTGTTCATAATAATATGGCTTCTGCCTGTTAGCTAATTAATTATTATTGGCATTCGCGTTAAAGCTAATTCTATTTTAATTTGTCCAGACAGCCGACCTTTTTAGTTCTATAGGCTTGTGTGCTCATTCGACCTTAGCACTGTGTAGAGATGAAATATTGTCATTTTCTTGTCTAGACACGAAGTCACATGTCCTAATAAACTCTGTCATAATCTCATCACTGATAGCTTAGTCTCTAAGGAGTTGACCGTGCAATGGACAATATTATCGTCCCACCAACAGTTCCTATAGATTATCATCGACTCGAAAAGTACAACTACGACTGCACTACGACTCAGTTTCATGAACGGTCCATAGTCGTAATTTAACTCTGACTGCATTGCATAAATTGTATGTACAGTGCTTGGACATATTACTGCACATCTCACAATTAGACCAAAGATTTCTCTCCGATGCTATCGATAGTTTAATTCCGAAAGTATTTCAGTTGGATACGACCTACTCCATTAACCACCAACGTTCATCTGGTGGTACATAGGCAATGATTTTCCAAACTTTTATATTATTTGTCGGCCAGTTATAAGGCACATTGCTTAGAGGGGGCATAATAATATTCTATTCGAAATTCATTATGCAGTGAATGTCTCCCTGTTTCCCCTGTATGTTTTGTCTGTATTCGTTCTCTGTGCTTGTATACATTAATTATGCTTTATTTAAATAATACTAGAACTTTGAGTGTTGGTTGCTAGCAAGTCTCACGCATAAATAAAAGTATTTAAAATTGGGATGGGTAAAATTGGGTGGGTGAAATTGGGTGGGTGAAATTGGGTGGGTGAAATTGGATGGCTCAAATTGGATGGGTGAAATTGGATGGGTGAAATTGGAAGGGTGAAATTGGAACAGGGAAAATGGGAAAATAGAAAAATGGATAGCGATTAAAAATTTGAAAATAAATAGCAACTAAAAATTAGAAAATGGATTGCAATTTAAAAATTAGAACATAGATAGTAATTGTATGGTGACTGTAATGCCACTGTACAATGTACACTGTATTGTTTGCATGTTGACGTTGTATTAACGAAAAACAGGGAGCCAGGATCAGCTTAAAATTGTTTAATAATATAACGATAAATGCAATGCGACCTGTATGTGTCTGATAACTTCTATAAAACTTTGTCGAAATCATTGCCTTAAGAAGACCAGATGAACGTTGTTGGTTAACGGAGTAGGACAGCCCCATCTGAAATAAATTTCGGAATTCAACAGTGGATCGCATCGCAGAGTGATCCATGGTCTCATTGTGCGATGATCGGTAATGTGACTAAGTACTGTACATGTAATAAAAGCATGCAGTCAGTAAATATAATTACGACTATTGGCCGTCCATGAGATTGATTTTTGTAGTCCAGTCCTAATTGTAGTTTCGAGTCGATGATAATGCATGGACTCTTGTTGGGATGATATTGTCCATTGCACGGTGAAGTCTTTAGAGACTGAGCTACCCGTCAACGAGACTATGATGGAGTTTGACATTAGGACAAGCGACTTCATACACGTCTTGACGAGAAAATGATGAGATTTCATCACTGTATGATGCCAAGGTCGAGTGCTAATGCAAGTCTGCAGAAGTAAGACAGTAGGTTGTCTGGGCGAATAAAAATCGAATTAATTAACGCCAATGCAGAATAGGTAGGATTTTAATTAAGTACTGTAGTTCTTGCATATTAATTAGGGTGCTTTCTGTATTTCGCCTTTCTGATCTAAATATTTGTATCCACTATGTAGCGACTTTTGTAGCTGGTATTTCTTAATATAATTATAATTATAATGCAGATTGCACTTTAGTTCAGCTATAGAGGCTTCTGCAGCCTGTAAGAACCATAAAATAAGAACCATAAAATAGCAATATGAATAAAAAAAATATAAAAGTAAAATAGCATATAAGATGTAATGCATCAAGTAAGAAGATTTTACCTTTGGGTTCTTGGGTACTGCCTAAGTTCTTGTTCTTTCAGATCTCGGAGGAGCTGATCGTTGATTGGGGGACGGTGGAAGACGCATGGAATCTCCAACAACGATCGCCTGGATCCGTGGTCATTTCGGCATCACGACGTCTGATGGGTCGTGGACTAAAGTGGGTGATGTATATCAAACCTCTTGTTCTTTCAGGTTTTCTTCTAGTTGCCTGGAACAAAAAGCGTCTGGAGCACGACCACTGGATCCAAAAGACGGGATATGGTGGAAAATAGGTCGAGTATCCGACGCCCAACAATCCTCGACATTGTAGGTCGCGAGGTTGGATGGGTCATGGTTGGTTAGTGCCCTCTTGTGATCGCCATCTTGGTAGGGATGGTGACCATACAAGGGGCCATAGGATTAGCCACCAATTTACAATGTTCTTGTCCTTTCAGTTTCTATTGTAGTGATTCAGAGCATGGAGCAGCAAAAGTCTGAAGCACACAGGACCAGCTGATCATCTGGCTGGCCTCAACCCCCTTCTCCAGGCCTCACCCCCCTCCCAGGCCTTGCCCTCCCCAGGCCTCCCCTCCCCTCAGACCCGCCCTCCCCCCAGTCCATATGCACGTCCAACCACTAAAAATTACAAAAATTAAAACAAAAGTAAAAATGTTAAAATGTAAAAAAGTAAATGAGCAAAAACCAAAAATGTGAAAAGTAAAATGTTAAATTGAATATAGCGATAACTAAAAATTAAATTTAAAAAAATGAAAATTAAAAATGAACAAAACAAAAATCGTCCGTTCGATTGCACTCTGACCCCCGTTCATTTTTTCCCATTCGTTTTCCGTTCTTGTTTTTTAGGTTCTTTTATTGTAAACAATGATTGCTTTCTAATTGTTTCTGATTCTTTTATTGATTACATGTATTGTGTTGTTGTTTTAGGTTCTTTTACTGTTAATGTAACAGTGCTCTTCCTCTTCTTTTTTTAGGTTCCTTTACTTTTAACGTAACTGTGTTCTCGTTGATTTAGATTATTTTATTGTAAACAATGATTGCATTCTAATTGTTTCTGATTCTTTTATTGATTACATGTATTGTGTTGTTGTTTTAGGTTCTTTTACTGTTAATGTAACAGTGCTCTTCCTCTTCTTTTTTTAGGTTCCTTTACCATGTAGCGTAACTGTGTTCTCGTTGATTTAGATTATTTTATTGTAAACAATGATTGCATTCTAATTGTTTCTGATTCTTTTTTTGCTGACATGTATTGTGGTGTTGTTTTAGGTTCTTTTACTGTTAATGTAACGGTGTTCTTGTTTTTTAGGTTTCTTTACTTTTAACGTAACTGTTCTTGTTGATTTAGATTATTTTATTGTAAACAATGATTGCATTATAATTGTTTCTGATTCCTTTATTGTTAACGTTCATTGCATTCTTATTGTCTCTGATATTGTTTCTGATTCTTTTGTTGTTAGGGTAATTGTGTTCTTGCTGATTTAGGTTCTTTTATTGTAAGCAATGATTGCATTCTAACTGTTTCTGATTCCTTTATTGTTAACGTTGATTGCATTCTTATTGTCTCTGATATTGTTTCTGATTCTTTTGTTGTTAGGGTAATTGTGTTCTTGCTGATTTAGGTTCTTTTATTGTAAGCAATGATTGCATTCTAATTGTTTCTGATTCCTTTATTGTTAACGTTGATTGCATTCTTATTGTTTCTGATTCTTTAGTTTTTAGGGTAATTGTGTTATTGTTGTTTGACGTTCTTTTGCTAACTTCGAATGTGTTTTTCTATTTTAGGTAACTCCGCCACAGGGAACTGCAAATCTGGAGGGATTTGCAGTTCCCTGCGCCGGTCCTAAGCCCGGATAAAGGAGGAAGGTTTTTCAGGTGGGTGTCGATCCCTGGGAGTAAAACAAAGACGACTGAAGTTCGATGCCAAACAGAAACGATGTCGGGATACGCCAGCTCGGATGACGCATGGACAAACGAGGTCCGCAAAACCAGTCGTGCAGTTGGGATTGGATCGGGACCTGCCACCGAAAGAAAGTCGAGACCTGCTGGCGCTTGGGATGTTCGCACTCTCTGGTCGGCGGGAAACTGGAGTTGCTGGAGATGTCAGGATACTCGTTCAGCGGCCAGCCACGATCTTCTGGATCCTTCTGCCCTCTTGGAATCCTCCTCACAGGTAGCTGAGATCATCTGGATGGCTTGTTAATTTACTAGTTATTGATTATGAAATAGAATTGTCTGTTAATTGTATTTGAATTTTTGATGGATGTGATTCATGATCGACTGATTACTTGATATTATTAATTAATTAATATTATTAATTAATTATTAATTAATTAATTAATATTTATTAATTAGCGTTAATTACTCTATCCTTTGGCCTCTTGCCAAACATACCAGACTTGCTCGTGCATTCATTCTTCGCTACTACCTACAGAAAACTTGGCATGGTATTTGCTGGAAGAAATTGCCCCTGCTGCATGTTGTTGAGTTGTTCCATGCGTGAAGTAAACGATTTTGAAATTCGTTTGAGCATTTCTTTGGCACTGAGCGCTGCATCATTTTTATTGACTGCAAAGAACATTCTTCTTGAATAGATTTCAACTCTTAAAGTCAACTCTGTTGTTAACTTGGTTTAAATGATTGTAATTGCAGCAGAAAGAAAACGGGGAAGAAGAACAACAAAGACGGCAAAAGAAGATGTCGGAAACGCAATGCAATCCTGAAGAACTTTTATTGACTATGCAAAGAACATTTTTATTGACTGCAAAGAACATTTTTATTAACTGTGTAAAGAACATTTTTATTAACTGTGTAAAGAACATTTTATTGACTGTGCAAGGAACATTTTTATTGACTGCAAAGAACATTTTTATTGACTGCAAAGAACATTTTTATTAACGGTGTAAAGAAAATTTTTATTAACTGTGTAAAGAACATTTTTATTAACTGTGTAAAGAACATTTTTATTGACTGTGCAAAGAACATTTTTATTGACTGTGTAAAGAACATTTTTATTGACTGTGCAAAGTAAATAAGCATTGAACAAATTTGAAGACTACTTTTGTTGTATATTAAACATGTAATTATGAACTTTTATTGTATTGAAGACTAAAGGGCATTTTGGTTCTTAGAGGAACTTTAATTTTACTTCCCTTCCGTCCACCAACCTTCCAAACACCTTTGTTATCTCCCAATCCTCCCCTCCTATCATCCTTCGAACTTTAAAATGACTGTTAGTGAGTTCGCAATATCCAAACTCCTTTTTAATGATGAACGATTAGAATGAAGAGGCTGCATTTTCCGAGTGTTTCTCCCATTTTCTGAAGAAACTTTTAAACGCAGTCATTTTTATTGACGGCCACTTAGGATATAACCCAACCAATGACGGAGGCCGAGAAAATGAGGGCAGCAGCAGTTTATATGCCGAAGCCTACAGTTTCTCGGCCTCAGCATATGAAGCGACACCGCCATTTTCTCGGCCTCGGCATGTGAATATATAGTGCCCTAATTCTTTCGGCCTCGGTATACAAAACGACACAGCCCACATTTTCTCGACCTCGGCATATGAACTTAAAATGTCATTTTCTCGGCGCATGAAGCGACACCGCCTATATTTGCAGCTGTTGCTGTTTTGTTGTTGCTGTTTTATTATTGTTTTTTGCTGTTTTTGTTGTTTTGGTGAAGTTGTTTTGGTGTTGTTTTGTTGTTATTCTGCTGCTGATGCTGTTTTACTGTTCTTTTGTTCCTGTCTTGCTGTTTTTTTGGCTGTTGGTTTGCCGCTGTTGTTTTGCTGTTGTTTTGTTGTTCCTGTTTTGCTCTTGTTGTTCCTGTTTTGCTCTTGCTTTTGCTTGTTTTGTTGTTGTTTTGTTGTTTTGTGGAAGAGGTTTTGTTGCTGTTTTGGGTGCTTTTGTTTTTCTAGATGGAAAAATTGGGATTTCTTAGATGGAAAATCTTTGTTTCTTCCAGGTTGAAAATCTTGCGTTTTCTTAGGGTTTTTCTAGATGGAAAATCTTGGGTTTTTTACAGTTAATTCCGGATGGCTACCCAAAGCGGGTCACACCTACTACGCGTTGGCTAACCAAAGCAGGTCACAGTTACTCCCTGTTGACTACCCAAAGCAGGTCACAGTCCCTATTGGCTACCCAAAGAAAGTCACAGTTACTCCCTGTTGGCCACCCAAAGCAGGTCAAAGTAGATTCCAGTTACTCCCTGTTGGCTACCCAAAACAGGTCACAGTTACTCTCTGTTGGCTACCCAAAGCAGGTCAAGCACTCCCTGTTGGCTACCCAAAGCAGGTCACAGTTACTCCCTGTTGGCTACCCAAAATGAGGGCGACGGCGCTTTATATGTCGAAACCGAGAAAATGAGGACGGCGGCACATTATATGCGGAAACCGAGAAAATGAGGGCCGCGGTTTATATGCCGAAACCGAGAAAATGAGGGCAGCGGCGGTTTATATGCCAAAACCGAGAAAATGTGGGCGGCGGCGGTTTATATGCCAAAACCGAGAAAATGTGGGCGGCGGCGGTTTATATGCCAAAACCGAGAAAATGTGGGCGGCGGCGGTTTATATGCCAAAACCGAGAAAATGTGGGCGGCGGCGGTTTATATGCCAAAACCGAGAAAATGAGGGCGGCGGCGGTTTATATGCCAAAACCGAGAAAATGTGGGCGGCGGCGGTTTATATGCCAAAACCGAGAAAATGTGGGCGGCGGCGGTTTATATGCCAAAACCGAGAAAATGTGGGCGGCGGCGGTTTATATGCCAAAACCGAGAAAATGTGGGCGGCGGCGGTTTATATGCCAAAACCGAGAAAATGAGGGCGGCGGCGGTTTATATGCCAAAACCGAGAAAATGAGGGCGGCGGCGGTTTATACGCCGAAACCGAGAAAATGAGGGCGGCGGCGGTTTATACGCCGAAACCGAGAAAATGAGGGTGGCGGCGCATTAAATGCGGAAACCGAGAAAATGATGGCCGCGGTTTATATGCCGAAACCGAGAAAATGAGGGCTGCGGCGGTTTATATGCCGAAACCAAGAAAATGAGGGCGGCCGCGTTTTAGCTCCGAAACCGAGAAAATGAGGGCGGCGGCGGTTTATATGCCGAAACCGAGAAAATGAGGGCGGCGACGGTTTGTATGCCGAAACCGAGAAAATGACGGCGGCTGTTTATATGCCGAAACCGAGAAAATGAGGGCGGCGGTTTATATGCCGAAACCGAGAAAATGAGGGCAGCGGCGGTTTATATGCCGAAACCGAGAAAATGAGGGCGGCGGCGTTTTATCTGCCGAAATCGAGAAAATGAGGGCGGCAGCGGTTTATATGCCGAAACCGAGAAAATGAGGGCGGCGGTTCATACGCCGAAACCGAGAAGATGAGGGTGGCGGCCGTTTATATTCCGAAACCGAGAAAATGAGGGCGACCGCGTTTTAGCTCCGAAACCGAGAAAATGAGGGCGGCCGCGTTTTAGCTCCGAAACCGAGAAAATGAGGGCGGCGGCGGTTCATACGACGAAACCGAGAAAATGAGGGCGGCGGCCGTTTATATGCCGAAACCGAGAAAATGAGAGCGGCGGCGGTTTGTATGCCGAAACCGAGAAAATGAGGGCGGCGGCACATTATATGCGGAAACCGAGAAAATGAGGGCCGCTTGGCGGCAGCATGGCAGCTTGGCGGCAGCTTGACGGCAGTAAGGCAGTTTGGCAGCTTGCAAGCTGCCGCCAAGCTGCAAACTGTCAAGCTGCCCAGCTGACGCCAAGCTGCCGCCAAGATGCCAAGCTGCCGCCAAGCTGCCATGCTGCCGCAAAGCTGCCAGTCGGCAAAGCTGCCAAGCTGCCGCCAAGCAGCCAAGTTGCCAAGCTGCCAAACTGCCGCAATGATGCCAAGCTGCCGCCATGCTGCCAAGCTGCCGCCATGCTGCCAAACTACCGCCAAGCTGCCAAGCTCTCGCCAAGCTGCTGCCATGCTGCCGCCAAGCTGCCGCCTAGCTGCCAAGCTACCGCCAAGCAGCCAAGCTGCCAACCTGTCGCCAAGCTGTCGCCAAGCGGCCGCCAAGCTGCCAATCTACCGCCAAGCTGCCGCCAAGATTCCAAGCTGCGAGGCTGCCAAGCTGCCGCCAAGCTGCCAAGCTGCCGCCAAGCTGTCAAGCTGCCGTCAAGCTGTCAAGCTGCCGCCAAGCTGCCAAATTTTGACATAGTCAAAAATTGACGAATTTTTTCCAGAAACAATGATACGGGTCAGCGATTTTTCTAATATTCGACCTCACTTGAAAATTTTTGACTATGTCAGAATGGATTTAAATGGGCTTTTCTGAGTCCGGGGACTAATGCAGTCTGCGACTAGAACAAAATAAGCTAGAATATTGAGATAATATTGACTGATTTCCGCAAAATACGAAACGGTAATTTTTCGAAAATTTTATAACTCAAATTTCTTCATTATCGTGTGTTCAAACGAAGAAATTCCGACGCACTTTCGTTGTCTAGCATCTCCATAATAGGCTGGTTAGAAAAATTACTATTTTATGCATTTGAGCGGCACTGCATAAATTTATAATTGAAATAAGTAAAAAAGCCACTGAAATCATAGCAGACGACAGCGTAAATAGCAGGGAAACAGAACGTATACATGGCCAAGTGACATTAACATATCATTACATATATGGTAATGAAGGCACAGCATCATTCGGCAAAACTTCGTGTACGCTAAATCAAGAGGATGACAATTGACCACATGTGACAAGCAAACAGTAGAATGAAAGAAGACTGCAAACCAACATGAACTATTAAAGGTGGTCCACATGATAAGGCAACAACAGCATAATAAGGCAACAATACTGTAGTATAAATTACGCAATAGCAAAAATTGAATTGTACAACAGGACAATAACGTACTTGAGAAAAAAAGAACAGAACCGCCACCACGCACAAGTAAACGACAAGTCCGAATATGGCAACATGTTTAACTATGCCAATTTTCCTACAAGGTTACAATTATCCAAAGACAAACATGCTGAAGCAAACTGGGTCAATAAATTTAATTTGTAAAGATGAGTTTCAAATTGAACAAAGCTTTAACACTGCGGCAGCAGGAACTCTCATAGGATGGCGACAGGTACTATTTAAAATACTCTTGACCTGCCTTACGAACTGCCAAAAATTCTTTGGAATTTTTTAGCATCTTCTTTACTTTTAATTTATTCAATCTGCTGAATAACTTCCCTGACCTTAACACAATCTGCTGAGTGTGTATGGCTGGTGCCGCCACTGCTTTAATTAGAATCAAATTGGAAGCTTAGCATGGCTTAAAAATACAATGACTGTTCATTGACATAGCCTCTTGATGAGGCATTTGAATATAAGATTAATATAATCCAATTTATAACAATCCAAAATGGGATCACTCATCACTCAATACAAAAGGGATCACTCAACACTTAATCCAAAAGGGATCACTCAACACTCAATCCAAAATGTATGGCTCACAATAACGATATGAATAATTAATCTTAATTAAACAAGCCTATAATGACTCATATAAATAATTGTTCACCAGTCTTATGCAGCCACAAAACAGATTCCTTCCACATGTAATGAACAAATTGCTTCTCACGGAAACTGCAAAACTTGATTAAATACCAATACTATGTATATTGTATATACAAGCAAGAACAGAAACACTAAAACACATCCTACAGTCTGAAACAAGCAGTTATAACAGTTTTTTTTTATAAAGATGCAATACAAATGTTTACAAATACATTGTACTTGTACAGTAGTTAGTTGAAGGCATGGTAAAGGAGCACTTTTTACACTCAGTTCCCCTGAAATAATATTTTTTGAATTTCAAAATATTTCACTTTACAGCAGGACAATTATGGACCACATGACTCCATAAAAACGTTGAAACACTAAAACATAATGACCTAGACCAACAAGTAGTTTTTGTCTATAGGTGTATTTTAACTCCGCCATACTCAGTGCCAGTCCCAAGTGATGATAAAGGGGGCAGGGTGATGCTAAGCATATTTGTAATGACACAGCATCATTATACAGTCACGAATCAAATAATAAAACCAGCTCTGTTATGCTTTGGTTTGTATTCATTCATTCCTGCATTTATTTACTACTCAGAAGCGCTCCAACTTCAGACCGGGCAGAGCGAAAAGCTTTGAAGCAATGTAGATCTGAGAAAGTCCTAAAACACGCTAACAAAATGATTACAGCTATATTTACAATAAACAAAATACATTCCTTTTGCCTCCCCTGTTACTTATTTACTTCCTCAAAGGCAATTTAACGCTATGCTCCATAAATTGTTGCAGTGAATCACCAAGTTATATACTTTCGTCATTTGGAATGTTTGGTATCACGCAGCAGAATAAAATTTCAGATCACGATCAAAGTTTCATATGCTCTACACAAGAGTTTCATAACAAAACGGTTTAGAAAAATCACCTTGTAAAAGTTCTATGTGAAAAATCATTTGCAAATATGAATGATGAAAATCAAAGAGAACAATAGGCCCTACATAAAACACTTTTGGAATGTCAAGCAGAAAGTAGAATATGACCTAATGAACGCAGCACACACAAAGAGATAGCAAAGGGATAACCACAATTGTAATTGTACATTTATTTAGTGCCCCTTCAAGAGAACTCCTCAGAGGCGCTCCAATTAATTAATTAAATGCTGCAAAGTGGGTTGGGATGTAACAAAGGTAGAGAACCACTGACCTAATGAAAGCGTCACCAAAGAGAGATAGCTAAAATTAATTTTCTTAGCTAATTAACAAACTACAATCATATTGGTATCGTATCCACAAGACATCAACCAATGGCGATAGAGAATACATCAGCCAATAGCGATAGACAAGACATCAGGAAATGCTGCATCAAAACCCAGTCATAATCAGGTCAACATTCAGAAATTCAATCCACTAATTAAAAGATATAAAAAGGGAATGCATCCAAAATAGATCAAAAAATATGAAAGAGAAAAAAGGAAATACAAAAACACTGATTTTGATTATCACATATACAAACAGTGGACAACAGACCCAAGTAGCTTGGCAATTGGAAACATAAAACTAGTCACTGGTACAGTTATTCAGCAAATTGAGCAGAGAGCAGTGAGTGGGCGCTCCTCAAAACCTAAGACCCTTTTTTCGAGGCCTTCAGCGTCACGTTTTCGTATCCCATGTTCGGAGTCAGTTCAAGGTAGATCTGGTTGAATGTGGGGCGATCCGGAGCGTTGTACTCCCAACAGCGTTTCATCAGATTAAACATCTCTTGTGGACACTTCTCAGGACATTTAAGACGACCCTTACGTTCCAGCATCTGGAGTACCTGCAAACAGTTATTCCTAAACTGTACTCTGATTTCGCATTAAATATGTGGGTCGTGGTGGCGTAGTGGTGGGTAGTTGCGTTTGGAGACAGATGGTTCCAGGTTCGGATCCACTTCCAGCCGCCGCGTAGGGACCTTGAGCAAGTCCTTCACTCGCAATTGCTCATGCGATTTGGCATGAAACTCCAATGCAGTGTCCACACTGTAACTGAGAGCACCTCTGAGCAGGGAGCTCCGAGAAGCGCTATAGCAAATGTAAGAAATAAATTAATTAAATATAAGAAGAAACTGACAACTCTTTAACATGTATTTATTCTTTTGAACCATTAGCAACATTTAAGATAATGCAGACATCATCTTTCACTCAGCTTCCGTTGAAAAGGCGCCATATTTTGTATCATCTCCTGGTATTCGATTTTTCACTCTTGCTCGAGTTAAAATCATACAAAAGTGCATTTGTAGGCTACTTTTTTTACAGGCCTTACTCTGTTCCTTCTTCTTAGATGCAATTAATTTGGGCTGCTGTGTGGTCTAAGTATCTCCAAAATGAAAAGGAAATTGTTGCATGCACCTATAAAGTTCTTTTTCAGAAAACAGAAATACGTGATCATTAAACTCGATCATGCGGCAAATGTTGAAAATGTTTTACCCGTCCAAATGTAGAACAGTTCTATATTCTGAATCTGGACCATGTCCCTTGAATGCCTTGCCCATGGAGCCAATTTCCCTACCCACTGTACTCCACTTAAGCACTCCTGCCTTCTTACCTTCTCACTAATCTAATGGTCAATTCATATTGTGCACAAGATGAGATCTCACAGACAATCTACCTTTAATTGGAGTTACATTGTGCATAATCTTATGTATGTAAACCATTTAAGTACAATGAATAGGTTCATATAACAGCCGAAGCACCACATGGCGCATTCTTTCTAAATACCTGTGCCCCATTCTTTTCACCGTACGGCTGTTCTCCAAACGAGAACATTTCCCAAATCGTCACGCCAAAACTCCAGACGTCACTGGCACTTGAAAATGTTCCGTAGTTGATGGATTCTGGGGCATACCTGCGAAAAACAAAGCGAAAACGCTGCAAACTCAGAAACAAACAAAAAAAATTTCTGCAGAAAGTTTCATAAAATCACACTTACAAGTAAATTAGTAGCAAGTGATGAAATGTAGTCAACTTTGCGATGACCAGCAAGTTAGGAACTACAGTGACGTAGATTTCAAGGTAAGGGAGAATTCTCTAACCAAAAACAAGGACGTATATAGGATTAAATTTAGAGGATATTGAAGGTGTACGTTATGAGTTAGGTCTAAGGAATACAAGTGTCACAGACCAACCAGATAAAAAAAGAATACAGTAATTCAAAACTCAGAAACGGTTCATTTCCGGTAGCATGGCATGATCCACAGAAACTGGCAATCTGCTTTGATCTGGGAAAAAATTATTTGAAAACTGTGACTAGCCTTCTAAATAAACCCAAGATTTTAGCCAACAGAGGGACTTAACCCTTTAATGACCAGCTACATATGTTATCAATACATCTTAGTACATGCTGTTCGCCAAAGGGCTAATCCTGAACTGACCATTTGACGGGCCACTTTCCTCCACGACTTGCTCTGTAATAGTCACTGTGTGCACCAGTTGCTCGAGACAACCCAAAGTCACAGATCTTCACCTGCAGACAAAAACAGCAGACATAGAGGCAACATTAGTAAATCAACTCACAAGGGCAAAAACTATCCCAACTACTTCGCAACTAGAGACTCAGGCAAAAACTAAGCCTATTAACATATCAGGCAAAAACTACGCCTATTAACATATCATATCAAACCAAAGGTCATTTATTAACAGGAGACAACCGAAGTTAATATAAGACAAGCGGATACTTGCAAAGGCAAAGATTACCAGCAATGTTAAACATCAGTGAAAACATTCAAGAGTTAACAGTCACTAGTGTGCTCTCAATAGGACACCCCAGAGGGACAAGTTTGACTATCCGGTGTATGCCGAGTTAATCACTAGTGAAGGGTTAACAGTTACATGGCATATAGGTATCCTCATAAAATTAACTAACTCAGAAGATAGGAACTGAAAAACCTTTGAAAAAACATATATTTACAATAATGCATATAGCAACGAAATCTTACAAGAACAAAACAAGAATATGCTGTTTGCCGTTACACTAGATGATAGAGAAGAGCAATACGATGAATAGCTGGTGAAACGGTTTCAAAGAGCTTATAATAATACCTCACTCGTCGATGAAGGTAATCAAGCAAAGTTTCAGGGCTAGCGTAAAATGACTAATTGAAGTCAGGGATGTAGATCAGAGGTAGCGAATTACAAACCATTGGACCTGACAGTTAATATATCTGAACATTTATGCTGCCAGCATACGTATATATATATATACAACATATACATATGCACATATACACACATACATGCACAATTACACAGTATCACACAAACACAAACACACACAAGCACAAATAAACATGATACTCCTTTAACATGACAAACACAAGGACATAATGAGTGGTAAACTTTAGTTGAAAGCTGACAGCTGCTTCAGCTTCGTTTCTGCAACCAGCTAAGGACACATTTCACAAACCAATTTCTTGGCTTACATGAACGTGTATACTGCATAGGGATATTTAGGCACGATATAAAAAAACACCACGAAATTCCTGCCTGTTTTTTGGAAGCGAGAAGGATATTGCGAGCCGCTAGGTCACGATGGACAAACCCGACTTTCTCGAGGTACCTCATGCCGTTGGCGATTTGTGAAGCCCACAGGTTGAGATCGGTGTTTACGTTGACCTTCTCTGGATAATCGAAAAGGTAATCAAGCATTGACCCCATGGCCAACAACTCCTGAACCTAAAACAGACATAGACAACTCCTGAGGCAAAATTATACGGCAATACTAAAGGAAGGTGAGGTATGGTGAAGGTCCATTGGTATGGCAAAGCTAGGTATGGCTAGGATAGGATGCAGAAGATAAGGGAACAGTGCTGGCATGCAAGTAAATCCTGACGTAGTTAAGAAAATCTCAGATACAAATAGAAAGAATACAGACAGAATAAGGTTCAAAAAGTTGGGGCAGGGAGATACTGGAAAGGCCAAAAAAGAAAAACGAGAAGAGGTTTGCAAGATAAAATAAATAAGAATGTCAAAGGATATGAAATAGTAATAGACCAAAGGTAAGGCAAGGAAGGCAAAACAATCAGACATTTGTTGGATAACCTTTTCAACGACAGTCCATTCAAAGACAGGTCAAGTCTTGAGGTTAAAGGACAGTTTGGCTCAAGTACAAACATAACAGCCGTCCAAAATAACTGCAAAAACCCATAGCTAGTAAACAAGTTATCAATTTCAACACTGGAATTAAAATCCCATAATATGCACTCCTCAATTCAATTCAATATTCTTCCATTCATTACTCCAAGCGGTCAAAATGATAATTAAATAATAAAATTGCATGCTAATAAATAGAAGTTATTGTAAAATGGCAAGAATGGCAAAGGCCAGCAAGTGGTATTGTAACTGAAATAATGATTCTGATAATGGTGTATGGCACAGTACATCTTATACGAAGAGTATAATATACAATACATACCAACATGAGAGGCGGTCCTTGACAAATACCAATCAGTCTAACGATACACGTGTGGTCGAGCTTAACCATCACCTCAGCCTCTCGTAGAAACTCCTCCTTACCAGACGACATATTCTGCTCATTCAGCGTCTTAATTGCCACCGGAACCTAGCATCCCAAAGGAAACAACTGCATCAAATAAGTGGGCGCGGTGGTGTAGTGGTGGCGTCGTTGCCTTGAAGCCAGTAGGTTCGAGGTTTGAATCCACCTCAAGTCGCCGCGTAGGGACCTTGGGCAAGTCCTCACTCGCAATTGCTCAGCGCTTCAGCGTGAAACTCCGATGCAGTGTCAGCTCTGCAGTCGGGAGTGGCTCTGAGTAGAATGCTTGAAGGGGCGCTATAACAAGTGCACATACAAATCAAATCACAAACATGCGACTTCAACTGATGAACGTGGTACCTTCTACGTCAAATATGATCAGATTAATAAGTACTACTACTGGCAAAGTAAAATGCATAAATACATACAGTATGTAGTACTGCTTTAAAATCTGCATAAAAAGCTTATTAATATTCAAGCTCTTACACTTGAAAACACTACAGACTGGAAATTTATACAGTGCATTTTTACCATCAGCAATTGATAATGGAAATTGCAATATTATCATTATATTTCTATTTCAAGTTTCAATTTGTGCCTGTAAAATTGCAGCGTATAAATATCCTGCTGTGTTTTGATGAAATCTAATGCAGCAAAAAATTTAATCCACAATTAATTTAATCCACACTTAAGTATTAAGCAAAATGTTGGGCAAACCAGAAGTACACATATTAGTCTAGGCTGCATTTTATTTAATAAAAAATACAATACTCAGAAAGTAATTATTTCTTTAAATTAACAAGGGTACATTAAACTTACCACAGCAGTTTATAGAAAAGGTGAAGTGCTACAAGCAGGTTTCTTTACATAAGGACGACTGCAGTGAATGACATTTTAAAGAAAAGATTCTTACTATTTGTCCATCAGCTGCTTGCCACGTTCCTTTCATAACTGAGCCATATTCACCCTGACCCAGTTCGTGACCTGCGCCAGAAAATGATTTACATTAAAAATAATCCAAAATTAAGGGTTCCTCCATCTTTTAAGCCGCATGTTTAAAATACGGCAAGGAATAATTTTCTGCTTTTCAGAAACAAATAAAAATTTTCCACCACTCATAATCAATGAAATTGCTTAATTAACATCATTTTTTTCTAAATCGAACATCTCAACTTGAACTGGATCTTTTGTGGAGGGGTTTATGGTAATGGCAAAACTCTGATATGCTTCCCTCTACTCTACAAAGGTCCACTCAGCCTTCCATTCAGCAGTAGGACGAGATGGCGCCTTTAAGAGCTGCCGACAGTTAAACTTGACTCCAGTAGTAACTTGAGATCATCCGTTCATCACTGATTGTAATCATACTGTGCTGTGTCAGTTTGAAAAAAATTAACAAAAATCACTAATATTATAATTTTATTATTGTTAAATTTGAAGCAAAAGAAGTGTATACCAGTTGTGATACTTTTTCTGTCAAGAACCATCGGCTTTTTGGCAGCAGGTGGCGTCTACAGCAACAATCATGTTGACATTACACACACTATCACTGACAGCAGCAACATCAAGTTTGAAAACGCTTGACTTGATATTCCATGCACAGACCAGCTTTTAATAAACATTAAAACCCACTGCTTATACATCCCTATAAAAGAAATCACATTTCACATTTACTGACAAATGCCATCATTGCTTCACTCTGTGTTGCTCCTGAAAAATATAAGGTTGATTGTATGGTGGAGCAAAATAAGGCTCGGCAGAGCTAATTAGCTATGGTACACTAAGTACGATAGAGGACAGATTATGTCCATAGTGACCTCTTTCCATTTACCAACTCTGGACAACCACCTTAGACTTGATGCAATGCTTAGCCCGCAAAATTTGGAGCTCACAAGTACAGCTACAGTGTCTGCAAAGGCCAACTCCAATTCAAAAGGCTGTGATGTCATGTCTACATAACTGCTTCGTTGGTCCATTATTAAGCGCATCATTCAATCTTCCAAAGATACATACAGTTTCCTCCCTTCTTAGCATTCCCATCAGCCAATAGCTGAAAATTAAGTTATATCAGTTCTGTCACAGTAAGCTTTCAGTGAACAGATGTCTGTTCAAATATTACTGGCATGTTGTTCAGTTCCACGTAAAGGCAAAGCATGCCTATGCTGCCACTATAGCACTCTTGATAGGCAAGGCCCCAAAGCCAAAGGGTCAAATAGGTGAGGCACAAATGCGACAAAACAAATCCAACAACAGAAAAGACAAGAGCCAACTATCAACCAAAACCAAATGCTTTATATTTATTAACTAGCTTACTAAATTACAGATATCCAATCTTCACAATAATTTTGTCACCTTGTGGCAGCACTAGCTCCAGCTTTCATTGGAACAGTACTGCACTTAACCTGTCATATAAAACTTCCTCAGAGTAAGAAAAACATCAACACGCTATCAACAACGAGTGAGATATTAAACAAACAGTGCAGTATTATAAACTAACCAAATCCTTATCTGGTATCATAGGTACTGGAGCCTTTTTCAGCAGCTTCTGGTCGTAGGATGACATCGTGATCAGTGATCCACCTTTGGAAAAATTAAAAAAATTCCAGCAGCTTCAGAAAAACAATAATTATTTATGCAACATTAATGACATTGCATCTGGATTCCAAACCAAATTTTGTGAACATCCAGTAATCAGTAACAATCAGCATTGAGAACAGTGAACAAGGCACAATCAAGGTGACCAGAACCACATCAGGGCACTGAGAGCAACAATATCCGGCCTTCTAGTTGGTTGGAAAGGCTATTGCCATACATGGACAAGAGCAGTGGCAGCTGACCTGAATCCACTGAACTTTGGATTGCACATAGCCGGAAAAGTGCCCAGAATCAAAACGGTTGGCTAAACATAATGGAAATGGCATTATACCGGAGCTTGATCTAATCGTAATCTCGAAATTTCTACAGCGCCCATAAAAGCCAGTCGGGGGAACCAGCTTAGATGATGAGCTTGCAGATGTTCAACACGGGACAGTCTAATTATTATAAAATTAGCTTACAGAACTTTCTGTTTATTCCAAAAGTCAACAGTGCATCAAACAACCCAGTGATGCAGTCTGTGTGAACCAAAGTCCTAAACTGATTAGTTTGAAAATTAGACACACATACGCACACACACACACACACAGACACACACAAACAGAGTATTGTTGCAGAAAAAAAAATGCACAAGAATGTATAAGTAAATATACACAAACAACTGAATAAATCGAAGTACCGGGTGAGATAGCTGTAGACAGAGTATCACTGAGGCCATCAGCATAGAAGCTGTAGTATTCGATGAGATGGTCAAGAGAGGGCAGCAGTGGACCAGCATCGATGAAATATGTCGACATCTAAAAAACAACACACATCAGCACATGCACATCTTTGACGTTTACAAGTGCTTCAACTGATCTCTCATCTGCTAACTTATTTATAATTAGTAACTTCTATCTTGCTGGTTACTAATGCACAAAGCATCAGCTGATGGTTAAGGAAAAGTCCTAATCAGGTCCATATGAACAAGATCATTCTGCCAAAACAAAAGCACAGCTGATCATGGATATGCAGACTAAAATAAGCATATAGTACCAGTAATTTGAAAAAGTAAGTTGTAAAAACTCTTTCTTATACCACCAGTCCATTGGATGTTTACTAAGATCATCAATTATTGGTTATATATGAACAGATTATTACTTTTGTTCATCAAGATTTAGGCAGACATAAAAATGAAACATTTTTCACACTGGCAAATTATTGCGAACATATTATTAGCACTTTGAAATTTTAAATCTCTAAATAAATTCTTACAAATGAGTTGATCACATAGTGCATCTTTTCCTTGTTGAAGCAGACATCCAGGACTAGTTTATCTGGTTCCCTACTACTGTTTCGCACCAGAAACAGACCATCAGTGCAGCCATTTTTATCCAGCAATTCCATTGATTGCTGAAATTCACACATAGCTTTCAATTTACCTCCATCACATTCAACTCTATATTTAAGTTACGTCTTTTAACTGCTATTTTTTAAGTTGCTAAAACTAAAATCAAGAGTAAGTTTTGCCAATAAGTATTGGAAACAGACAGTCGTCAGAATCAGATACTTACTACAAAATAAAAAAATTAAAAGCTGTTTGTAAATGACCAATATAATCCACAAACTACTGTTGTTATGCAGTCTTACATCAATATAACAACAGGATCAACAGTAAATGCTGGTATGCGAAAGGTAAATGCTAAAAGTATGTCAATTCCACAGTACAACAAAAGTGTGCAGAGAGAAATTGGAAGAGAGTGGTGATTTTTGCAGAATTTTCTATGGCAAATTTGTAACTGACATTTTAACAAAAATAAGTGCACCATTATATGATTAATTATCAAAGAAAACTCTATCAATCCCCCTCTTAGCTTCCTCTTCATTACCTGCCTATTGATGTCACCATGGAACCAATTTTCGCGACTGGTTGATGCGGGTGGAGGAATGTAATTATCTGTACACAAAGAAACATCAATCACTGTAACACAGCACTGCAAGTAAAGCAATGTAATAGTAATGTCTTGTACTACTTTTCATTGTAAATTAAGTAGGAAATATCCAATAAAAAAATAAATGCAACAAAATTAGCAAATGAAATCAAAACAACTAATCATAATTATAGAAACAAAAGGAAAAATGGCAAAATTAACACTGCATTTTAAAAATAAATTTATATGGTGCCTCTTAATAGGCTATTCACATGTTTTTGGTTAAATTTTAATCCAAATTATTATCCTCAACTGTACTTTTAAAAGCACAGCAGCTCTACAATTAAAATACTGCCAAACGACAACTCAGTAAACGGAAAATCTGTGCATTTACCATTTTATAATTTTCAATGACAGACCCAGTTTTCTGTTAGTTAAATTTAACATCGTAATCGAAGAGTCAAGAATTCTACAGTGCCCACAAAAGCGATGCTGTGGGAACCAGCTTATTCACAGGCACATCAAAAGATCTCTTTTCTGTTCTAATAACGTCTAATGTGAAGTAGCAATATTTCAGAATAAAGTTAGAGAATTCAACTCTACGTCATTTATGAATAGGTCTTTAAATCTGAAGCACTTTGAATCCACCTCAAGTCCTCGCATAAAGACCCTGAGCAAGTCCTTTACTCGCATTTGCTTACATAGTGCTTTTTGTAAAACTTCGATCCAGTGTCTGCACTGTAGTCAGGAGCGCCTCTGAGTAGAGAGCCTGAAGGGGCGCTATAACAAGTGGCACATGCACATACATACATACATACATACATGCATACATACATACATACATACATACACACGTATACATACATGAATACATGCACACATGTATACACTAACCCAACATCTGTGCACAATCTGTGTGTCCACTGGCTGCTGCCAACTGATACGGTGTTTTGTGATCGAAATTACGAGAATGACATGGCACATCCAGATCAAGCAACATCTAGAATCAACAACAGAAATACACAACAAATATTTTAATAACATGACTACGTAATCCAAACTACTTACGAGATTAATTTCTCCATTTACTCGAACCATTAATTATTAGTGTTAAACACACTTACAAGCATGTAGGTGCCTGCTGTGCAATAAAATAATTCCCAAGCACAATCATTCATTCTCAATCTGTGTTCGCTTACTAATCCGAATAACATTAACTGCTTACATCTCTAACACTAAAATTTAATACAGCTAGCAAGATATTTATTTGCCTTCATCTGCCTTATTAACGGCTGCTTAAATTGTAATTTGCAATAAATTTTAAATTGTAATTTTATATTTGTCAGAAAATCTAACATGCTTACATACATTAAAAAATATTTTGGAAGTAATTATCAGAACGATTTCAGTCGATCTGCAAAAAGATATTTACCAGAATTTACAGAACTGAATTTGAACCACTATTACTGCACATCAGTGCTTAAAGTGTGGAAAAATAAGTGCCTGGACGCCCCTTATCGTTCCAAATTAAGTGCCTGGACGCCTCTTACCTTTCCAGTCTGTGCTGGCCAATAAGTGGCAGGACGGTGTTCAGATTTTAAAATAAGTGCATGGACGCCGTCCATGACCGTCCAGCCACACTTTAAGCCCTGTTGCACATGCAATACAGGTCTGTAAGCTGAGATCGTTTTATTACTATCTGCCAAAATGTGCGTTTCCCCACAGCCTTTGCCTCACCTTGACAGTCGGAATGTGTCCAAGTTGTGCTGCAACATGAAGAGCAACATTTCCTGAATCAGGAAGTCTTCGCTGTGGATTGGCAAATCCTCTAACCATCAAAATGTGACCTGCATTTGCTTGGTTATGCTTACAGGCCAACTGTACAGACAAATGCACAGAAAAATGGCAAAATTAACACTGCATTGTAACTATAAATTTATATAGTGCCTCTAACAGAATGACTATTATACAAGTTACATAAATGTGAATGAATCTTTGCAAGCATTGATATTGATTCAAGTTGGAGTCTAGGCTGATTAATTTAAATAGCATCTGTGCCTGGACATTTAAACGGCAGCAGCGTTGCAGGTGTATAACGGAAGCGCGTATAATGTGTCAGCGTATGTGCTTGACTGAACAGGTGCTTTGCATATTTAATTAGCAAGTCAAACAGGTATTTGCATGACTTGCATGTGTAAAGAAGTAGCTGGTCTGAAATTTGCATTTAGAGTTGATTCACAATACTTAAGCTTGATTTGTAATGTAGAGGCCTAAGTGCCTTTTTCAGAGTTGGAAAGAATAAATGAACGAATAAATATTTTAAAAAGTCTTCGGATGTTGTTAACATGTGTCGACAGCAAGGCACAACAATAGTTAAGGTACCAAAAAGTAGAGATAGAATAGAGGAAGTACAGTTAAAATAGATTAAAGGAGAGTAAGTAAGTTGACCAGAAGCAGATCCAGAGGGACCAATCCGGCCATGACCCATCCCCCATTCAGAGATTTTCCCTCCACCAGATTTCAACAAGCATTCAATCAATGCAGTGGGAAAAGGCGAGAGAGAAAAAGTAGCATATGGCTAAAAAATGTAATCAGATTTCAAATAACCGCAGACTATTTAAAAAAGGGCCATCAGATTTCAAATAACCGGAAAGACTAAAAAATGTCATCAGATTTTTTGGCAAAAAACCAAGGAATTTTTTTAACCCAAGACCAAATTTTTTTAGTCCCTCTTCCAAAATTTCTTTGACATTCATGATGCTCTCCACCAACTACACGAGAATCGTCTTTGTCCATCCAGCTAAGATTTTCTTGCACATAAGTTTCTGCATAGGCACCATGTAATTTCTGCATTGCACGCTCTCTTATTTCAAACAGTAATCAAGCACTCAGAAATAAATTCTATCAGTAAATAAAAAGGTCTCACAAAATATAACCACGTAATCGTGATCTCCAAATTTCTAGAGCACCACTCGAAAGTGATTGAATTAAGCAGTTAAATCACGATTCAGCAAAAACTTGCCTGTAATGCAGTGAATTTCTGTTTGTCAACAGCCGTAGCAGTTGCACCACGGAGAACCAGCGCATCGACAACTGAATCCAGACCCTTGATGCAAGCCAAGTGCAGTGCCATACTACCTAAGTGAGGAAAAGACAACCAAACAACACTGTCAGAAGTTTGAACAGAATAGCAAAATGTGCTCTTTTCTCTTGTAGCATTTTTATTATTAGTAGGAGCATTCATTATTAGTAGTACATAGTAATTATTAAACTGTACTTTATAATGTGCATGAACAAAAACAAAATCTTGCACAAAAGCATGTTACAACAGGAAAGTCTGATCGTAACATTGGAAACTGTCTGTATAATGTGGAAAAGTAGAATATTTAAAAATCAGTGCACTTTCTGCACTAGTTTGAAACATTGACTGAAAGTTTGATCCAAGACGTGAAATAATGTCAATGGTTGAATGTCTGGTGAATCCAACTGTATTCAACTTGCTTGATTCCGTAGTTAAGCTCCGGCCCATGTTAGCTATGCCAGCAATATCAGCCATGAACACAAGAACTGCAATCATCTGGGTAACAACAACTTATATGGCATCTCAAGGGTGGTTACACAATACACATGAATGAATTAATTTATTTATTGCACACAAAGTATAACAGTACAATCACACACACACAAAAATACAAGAATTGCATATAATCATATTGCCTCTGTTCCCACTAAAGGCTGGTCCATAGCAGAACTGACACTCCAACCACTCCAGAGAGTGCATGGATTTTTTAAATTCAACCTTTCCACATTAATTATACAACAAGTTCCAGTATGACAGTATCTAACTAAAAACCAGACATGTTAACCTGTCTCACATGTTAAATATATGGCATCAGGAGCAGTTCTGCACACAAACTGGACTGCACTGTACATAAGCAGAAAAATGAGGGACTGCCTAGCTTTAAACTTATCTTCACATGCGTCTATCGTACAGTGACCGGAAGTTCCGCAGAGACCTTCCTATTTCCAGCTGCACACATGAACAATCACCGAAAAGAATTTTGTCAAGTTATTGCAACCGGCATTCACCTTAAATGTCTGCCGCTAATACTTAGTTTCAGCCACTGACCGACAGACAAAAATATTTAAAAATCAAATAGCCATTACCACCTCTTACCTTTTCCATCTCGTTCATCCAGGTGTGGACATTTTGGATGACTTATGATCCAGAGTGCCTGCTGTGTATTACCTTAAACAAACGTCAACAAATGCATCTAAAAAGCTGAATAAAAAAATACCTCAGCTGCTGCTAATTATTGCCTGGAAGATTCCACAATTGCCAATTCATGACTAATAGCACGGCTAGCTGATTTAAATATTGCACCTGTCAAGTTTTAAAAAAAATAGTGGGTATGTTCATTGGCCTGCAGCCGGAGAGTTGCAAGTTCGAATCCACCTCAGGCAGCCCGAGAGGGACCTTGGACAAGTCCGTCACTCGCAATTGCTCAGCACTTCGGCATGAAATTCCAATTCAGTATTCGGCCTGTAATCGGGAGCGCTTCTGAGTAGAAATCTTGAAGGGGCACTATAACAAATGCACATACATACCAGTTCATCGACCATTTACAGGCCCACGTGTAGATGATTAGCCATCAAAGAAACTGGGGTACATGGTGGGGCTATGGTCAAAACAAAGCCACCCAGGTAAAATATGGTGGTGGACAATCATTGATGG
Source organism: Lumbricus terrestris (assembly GCA_949752735.1). Classification (NCBI taxonomy): domain Eukaryota; kingdom Metazoa; phylum Annelida; class Clitellata; order Crassiclitellata; family Lumbricidae; genus Lumbricus; species Lumbricus terrestris. Next base: position 26,078,237 of record OX457047.1, read on the forward strand.
AATTGGTTTCCAGTTAGACAAAGGAGCACCACTTTAACACAAGGATCAAGGATGTAGAGCAGAAACTACACAAAATGAATCACTCACATTACAATAACACACCACTTTTTATTTGGCCACGGTGTACCTAACAATTCACTACTCTACAAAATACGCCCTACCTTCATTGATGGCCTTGTGAAGGATGTTGGTGTATCCTTCAGAGATGGTGTGTGGGGGAGGCTGCTGACCATTAGGACATGGTGCTGTCAACTTGTAACCCAGTTCAGTGTTGTCCTTGCTAAAGTAGTCAACCAGTTCGTTAAGACCTGGCAAAAAAATGCAAATATCGATAAATTACTACAATGAAAATGATCATTCCAATACTGGAACATTATTCCTTGGCCAAATATGTTTTCCTAACACCATATCAAATTAAGGTAAATGTCATTCAGGCAGCAAAACACTGCGTTCTTACTGCTTGATGTGTTAAAAGTAGGGATGTTAATGATTGAATATTTTAATAGTTAACATTTCAGAATGGATGATCAATTAATAGCTAACTTCGATGTAAAGTATTCCTTAAAAGACCTAAGCAATGAGGAATATAAAATTAACAATATTCATCAATGTTCATCTTTTAATAATAGTAGTAATATTGAGTGCTAGTTACCGTAGTAGTAACTTAGCAGTCATTTGTTCATATATAAACAGTCTTCTTAAGTTTTCAGTTCAAATGTCTATCTTCAACCAATGACATCAACAAAACAGAATAACTATTAAGCACTGCCGGGGCGGATCCAGGAGGCATCAAATCCGGCCATGGTCCTCCCATTTAGAAATTTCTTATTGTCCCACCAGCTTTTCTGCCATGGAAAGTGGACGTGGGCCCCTCCCCCCCCCCCCCAATGAGTTTCGCAGGCCCATGAAGTCCAGGGGTTCAACAATGCAATGGAAAGGTGACAGAGAGTAAAAGGGAAAAAGTACAGTACGACTAAAAAAAGTCAGAAGATTTTTCAGCGACCAGGAGCGAAATTTTGGCCCCTCGAAAATTTATACATCTGCCCCTGAGCACTGTTAGTTTCTACTGAACAATATGTAAACATGCCTGCCCTGACAATATAACAGGCTGAGCTAAAAAGTCTCTTACATGGAACTGAAGTTGCAAGTATACATAGAACCATTTGGGTGACCTTTGATATGATCAATCGTTACAAATAAACTTAATCGTCAAAACTAATTAATGATTAATTAATCATCAATTTCCACAGCCATAGTTAAAACCACAGTGTATTACATGAAAGTGCAATTACTCTTAGTTTCTATTCACAAAATCTGATCCAGTAGCTGGGCTGATATTATGCATGGCTTTTGGAGACCCAAAAACTATAAGGATTTGCCCCGGAGGCAGTATTCTTGGAACACAACTTATAAAGTTCACTAATATGATTATCTTCTCGACTTCAACCCCACCATTACTAGTTCCATTTAATGCAATATTTCTACTCACCATTGAAGTGTGGACCGATTTCCATGTGGTAAGTGCAGTGCGCTTGATCGAAGTGGATTTGGTAGTGAATGAACAAACCACCATGAGTGAATGACAAAACAAAATCATCATCACAGGCTGTACTACTGCGGATCAGAAAGAAAACCTGATTCCCTTTTGCTACAAACAAAACCAAAATTCATGCATTTAAAAATCATTATTTTAAACCTGTTCTTCAATTGGCTGAAAGTAATGTTTGTTTTTATGGAAATTGGATTTATAAAGAAATCTTGCATTAATAGAAGCTGGATTGATGAAAAAAATCATTTTTAATCAAATAGAGGCTGAATTGATGAAAAAATCTGCTGCCTAAACAAAAGCTGGATTGCTGTAATTTATTCTTGCCTACACAGAAACTGGATTGACGGAAAGGATTCTTGTCAAAGCATAAGTTGGATTGATAAAAAATTTAAAATGCTACAATGTACGAATAATTTACGACTCTAAACTACTTATTTACTCACAGGCACACCACAGAACCATTCATGACTGTCAGAGAGGCAATCACAAGACATAAATAGCTAAAGGATAGACCACAGTGTAACGTAAGCCTACACTTTGATTTATATGGCACTCCCAGTAGAACACTCAGAAACACTTCTTTTACATTCGGATACTCAGTTTTAGAGACATGCCTAATTGTCTAGCAGGATACGCGAATCATCTGTTCACTTAGGTCTACTTGAGCGTGGCATCGCGTTACAGTCAAGTTGTTTAATTAATAGTTCTTTTATGCTCTAACCGTTGGCTTGCTTTAGTGTACTTTCGGCTCCTTGTCTATTGCTGATCTGTGTCTTGTCGTAGTACCACTGAAATTTGCTGTAGAAATTCTTCCTGGTTTTAATGTCCGATGCTAAAAGCTTCTCCAGGGCAGTTTTATCAGCCGACGACTGAGCAACCACCTCGCCTTTCACAGTCGACCTTTTGTGCGCATTTTTCAAACCCCGAAACATTATTATTGTCCAAAAAGTGTATAATGCACAAAAACTTAAACTTTTAAAAGACTCTGCGGTTACCGTTTACTTTTTAACGCAGCGCCGCCTAATGTTGTTTTCATTTCACCACGCCCACGCGCAAGCTGATATTATATACCGCGTGAACATTTAGCGCCATTTCTATGGAGCACGTGTTTTTTATTGTTTCTTTACTGGTCAGTCTCAGAATCAAACTGATCATCTCTGCAGGTCATCTAGTGCTCCGCATACATGATTCTAAATTTCTAATCTCTAAAGTCGTCAAAGCAACTTCCCCTCCACTTCCCTCCTCTTCCCTCTCCCTGCAGTCACTATCTGTAGATAGGCGCGTTGGACTATGAACGGTTACTTAATTGAGGCTTTTCTGCAGGTTATCAGTTACGCTAACAGTGCAAATCGATTAAAGATGTCATTCATCCGTGTTTAAACCGTGTGCAATGTCACGCTCACTTGGTAATATTTGTTTAATGATCAGAATCGTAAGCCAAATTATTACAGAGTTACATATCTCGTGCTGTGTATTGGCCTAACTCTAGTCAGAAACTTATATATATATATATATAAATTATATATATAATATATATATATATACACATACATACGTACCGTAGCCTAGCCCCTAAATTTTGAAGTCGATCATTGGAGCAACTTCCCCTCCGCTTCCTCTGCTTGCATTCACTGTAACAGATTATATGTAGGCCTAGTAGCCTAGGCGTTGAACTATGAATGTTTACATGAGGATTTTCTACAGTTTTTGAGATAACAATACAAATCGGTTACAGCTGATTTAAGCATTTAAACCGTTTACATTTCCACGCTCACTTGGTAGCGTTGTCAAAATTTAATATCAGTGCAGAGAGCCGCGGTCACCCGGCCAGCGTTGTATACGAGTGTTGTTTTCGTTAACGAAAACTAAATTCAAAACTTTCGCTAACGAAAACTAAAGGTTTAGTCAACTGAAACTAAAATGAAGAGTATAGGTTAAGAACAACAGCTAGGGCCTAAACATAATCAGAAGCAATTAACGTATTAGCACAAATATAACAGCTGCCATTGCAGAGGCTTACGTAAACTTCAAAGTGCAAATATTTTTTCAGGCAAAATTATGAAATATAAACAAAACTAATCCAAATTATAGCCTGAAGTAATTGCATGCAATCCCAAAGTCAAATATCTTGCAAAAATGTTTGGTATTAATGATGATAAGTTGCATGTCTAATCTAATTAGCCTATATAGCCTAAACATAGAAATTAAAATAATTCTTTTTGTAATTTCTGTCATTTTATGCTCTCATCCCAAGACAAATCCAACAGGCAATAGGCTAAAGACATTCTATAAGTATTGTATTTGGTCAACTGCCTTCTGTACCTGATAATGTAATGTAATGTAAATCTTCGAGAATTTCTCAGCGCCCACAAAAGCCACGTCAGGGAGACCAGCTTATTCACCGGCGCTATATCAAATCAAGTCCGCAATAGCCAGAGCTGCCGTTTTCGTTCCGGTGCCAGGTCAAAATCCGGGGAGGTCAAGCCGAGGAGACAGCGTGGTGCTACGGTGGTTGTCGGTGATGGTTGGGTGATGGAACTTGATTGGAATCTGGATAGGATAGGTTGAAAAGTTCGGTTTTCAGTCGTGAATGGAATGCAGCAGAGGAGAGTGCAAGCGGAGGAGAGGTTGAATTTGGAGGTGAGACTGCAGGAGAGATAGGAGGGTGAGCGAACAGGCGGAGGTATGTTGGGAGTCCGTTCCAAAGAGCTGGTGCAGCATAGACTAAGGAGCGGTCGCAGAATTTCAGAGAGGATGATACTGGAGGCCGAGAGAGAGAAAGATATGATGATGAGCGCGTAGACCTGTGCGGTTGAATGGTGATTAGGCCTAGTTGACGAATGTAGGAGGGCTGAGAGGTTTGAAGAGCGTTGTAGGTTAGAGAAACAATTTTGTAATGGATGCGCTGATAGCGGTAGGCCTATGTCTATCAGTTTTTGTTACCATTAAACGAATATAATAAGAATATTAATGGGTTAATAAGTTAATTTCCCCGACGTTTTGGTGTTGCAGAAATATTGAGTTTACGTATCTACCAATCAAGTACAAGCGCTACATAGATATCTATGGTTTCTTCTTAATGCGATACAATTCAGAGACTGTTATGGAAATAGACTGAACGGAAAAGTCTTTGCCTCGAGTTCGTTGAGTTTGCTCGTAACTTCCGTTCTGCTTCTGTATAAGTCTGTGCAGTGCGCGTTTGTTATATTTCCGCCTCTGTGTCTTTCTTTTCTGTAGGCTCAACATGGCGGTAGAGCAGGCGCAGTTCGAGACCCTTTTACAAAACCTCCTCAGTTCCGACAACAAAACGCGGCTCGAAGCTGAGGTATGTCAACGGATTTGAAGAGATTAAGGTCACTGATGGTGACGTTTTTTAACGAATTTCTTTAATGACTGGTCGCCGGTCGCGCCATGCGCCCACGCGCCTGTTTTTCCACCTGCTTCCCAGTGTCTAATTCGTCGGTATTTTACCCGATCAAAACTGACTTAAAATTACAAGTACATAGTCAAGGGTGATTCTTATTTACTGTAATCGTTGGTCAACGGTGTTCAATCGCGATTAGGGTAATTTGTAAGTTTATTCTATGTCTAATCTCGAATGTAGCGTGACAACAGACACTCGTCTCGGTTGGCGTGTCAGAATTGCCTTCACTCAATAACAAATCTGAGATATAAGATTGCACACGTAAACGAGAAGCCTGTAAATCAAACACACTGTCAAAAACGCTCCACTAGAATTTCCTACGCCAGTGTGGTCTTTTGCGATGTATAATTTTATCACTTGAATGCTTTATTGATAGTTTCCATAGTGCAAGCAAAGATATTAGAGTTTTACTAAGATGCGTCACATAATGTATAATAATTTATCTGAATGTTCACCTCATCTACCTTGCAATGGGTTTTAAGTGCTATAAACATGGCATCCAAGCCAGAAGGAAATTGTTGCGCTGCCATAAATTGTTGCGTTACCTCGTACAATACACAAAATCTATCACTCTTTAGATTTCCGAAAGATGTTGAAAGGCATGTAAAAAGTACTGTATTAACAAATAAATGTTCCATAACTGCTGCCGGTGATTCACTTTGCTAATACGCTGTCCGAGGCGCAGCCGCGCATGTGCGACCACTCAACGACATTGCATTGTCCAACTACCAGTAAAAGTCGCACGTTTTGAACATTAATTAATTGAATACATTAAATATATAATAGTTTTTATTATTCATCATATTCAATATGCAGTTTAAATAGTTACGATAGTTTACGGATGCTACAATTGTCCGGTTGTTGACGTTGGCCTTATGTTTATCTATTAAGGCGTCTATCGTTGCTACAAGCCATCAACCCAGTCACAACGTGGCGCCACGGTTTGTGTGCTTTGACCACCACCCAGATCAAATATACAGCGGAGATAGGAGGTGTCATATCTTAGTAAAACTCTAATATCTTTGGTGCAAGGACAGTAGGCCTACAAAGGGTCAAGTTCCAGTGCTTCACACGGTTCCGTCAGTCAGCACGCATGAACTAATAATGAATGATTCGTATAGAATTGGGGCTGATGATTTTACCAACTTTTATTATCTCGATTTTTTAACCTGAGATTTCTGCTGTTGTTATGTCAATGAAAGGCTGATTGACTGATTGATAGTCGATTAAATGTTGCAACGTTTGATCTAATGATATCGACTTGTTTGATTAATTTTCAGCAGGCACCCATATACTCAGCTGTTATTTTTTAAGGATCTCTTAATTCTTGAATGTTTAAATGGTGTTGCATGTGCATTTGCATTTGAACAGTCTATTAAGTCACCAGCTTGTATCATGGTTGAATTCTTATACATGATTACATCTGTGTTGATTTTGGTCACAGGAGACATACGAAAGCGTTCCTCCAACAACAAAGATACCGTTTCTTATCCAGACAGTGATAAACCAAGGCAGCCAGTTAGAGGTTAGACCTTATATCTTAGTTCTTCCCCCCATGCAGATCTGCAGTTTCTCCTCTCCTCTCTGCCCCATACCGAGTTGAATGAATTTTCTGCGTTGTTTCTGTTCTGCAAGATGTTTTGAAGCTATGTGGTTGCAAACCCACCGCAGAAACCTTCTCCTTTATCCTGGCTTGGGACAGGCACAGGCCACCCCAAGGGTGTTTCGTTTCGGAGTTGTTAGTTGTTAGAGAGGTTAAAACACTTTTATGGCTAGTTTTATAAATATTCACCATGGTCACTTGTGTCAATTACAGCTTTTCATAGTGAAATGATGAAGATTGTATGATTCAGGCCACATGTAGCCATTGTCTTAATCATCAGTGTTTTTAAGTCCACCATCTAAACAATAGCCTATGTAGCCCAATTGTCAAATGTAACTGCTATTTGGATCATACGTCAGATTAACAGACGGTCAGAGTGGAAGATGTCGCTGTGCAGTGTGTCAAACATTATTTGGGATCTGATGTCAGTAACCTTGAGTCAAAAACCATTTGGTTAAAATTGTTCAATTTTTCCTTGCATAGCAAGTCAATTATGTCGGTACTTACCCAAACAAAGCACAATTGCCTGCTATGGTTCATTATCTATTTAATTTGCTCTACTTAAGAATAACCCATGATATGTGAGATTTCATTAATCAGTTTTTAAGTAAATATAGTCAAAGACTTACAGCAGAGTGACTAGCAAGTTTATTGGATTATGACACAATCTATTTGAGTACATTAATATGAAATTGAGACAGTTCAGTGTACTACCACAGGCCTTTGTTATGCATCAAGTGGATAAAGTCAGATTATTGTAAACTATTCGCTAGTCCTTAATTGTTTTGAATTATTCTGCAAGTTATTTTCTGTAAATAAGACATTTTGCCTTTTGTATCTGGTGAGCTATGTTGACATTTATTTAGTTTATGTTTGACCTTGCAGGTGCGAAGTTTGGCAGCCGTTCTCTTGCGTCGCGTGTATTCATCTAACTTTGAGGAGTTCTGGCCTCAGCTGCCTCCTGATGCTCAGCTGAATCTTAAGACTCAGATGCTGCTCACTGTCCAGCAGGAACATGACAGTACGCTCCGAAAGAAAGTCTGTGAATGCTCGGCAGAATTTGCCAGAAATCTCCTTGGTACTTTCATATATCTCGTTCATACATATTTCATGATTCATTCAAGTTTTTTTTCTTTAGCCATGGTTGAACTTTGAATGCATCTGAGTGCGTTACTTGAAGGAGTGATGTATAAGTTCATAGAATGAATGAATGAATTTATATGAATGATAAATTATTTAAGGCTTTATTAAAAAATATAAAGCGTTTATTTTTATTTTATTGCTCTCTTATGATAGGGTCTTCGTCTAGTGTGATAAAATTATGTAAAATCAAAACATCTTTACTGAATTCAATTGCTTTTAATAGCTCATAAAATTGTGGAATTTGTGTTTAGTACAATAAATGCATTAGCTCTAGTTGGCTGTAAAGTACACTTGTTATAGAGCCCCTTCAGGATTTCTACTCAGAAGCGCTCCCGACTACAGCACGGACACTGAATCACCGTTTCACGTCGAAGCGCATGAACAATTGTGAGTGAAGGACTTGCTCAGGTCTCAGGGTCCCTAGGAGGTGGTTTGAGGTGGATTTGAACCTGCCACCCTCTGTCTGCAAAGCAAAGAACATACCCACTAAACCACCGTGCTCCACTATTTCTATAGAGCCATTGGCATTATGCCCAGGACATTGGTTGATATTTGCTTTGAGTTCATAATAGAAATTCTGATAAATCAGAGAATGAATTAGGAATCCATTATTAAAAGTAAATCTTGCAGTGTGTTATATTTTGTTGTTGAAGATGACAATGGTAACAACACGTGGCCGGACATCTTGAAGTTTTTATTCGACTGTGCTAGTTCATCAAATGTCATGCTCAAAGAAAGTGGCCTCATCATTTTCAGGTAACTTTTGCACCCACATTTTTTTCTTTATTTTTGCAAACAAACCAATGCAATGTTACGCACAATAATAGGCGCGGCTTAAAAACCAAAGGATATCCAGAGAAGAGATGACATTTAGCATCATTGTGCATTATCGTCAGTAATCTATTGTCTGCACAACCTTGTTCTGGTGTGAATTCAACTGGGTGACATAACGGTTAGATACACTATAGTTGCAACTTTATAGGCAGTCGTTCCTTAGGGACCTTGAGGCATGCCTTTTGGCACAACTCTTGATCTTGTAAGTTGATATTTTGACTTTAGGAATTGCTGCTTCCTAAATACAGGATTAATGTGGCGATGATGATTGCATATTATTCAGTTACAATGGTTGTTTTATTTAACTCAGAAGCATTCTAAAGTCAGCTTAATTTATGCATCCGAGTCGAATGTTCGATTTTTTTTCTCAGAATCTGCTATATTGGTTCCAGGGCTAAACATGAGTGTTTATTTTTTATTCCTTCCCAGCATTGTTCCAGGAATATTTGGCAACCAGCAGAGCCAGTACATCGCCGTCATCAAGCAGATGTTGCATCAGTGCATCACTGATCAAGCTAATCAAAATGTAAGTGGCTCGTCATTGATCTTCTTTTCGGAATTGCTTGTAAATTGTTCTGTTTTCAACGTAGTTCTTTTCTGCTTATTTATGACATTAATAATGATGTTCTTGCTATCTTTCTGGCAGAGAATGTTCTTTGTGCGCTTCCTAAGAATGTAATGTAATTCAGACAATTTATATAGCATCGTCAGAGGCAAGCCACTTCTAGGATGCTTTACACGCATAATGTCAAATGCCAGAGTAAATGTCATGAGCTCGAGAGCAAGTGCAGCTTCAATTGTAAGGATGCTGTAGAATGTGATGTTTGTATTGCTTCTTGCAATCAATGACGAGGATGGTTTTTTTGTAGGACTATTGTGAAATGGTTCTGATTTGCATTTCAGGTGCGTTTCACAGCCACTCGAGCGGCTGTGTCTTTTATTCTTGCAAATGAAGATGATAACAACACATTGGCACACATGAAAGATCTTTTACCATTCATCATCCAGGTATTGTGATCTTCAACTGTTGGATTTCATTTATTCACATGACATTACCTATTAGCCATCATCGCTTAAGTATAACAGATGATACATTACTGTCCAATGTATTAAATTAATTACTTGACTTTCATCACACTAATTATATAATATATTAATTACTTGGCTTTCATGTTATATTAATTATATTATATTATATTAATTACTTTGTTTTCATCAATAAATGGAGCCGGTTCCATATGTTACACTTTTCTATCAGACGAATACTTATAATTAATCAGCTGATGTCACTTATGCTGTGCTCAGACTGGAGCATCACATTTTATTTAATAATTCAAATAGTAATTGAGTTACTTAATTGCTTAACCCTTGGTTTCTGAGCTTAATTATTATGTGTTGTTGTTGCTGACAGTGTGTGGTGGAAAGTATTGGCATCGATGATGACTCTCTTCTCAAGAGTCTTATTGATCTCGCAGAAAGCACTCCCAAATTCCTTCGGCCACAGCTGGAAAACATATTCAATTTCGTTCTAACGGTAGGAGTACATCGACTACACAGCTATTTAGTTGTAAAATTAAATTAGAAACATATATGCTGTATATATGTTGTATATAGTATATATATATATATAAAATACATTCAGTGTATATGTACAACATATCTATCTATCTATGTAATTTATATAGCGCCCCTTCAAGGAGTCTACTCAGAGGCGCTCCCGACCCAAGCCCGGTCAAAAAGAAAAGTCTTGACCAATCTATAGAATGAGCCAGACATGTTCCGAGGGTGGGAACGCAGGTTAGAGGGAAGGTCATTCCAAGCGGAAGGTCCAGTGACCGAAAATGCCCTGTTCTGCCTAGTGGCAGTGCGGGCATATGGAATCATAAAGTCGCCTCTAGAGGCCGAGCGCAGAGATCGGCGACCCACAACATATATATATTTTAGATTGGTTGTGACTTAATTTTTGAGGTTAATAATGGCAGTTTCTGTAAATAAATTGTAGTCTTAGCTAATGGATTTTTGACATAAAATGGCCCATTATGATGCTAATTCATAGCAGTATGGTTGTGATTGCAGGTGTTGAGTGATAAGAACATTTCTGATCAGTTGCGTCAGCTGGCTCTGGAGGTTGTCGTTACGTTGGCCGAATCAACACCGGCCGTGATTAGAAAGCATGCTAAATTTGTCACTCTGCTGAGTAGGTTGTCTTAAAATTTCTAGTCTCATCTCATAAAATAACCTAACTTCTTTGCAGATGTTGTTACAGATTTGCAGCTCTAGGTTTAGGTGCTAAGGAAATACAGAAACTGACAATCATATGTATATCGTTTGTCCAAATGTTGATAAACCATTTTTATGGATCTCTTGGAACATCAGTTAGTTTGCTTAGCTGTCCTGGCCTGACAACTTAGGTTCCTTTTTGTCAGGATTTTTAAAATTAATATTGGCTTGCTAATATTCTTAGATGAGAATATTTAATTGAACCATGGATCTTAGCATTAGCAGTAAAGTTGTACGTTATGATAGTCTGTGATTCTTGCAGACCTATGTAACTGAACTTGCAGGATCTTATATGACATACTGTACACAAGTTTTTTATTTATAAATTTAGGCATTAGTATCTTTGTTTATTGGCAATTCCAGATGTTACAATGCATCTGGGTACAGGTTACATGAAAAATAAGACTGTTAGCATAATGTTCTCACAAGAAAGACTTTTTTGCTATTTTCTATATAAAACTAATATGTTCATCTCATACAAGATGTGCTCAAATAGTGTAAAATCAAACTGTTATAATTTTTTTAGTTAGAAATGTAAAATTGAAGTTTAAACAGCTTGATTAGGTAGAGTTAATGATAATTGGGAGTATAAATTTATCTTTTGAAACTTTTGTAATGCTGTCCTGATTGTGTATGAACAATTGAACATCTGAGTTGACATTTAATCCATCCCTATTTTGTCATAAAATGAAGATCATCTAGCTTTACTTTGCCTCACAGGCATAGTTTGGTAGAATGCGAGTTGATGGCGTTATTGTTGCCATTTGTAACTTTAAATTTCTGCCGAGTGTCATCAAAATATTTGGATTGTAGTTCCACAGGTTCTCGGGATGATGGTAGAGTTAGGTGATGACTCGCTATGGATGTCATCTGAAGATGCAGATGATGAAGATAACGAAAGGTATTGATGTCAGAGCTCGTTTAGAATTTCTGCATGTTTTATGTAAGATTAGACTTTATACATAGCTAATTGGAAGATGATGAACTTTCTATTGCTTGCGCTGAACAAATTTTTAGGTTGACTCCTGAAAATATGGTCCTGAGTGACTCTTGTTAAGATATCATGATTGTTTACAGAGGTTCAGTAGTCTATAGATAGCATAATTTGATTGATTGTATTTGTTGTGACTACTTAGGTAATACAAAAAAATATCATTTGCCTTTATTATTGTAGACTAAAATCTTGACTTTTTGTTGAAGAAATTGCCATTTGCTTTCATACTAGAAACTTGTGTGGTCACTCATGCATGAAGCATTAATTATGAAACATATTTTTTATGAACTTGAATGAGTTTTCTTTGTGTATGTTTTCTTTCCAATAGTAATTCAGTTGCTGCAGAGAGTGCGTTAGATCGTTTGTCTGTTGTGCTTGGAGGAAAGACAATGTTGCCGCACATCACAACAAATATACCGCCAATGCTGCAGAACAGTGAGTAAAACTAAATATTATGTCGATTATACCTTTTTGATATTAAATTGTAGAAATGTGAAAGGAATCTTTCCAATGCCTTGGACATCCTTAAGCACCTTGGACATCCTTTAGTCAGCCATAGCCATCAAAATATGATTTTGAAACGTTCCTCTAAAATAGAGATACAGACTTACTTGTCTATTACACAAAGCAGTAGAAGTGCGATGGAAATGACAAGCCTTGATGTGCTCTTGTTGGTTGGTTACTATCTAACAACACTGTATAGTATCAAAGATGAATTGTGTCAACCTCCTCTCTCCAGGCTTGGGACTGGCACTACTACCGGTGGTGGCAGAGTTACTGGACCTTGAGCTTTTGTCATTACTGCTTTGTAAGGCGCTCTTGTAATGGCATGGCTGTGTTACTATGCCATATAAATTGTCATGATTATTATTATTACGGGCTTGAGGACCAAGGAGCAGGATGTAATCACCTGCCCTACGTTCTGCATGGAACGTGGAACGTTTGCAGATCGGTGAATGTACTTTGAGGGGCGGAGATGATTGGCTCTCGACATCCAAGACAAGTGTCCGCATCACACAGACATCGTTACTTTTATGCTATCATATGATAATAGCCGTTTGGAAATTCTGTGTAAAATAGAAGTCTCCACAAGATTAATTGTTGTGACTTGACCATATGTGACACAGGGGCTCAAAACCCGTCACATGTTGGATTTTGACCTTTTGATTTAGTCATATGCTAAAATGACCATGCTCTAAAATGCTTTTAACACAATGAAATTATCTTTTTTCTAACAAAAGTTGTGCTCGTTTGATTCTTTCATTAGTTTATAGTGAAAAAATAAAATAAAAAGTGACTGAATATTCGTGTCATCCAAGTCTACTGAATCCACTAAGCTATTATTCTGAAAATTTTCTGGGCATTAGAGGCATATATTCTGAATCAGATAACCCAAACGGCATCAAAATCGGTTCACTACTTCACAAATTCGGGCGAATTCACAGTCATATACTGAATTGAACAATAAACTGCATTCATTACCCCTCTCGCCTATTTCGGCGTCTAGCGCAATATCTAGGAAGCGACAAACGACGGGTTTTGAGCCCTTGCGTCACATATGTATTCAATTAAGCATTGTGTTTGTTTCAGCTGATTATCAGTGCAGACATGCGGCTCTGATGGCGATATCTGCTTGTGGTGAGGGCTGCCATATTCAGATGGAGTCGATACTCGAGAATATTTTAGACGCTGTTCTACCATTCCTGCAAGATGTTGTAAGTTCATTTTCATTGTTGTTTCCCATTTCTTCCAGTGATTTTCCTCACTGTGGCCCCACGTTTATTTTGTTTTGCAAGCTGCATATAAGGGCTGTGACTAATATTGTATAATTCACTTTGTGTTGCCTGTTTTGACTGTGAAACTCTTGGACTCTTATTGCACTTTGAGCAAGCAACATCCTTTGATAATTATAATTGTGAAATGGTGTTTGACGTTGTGGAATTGGATGATGAAGAAGAAGCGCTGTCCCTTAAGCCAAACCTCAAGCAAAGATATGAAGTGTTAGCGATTTCATTTTCTTAGTCTTGGCATATGATGAAGATCGGTAACCAGATGAGGGATATGATGAGGCACATGATGAGGGCGAGGGCGGGTGTCCAGTAATCTTGCCATCGACATTATAAGAACACGAGACTCATTGCAGCTGAATTGGCTTGGGGATGTGCAAGTGGAGCAAAAATCTTTAACCACATTTCTCCTTGGTGAGGATTTGAACACTCGACCTCTCAATGGACAGTCCACCGTGCTAACCACTAGACTTGCATTCACCACCAATGGTGGAATTACACAGCTTATTATTGGCTATCATTACAGTAGTACATCTTTGCAGGAAGTAGCTGTTTGCCGTAAAGCACACGTGAATGCTATTTATGTTTAGACAGAGCAGTTAATTTATTTTTAAAAGTTGGTCATTTTTCTTTGCAGCATCCTAGGGTTCGTTATGCTGCCTGCAATGCCATTGGTCAGCTGTCATCAGACTTTGGACCGGGCCTGCAAAAGAAATATCACGGAAAGGTGGGCATTGTGAAATCGCTGTCAAATTCATTGAATTGCCCCGGTTAATTTACAGCAATTTAAAAAAATTATTTGCCAGGTTCTTCCAGATCTCATTTGCACTGCAAACAAATCCCATAATTTCTAGTGTGATGTTATTATAATGTTATTTACCTGGTCGTTCATGATCTCATTTGCACTGCAAACAAATCCCATAATTTCTAGTGTGATGTTATTATAATGTTATTTACCTGGTCGTTCATGATCTCATTTGCACTGCAAACAAATCCCATAATTTCTAGTGTGATGTTATTATAATGTTATTTACCTGGTCGTTCATGATCTCATTTGCACTGCAAACAAATCCCATAATTTCTAGTGTGATGTTATTATAATGTTATTTACCTGGTCGTTCATGATCTCATTTGCACGGCAAACAAATTCCATAATTTCTAGTGTGATGTTATTATAATGTGTTGAAATGTGGCAGATTGTGCCTGCGTTGCTGGCTGTCATGGATCAAAATTACGATGTGCCGAGAGTGCAGGCACATGCTGGAGCAGCGCTAGTCAACTTCAGCGAGGTCTGCCCAAAGAACATCCTGACATTGTATCTTGATGCGATCATGGTCACACTTGAGCAAGTCCTTACCGCAAAGTTCAAAGAGGTTTGTAAATTTTAATCCTTGATAGTCTGTTTATCACATTTATGAATGTAACAGTGAAAGGTTCGATATTGGTTAGAACAGTGCTTTGCTTTTCAGTCTAATGTATACTCTAATGTAACGATTTAGTGCCATTGCCGTAATGCACAGCACATCAAGCAGCTGTTGCATCAAGGGAAACCACAAAAAAAATCATTATTTCTTTTAAGAAACCTGTTTGAAATCCAATGCTTAGGAGAAACTAGAAATGAGGCAGGCATTTGATACATATATAGGTTTGAGCTGATGACTCTTGTGTAACAGTTAAGAACTAGCGAAAATGCACTGGGCAGTGAGAACTTCAGACTGTTGGTCCGAGAATGTTTGAAAGTCAAGCACTCTGCTTGTTGAGTACAATGTTGGCTTGTGTTGCTTAGGCCAAAAAAAATAATGTTGTGTTTCCGGTAACCCGACCGACCCTCTTTTATTGCCGCGACTCAAATAATTTTGTAAAAAAATTATTTAAATTTTTTTTTTATAATTTTCTTTTTATTAACAAAATTTTTTTCTCCAAAATTTGTTTTGACATAATACGGTGACATTGCCTTCCGTATAGAGTTGGATCTTAGGCAAAAAAATGTTGTGTTTCCGGTAACCCAACCAACTCACTTTTATTGTAGCGACTCGGAAAATTTTGCGTAATTTTTTTTATTTACATTGACATTGCCTTAGAGTTTCACGCCTGCATAACTACTTCCTGGTTGCCAGTCTTGAGAAACCTCTAGCCTTATCATTCTCACTTGAGTCACCTCTAACGGTGACTAGGGAAAATAAATCTAGCAACCTCTAGGTGTAACTAGTCACTGGCTCGATCAGTCTGGAACGACCCCCTAGCAGTGATGTTTTGTTCGCACTCATCTTCCCCTTCCCTTCCCACTTCATCTTACCAGAAAGGATGTCAACAAAATGAAATTAATAGAATTGTTTTCTAGAGCAATTTTAGGTACTGGGAAATAGGCAGTTTATACTTGCTTAGAACACGTACTTTGTTGCAGCGTGTACCTATATGCAAAAAAGAGTATTTCGGTATAATTTTTCGTATAGTCACTGTATAAAAATATTTTACCAAAATAAAAATATTTTTCGACCTACCTACCCAATTTTTTTTAGCTCTGTTACCGGAAACACAGCATTATTTTTTTTGGCCTTATATACAATTCTACACCCATTAAAATCTCTCAATTCAATGCAGTTTTCATCAATTGAAGTTAATGTGATGATGCCGTTATCTTCACTGAATGCATCAGTGCGAAACATGCTATCAGCATCGTGTCTCTCTCTCCATCTTTGTATATGCCTTCCATATGCCATATGATTCATCTTGGTGGATTGAGTTTTATTTGATTTGAGAATGTCAGGCCCATTCTTTTGTAACAGTAGCTCCAGTTTTGTTACGTGCTGGCATATTGAGCTGCTGGCATGCCATGTAGGCCTGCAGCTGAATACCAAGGTGCATTGATTAAATGATTAATAAGAAGTCTGAAGTTAATTTCTTTTGGATATGGAGAAGGAAAATCGTTAGTATATGCCATCTGAAGTCTTGTTAGGCAAAACAATGTCTTGGAAGGTATTTTTGTGTTTTCAGTTGGTTGAAAAAGGAACAAAGTTGGTACTGGAGCAAGTGGTTACGACGCTTGCTTCAGTCGCTGATACGGCTGAAGAGAAATTTGAGCAGTACTACCACAGGTGAGCTTTGGGGGGTCGCTTTAGATTGTTTCTCGTGGAAGAGAAGAACAGGTGTATTGGTTCTTTGGATATCTGCTTCCCTAATATCCAAAGAGCTTTGTTGTGAATGGTTTCCAGTAGTCATTTAGTGTATGCTGTAGTAAGATGGTGTGTGACATATTATGGGGTGTATAGTTATTTTAAAGAAGTTCGTTCTGGGCTATTCCTAAGGACTGATAAGTGTTAATTCATGCTGTTGACATGAGTTACATTCTTACAAATTGATCCTGTACATTGTACAGTGTATAAGAATGCTGAGAATCAATAAATGACGAGAATTTATAGCTAAGAAAATGTTTCAGAGTTAGTTTAAGTATTTCTTTACATATATATTTATACCAGTGACTGAACTTGGTTCTGTTTGATTTGTATTCGATTTGTTTGATCACAGTTTATTTGATTTATGTGAATAATTATGAATTGAAAATTTTACTTGTTGATTTAGATTTATGCCGTGTCTGAAGTACATAGTCCAGAATGCAACGGACAAAGAACTTCGCATGTTGCGTGGGAAAACAATCGAATGCATTTCACTCATTGGATTGGCTGTCGGCAGAGATAAGGTTAGAAAATGGTTTTAAAATTGCTGATTTTTAAGTAATTCCAGATTTTTAGCTGTAGGCTAAGTAAAAAACTCTCAGACATCTGTCAGCAAAGTAACGTCTGTGGATGGAATAGTTAAGTTCTATTAAAATGATCAGAATTTATAACTAAGAAACTTAGTGTTTCATAATCAGTTTAATTATTCATTTACATATATTTATGCCAGTGGCTGAATTTGGTTCTGGTTGATTTGTATTTTATTTGTTTGATTACAGTTTATTTAATGCATTTCAGTAATTAAAGGTGAAGCTCTATATCCTGTGTATCTATTCATTCATTCATTCATTATTAGCATTTATATAGCGCCCCTTCAAGAAACTACTCAGAGGCGCTCCCAGCCCAGCCACGGCAAAAGAAAAAAGATTTAAGGGACTTAAGGAATAAGGATTGACTGGTCAGGTGGAGGAGATGGAGGTTAGGGGGGAGGTCATTCCAGATTGACGGCCCCACAACCGAGAAGGCTCGACACTGTCTGGTAGCCAAGCGAGCCCGTGGAACAAGCAGTTGTCCCTTCGCAGCAGAGCGAAGGGCCCGACGCGCTTCAATGTCAGAGACTGGGCGACAAAGAATGCGCAGGTAGGATGGAGCGCAACCAAGGATACAACGTGAGACCAGGGCAGCAATTCGATAATGGATGCGTTGGGCTATTGGCAACCAATGCAGCACATCACGCATGTAGGTAGAAACAGAGGAAAATTTAGGGATTCGTCCAATGAGCCGGGCAGCAGAGCACAGAACCCGATCTAACCGACCCAGAACCCCAAGGGGGAGGCCAACAAGGATTGAGCAACAATGGTCGATTCGACTAGTTACGAAGGCATGAACAAGAACTACCAGCGCATCATGAGAGAGAGAGCGTGCAATCACTCGAAGTTGACGAAGCTGGTAGTAACAGCTTCGAGCAACAAGATTGACATGCTGGCTGAGACTGAGTTCACAGTCAAGGCTAACACCCAGGTCACGAACCGTGGAAGAGAAACTAATGTCAGGAAAGATTTGGGCTAGCAGACTATGTATAATATTGTGTAATGTATGACCATTTATATGACACACTGCATGGACGTTTCGACAGTGTGAAGCATGTTCGACAGAGCACCACAACACTTATAATTATGAATAAATTATTAAATAATAACCTAATCCTGCTGCATCTAATCCTATCTATAGGAATTATGTAAAATTCTAAATGACTAATTTTGGAATACAGGTGTTAGGTTGGTACTAACTGAACATTTAAAATCCATTTGCTTTAATTCTACGACCAATTAATTATTTAGAGCAATAAAAGCTGCAGGATTGTGCTGCTTGCCTGTCAGCCGAATAGGCAATTCGTAGCAGTCAGTAAGATTCACTGACATTGCAGACGCAATGAGTATAATATTATTTTCATGCAATTATTGAGTGCAACTGGTTTTTAAGTCCAACATTAATTGTTGACACTGGACAATTGTGAGTGAATGCAAACTTGATTGAAGTCCTTATTTTGTGGCTGTCTAACCCAGTCTTTGCATTCACAAGGCAAGCACTCTGATCAATCATCTATGGTGTAGAATGACTGATGAGGGTAAGGTTAGTTATGTCAAGTGTTTTCCTCGTGTTGAACTATGGTTTGGTTTGGTTTTTGCATTGTAGTTCATGCAGGACTGTAGCGATGTGATGCAACTGTTGCTGAAAACTCAGACAGATTGGCAAGACCTTCCTGAGGATGACCCTCAGGTTTGTCCTATTTTTGTCAAACACTGTAATGTGTTTACGTGTTAAAATTAGAACACTTCATTTCCAGTATTTGTGTAATTATGTTTGTCTTCAAAAGTTTATAACAAACTTTCAAAGGCACTGAAACATGTGCGTTGGGCATCTTTTTTGTTTTGTGTTCAAAAGTTTATATGTTAGCTTAACCCTTTAATGCCGAGATGGTAGTAAATGGTATGGGAAATCCTATACCCTCAAGCATTAAAGGGTTAAACAAACTTTCAAAGGCACTGAAACATATGCATTGGGCATCTTTCTTTGTTTGTGTTCAAAAGTTTATATGTTGGCTTTAACAAACTTTCAATGGCACTGAAACATAGGCATTGGGCGTCTTTGAAATCTTAGCAGCGATATTCAACATTTTTTCACTGAATTTGCTCTTCTGCTGTTTCTGTTTTTCAGTTTTTTTTGTCTGTATCAAATTTCATTGCTACTTGGCATATTACAGTATAGACGTGGATAATATGTATCATATTCTATCTATAAAATATATTATGTCTCTTGCAGTGCACACTAATCAAAGGTTATGTGCAGACTTTGTTCTTTAAACAATAGTTATCTTTGGTACTTCATAAGTATTGTTATTACCTGTTCGCTTCATACTGATAGATGTGATAGTGAGATGTTAAGTTGTAGTTATCTCGACCAAATCAGTCATGTTGTTTTGCTGTTTGTGATGAATATAAATTACCTAAAAGTGTGCACTTGTGTTTGTTATAAATGGCGTGTTGTAATTAATTAATTGACATCTTCTTATAGTAAGTACTATTTTTGTATTTAGTGGTTTGTTATTTCAATGGCTGATTTCTTCTTTCAGCTCTCCTACATGATTTCTGCCTGGGCACGAATTTGCAAGCTGATGGGAAAGGAATTTGAGCAATACCTGCCGCTGGTCATTGGCCCCGTCTTAAAGGCAGCAGCCATCAAGCCAGAAGTAGCACTTCTTGACAGTAAGTGTCAAGTAGCAGATTCCCATCAGCTTGGTATGGATCCAGAAAATACTTAGCAGCAGCACTGAAGATTTTATATAATTATGGTTTGTTTCTTGACCTGCTGAACACATTTTTATATGCGTGCAAATTTATTTAAATTCCACTTCCTGTCTTGTTCGTATTAGCTGCTTCACACAGTGAAATTTATCGTTCAAAGCTGTGAGTGTCCTTGCAGATGTGTTTTTTTTGTATTCAAGTGTTTGAATCTGTAAGAGATTCTTTGAACTTCACTGTATTGAAACAACGATGGATGCTGCCTCGCAGTTTTGCTTTGATTTATTATTTGTTAGTGTAAAATTGTGAACAACTTCAAACTTTCCTCTTTAGGTGATGATATGAAAGTTATGGAGAATGACAACGAATGGCATTTTGTTACCCTTGGAGACCAGGTAATGCAACTAGTCTCTATTCGTCATGTAATATTTGTTTATTCAATTCACTGGGCAGGCCGTACCTGAAATAGTGGGAACACATGATAAAAAGTTAAACAAGAGTAAATTTTATAACTGTTTTGCAACCTGTTATGAGTCAATCTGTCGTACTGCCCATTTCTCGATTACTCCTAAGGAATGGAAGGCAACTTTATGGACTAGCAGTTCTTAAGTGTTATCTGTTCTTTGTGCCTGTGTATTACCATTCGATCGGTTCATCATCCCTGGATTTCTTTTAAATAACACCCCAGAACTATCACAAGATAATGTCTGCTTCCAAGCGTGCTAACACATATTTGCAGGATGTTATCCATTTATTGGGAGATATGGATCTTCAGACTGAAACAGAGACAACTGGACGACAACTTCTTATCTACTGCATAGGGAAATTAGAATCTTGTTCTACATTCAGAAGTTATTTAGAAATAGGAGTAAAATCTGTGTTTGGAAGCCATATCTTTTCATTTGATCATGAATTAACTCCAGTTATATTTTTTTATATACTTACAGGCAAAATGATGCGTGAATTGTTTGAATTGAATTATAAATATCCTGTTCTGCAGCAAAGCTTTGGCATCCGCACATCTGGTCTGGAGGAGAAGGCCACAGCCTGTCAGATGCTTGTGTGCTATGCTCGTGAGCTGAAGGAAGGATTTGCTGAGTACACGGAACAGGTCGTGAAGATCATGGTTGCACACCTGAAGTTCTACTTTCATGATGGTAAATTATCTGAAATCAAGAGATACATGTATGTAGTTCAGATTGCAGATAATAAAATAGTCTTTACTTGAAACGTGTTTTTACAATCTGGCCATTTATGCTTTATAAAAATCTAAAAATGAGTTACGTAAAATATGTATTATGTAATAGTAAAGTAATTGCTCATTTATTGCAATGATTGATCATTACGGATACTTTCTTGGTCTTTCTCCTTGGTCTTTCTCTTCCCCTGTTTCGTAAACGCCTGAAGACTATACTATTTGTTAGCGGGAGTGCTAATTTGGGTCGGGGGCGCTACTGAATATGTGAGCGGCGCTTTATAAGTGTTCAATTACAATTTCAATTTCTTAGGGTTAAAAGATCTGTCTTGCTGATATATGCAATTCTTGAGAAAAATCTGACAATCAGAAAAGCATTTGTTCAATAGAATATAAGTTTGAAAAGATTAAGTGGTGCTTGAATCTTAGACAAACAAGCGAAACTAATAAATCGATGATCCACCATTGTGTTTCCTCTTCTTAACACAATATAAGTAACTAAGTATATTTTTTTTTAAAACCTGTCAATCATGTTTTTATGTGTGGTCTATTAATTTGAGGATTTTGCACTGCTTAGAGTCTCACATCCTTGATATTTTGCATTGTTAGGTGTTCGAATGGCAGCTGCTGAGAGCCTGCCATACCTTCTGGAATGTGCGCGCATCCGTGGTCCTGAATACCTGTCGAACATGTGGCAATTCATCTGCCCAGAGCTGCTCAAGGCTGTGGATGCGGAGCCAGAGCTTGATGTCAAAGCAGAACACCTGTATGCAGTATCACAGGTGAAAACTAAATCGGCAATACTTGTTTATAAAATGCGTATAAGTGCGTTAAATTGAACTGATGGATTTAAGTTGGTCAGGTTGACTGTTAGCATCTTGTGCTGAGTATTGTAGTTGGTCCTTCGCTTTCCTTTGTTTTCTAATTTCATTGTACTTACCTTTCTCTTCTACTGAAAGTTAGACACTAGAAGTTTATGCTGCTAATCAGTTTCGTAATGGTTTTAAAATGATATTACTGTTTGATGCTTATGGTAATTGTAATTCATCCATTAAAATAGCGCTTGAATATTTTACTTTTTACATTTAAATGTTTAATTCTTTACAACTTTATTATAATTTTGAAGGTGCAATAGTTTCCATTGAGCAAGAAAACAATAATTAATTGTGTCTTTTTTGTGTACAGTGTATTGAGCAGATGGGAGTTGGATGTTTTACCGAGGAGCAGATGACAGAGCTTATTCAGCTGCTGAATAAGACGCTTACTGATTATTTTGAGCGCCAAGTTGCCAGGCAGGGTAAGTTTTCTTTCACATAACTTCCTTTCCAATTTTTTACTACGTTGGCACTTCAGATGTTTTATGCTTTCTGCATGTGCTGGTCTGCATGTTAGGCAATGCTGCTTAATAGTGTTTATGCATTCATCGCTGTCCATGGTCGGTGTTTATGCTTCATCCCACTGCAGATATATCAGATTATCTCTTACATGGTCACTTGCCGTTTTTTCTTTGTCTTCCTCTTCTTTCCCCTTTGAGATCCAGTTCTTTGGTTGTTGGCTCATCTTTCTTTGTCAATACGATATGAACCACATGTGCCATCCTGTTGTTAGTCTTTCCATTCTGATGATGTTCTCTTGTCTGTTATTTTACATTAACGATGAGAGCGTACTATAAGTGACTGGGTTATCTGGAGGCTGTACAGATGGCTTTCACGTCTGTAAACTATTATTGAAGGAAAGTTTTTGTTGTCATCGTGAACAGTGATTGATTTTGCATATGTGTTACAGAACAAAGGAAAGATGAAGACTATGATGAAGTTGTTGAAGAAAATCTAGAAAATGAGGTGAATAAGAAAGCTTAATTATAGTAATTTTGGATATGCCATCATTATAATTACTTATTTTAAGTAAGTAAGTATTTTCTTTATTACTCCACTTGCAAACGCACAATGGGACACAGAACATCAATATAATACATAGAAGTAATAATAGGTAATAAAAACGTGCAAAATTTAAAATCAAAAGTTAAATATAATATAATTACTAAACTATCATCGTCAATCAAGTTAACTATATAACATTCTGGTGATAAATCCCTTTGCAATCAACGAATCACAACGTGGTATTTCAAGATTGTGTGATCGGGGCCTAAGGGAGTAACCAGTTACACGTTCAGGTGGAAGAAGATAATGGAGGACATGCCCGGGGTCACAGAGGATAGAAGAAAAGAGGGATACATCTGCCTTGGAACATAACATGTCAAAAGTAGGGGTGTTAGAGGGCAAAAAACCCTGTCTTATCAACTTTCTAATAATAGCGGACAGACGATTCCTCTGACCCTCATTTGCAAAACCCCACCATGCTGGCGAAGAATAAAGCATTCGCGCGACTGTGGTGGAACGTACAACATCATGTAGTCGGCTGCCAGTCAAACCATGCGACACAAGGACACGAAGTGCATAAAAAGATTGCTTTGCTTTACAGACAATGTTATCAATGTGCTCAGAAAAACCCAACCTATATGAAAGCGTAATACCCAGAACCTTAACTGTATCAACTCGTTCAATCCCAATAATGGGGGGAGGGCAATCAGAAGTTTTGGAACGGGGACGCCTAAAGATGACTTCACATGACTTGCTATGATTGAGGCGCAAGTTACAATTTCTAGCCCACTCTGCAATGTGATTAAGTTCAGCATCAGTAGTGTCAATATTAGATGCAGGAATAATTAGGTAACAGTCATCAGCATATTTAAAAAGTCTATTACCTACAAATAGTAGCTTTAATCCAGAAATTAAGGAAAGAAAGTTGACTGGCCCAAGGCCAGACCCTTGAATAATGCTTGCATTAATGCACTTGAAAGATGAGGTTATGCCACCGAACTTAGTGCAATGCACTCGGTTATGTAACAAAGCAAGAACCCAGTTGTAAACAAAGTCAGGAATCGGCATAGAGGCTAACTGTACAGCCAGACTATCATGCCTAACAGTATCAAAAGCCTTAGAAAAATCCAAAGATACCAGACGAACATATGGTTCACATTTAACTGACTCAAGTAAATGGTGAGTTAAGTGCAGTAAAAATCATTATGCATGTAATATTGTTCTGTAGAGCCTGGTCAATGGTCATACTAATATACATATTTCATGGTTTAAGGAGGATTTCCTTTATTGTTGTGCAAACTTGGAAGAATTTTAATTGTTAACTTATAGTGTTGACATGTTTTGAAGTGCTTTGGATTTGAAGGTAAAATTGTCAATGAGACCGCAATGATGGATGTAGTCGGTGTTTGTATTTCATTTGTTTCTGCTTGTGCATCAGAGTTTCATTCTGTGTGAAGTGTAACCTCTGTTGCAATGCAATATATTTAAGTGTTTTCTTTGTAGAATGACCAGGATGTCTATCTGCTGAGTAAAGTGTCTGATGTAATGCATTCTCTGTTTGGCAACTATAAGGAAGCTACACTCTCGTTCTTTGATCAGATGCTGCCAAATTTTGTGAAGCTCCTAGTAAGTATCATTTGCATGTGATGTTGCATACATTGTTTCTGATTTTTACTTTATTTTCATTGTCATTGTTGTTATCCAAAGCAAATGTATTTCGCATATTTTGATCAGATAAAAAATGATATTTTGTAGATATCTAGTATGAAATGCAATGGAGATAGTAGAACTTTGTAGTTGCAGTTTGATGTCACTGTGTGATAACAGAGATCATTAGCGATGCCCTCCTCCTTTATCCAGACTTGGGACTGGCACTATCAGTGGTGGAGTCTGCAATGGAAATAATGCCTCTGTCCTCTTTATACAAAAAACCTAAGCCTAATTTAAGTTGAATTGTTTATTTAGGAACTTGCTGTTTGTTTTCCTGTCTTGTATTACAGTTATCACGTTGACCGCCAAGTTCGAGTTAACTCGTACTTCAGCCAGTCATTTTACATGGCGACGCATCGAAATAAGAATTGATTTACATCAGAAATATAATATTTGAGAAATGTGCATTATTTTCTAAATGACTCAAGTTAGGTGTACGTAAATTCCTCTGGTTTCTTTTAGAGTCATGAGCGCATTTGGCAAGAACGTCAGTGGGCATTGTGTGTGTTTGATGATCTGCTAGAATTCACTGGGCATGTGAGTATATAACAATGTCTTTCTCTGAAATTTACAAACGTTTCCTGTAAACACAGTAACCCATGTGTGCAGAATAGTCCAAAGTTTGTCCTATTCAAAATACAACCTGCTATATGAGTATGATTTAGAATATGTGGGATGAAAATGATGACCTGGGATATGACCTGAGATTTATAGGATTGTAAATATTGCAAACTGAAATTGTTTTTGGTGATATTCTATAGTTTGCCATTTTCTCTAAGCTCCATAGTTTCACAATTATGGCGATATTGTGTATGAGGTTCTGTGACATATTTTCCCATGTGATATTTTTGGATGGTGCTTTGATAAATGGTGTTTTTGCATTTTGTATGTACTTTCAAACATAATTGAATTTAATAGCCAGCCTTTGACAGAAACATTCTGAGTTGCGATTCTGAGCAATGCGTAGTTGTTTTAAGCAGACGCAAGCCTCTGATAGTTATAATTATTGTATGCAAATTGTGATTACCCGGTATGTTGTATTTGTGTTAAGGTTTCATATTTAATTCAGCTTAGGAAAGTGACCTTGTAAAAACAGAACCTTGCTACGATGATAAATTTAATATGGCAGTCTGATCTAGCATAAGGAGGGAGTTGCACTACAGAATTTGTGTCAAGCTGTATACTAATCTTTTTTAAATTGTTTTTCTTTAGCTGTCAATGTCCTACCAACAGTACTTCCTGCAGCCAATGCTTCAGAGCATCACTGATAAACAGCCGGAGATTCGCCAGGCAGCATCCTACGGCATTGGGATCATGGCTCAGTTTGGCGGAAATGGCTATGCCCAAGTTTGTGCAGGCATGTTGTTAAATGTTTCTCTGCTCAAGGCAGTTAGGCAAATAAACTGATAAGGAATCAAACGACTCAATTCAATTGTAACACAAGAACGATGGCAATTGTGATATTTTAGTGTGATATGTGCGTTACTGGGAAATTCATTTCGTCTTTACTAAAGAAAAGAACAGAAATTGATTTGAAACTAAATCAGAGGAACAATCAAAGCATTCTATTTTTGTCAAAATTTTTGGCATTGTGTGATGCATGTACATTGTATGCGTGTAAGTATGTGTATTCGTGTATTTCCAAGAAGCAACAGGCAAATGCTGTGGGTGTACATTAAATATAGTGAAAGTATGGCTACTTATGATGAGTTTGTTAATGCCGTTTTTATATAGCATTCTTGGGATAAAGTTCATGAAGTCTTTCTCGGGTAGAGTGAACTTATGAACCCTTTGCCGAAAGCTAATGAATCTCGCAGCAGAGGGCAAAGGTCGCAGGGGGAGTATGGAAAGTATTTAGATTGATGGTGTTCTAAGATTATGGTACAGAATAATGCATGGAAGAAAGTATGAAAATGAAATATAGTTTTCATTGAAGAATATTATGTGTAATAATTTGACATTTTTACTGGTGATTGATATGAATATTGTGATGTAAAGTTGATTTTAAGGAATTTCTGTGTTGTACAATTGAGCCATTTACTGATATTTACTTTAGTTGTATTTTTCTGTTTGCAAACTCAATTTCACAGAGGCTCTGCCGATACTGATGCAAGTTATTCAAGATTCCAACTCACGGTCCATTGAAAACGTCAACGCAACAGAAAACGCTGTGTCGGCCGTCACGAAAGTCTGCAAATATAACTTCAGCCACATAAACGTCACTGAGATTCTGCCAGTCTGGTTGTCTTGGTTACCTGTCTGGGAGGATGACGACGAGGCAATCCACATCTATGGCTATCTTTGTGATCTGGTCGAGATGTGAGTGATTAGTTTCTTGATGATGAACATGTGCTTAGGATATATATGTGTGTATAATGTATATATATATACATGTGAATCTAGATATGTGACATATATTGACTTGTGGAATGCCAGTTGCTGAAGGGTGGCTTCGGTTTTTAAATTTATATATATGTGAATCTAGACATGTGACAATTTAGTTATAGCATACTACAGTCAAGGCAGTGTATGATTGTAACTTACATTGATAGTGGTTACAAAAGGTAGACCCAGCAGAGCTAAACATGTATTTAGAAATTTTATTCAAACAGGTGTGTACTGCATATGGGTCCGAGCCTTGGGGAACCTTTGAATCGGCCCTTAACATGTCTTACATTTGTACTGTTACTGGTGCTTGGAAACCTTTCATCCATTTTATGCATTTTTGATAGCGAATATACCTAAAAACATTTTTTAATATTGTAGTAAGGCCTGTAGGTGTTAATAGGATAATTAGGTTTTCATCATGAAAATTATCTTCATTTTACCTTAACGGTTACGTTGCTCTGAAATTTGGATATAGATACTTGGCGATAATGGATATTGTTGTTAATTTCTTTTGCAGAAATCACCTGGCAATCTTGGGTGAGAACAATCAGAACCTCCCGAAGATCATGGACATCATTGCCACAGCGTTTCAGCACGAGGCAATTCCGATTAAAAGTGACGTGGGCACCAGAATGGTCAACATTGTTCGTCAACTTCAGGTGAGTCATTCACCATTGTCCTCTAAACCTGCGCGATTCAGTTCATCTTCAGCCACTACTACTTATCTTTTTTTATGTATCTCCCTGCAGTGAGCTATCTTCTGGTATTGGTCTTTTGGCTGAGCCAAGATGCAGCATTGTCCTTGGTCTCATGCGCTTATGTCGCTCCCCTGTTGATTCGATTCTCAAAACTTTTCAAGACTCACTTTTTGTCACTGACTTTTAAGCATCTGTTTATCTAGCAACTGACTGATGTGCATCTTATTCACATTTCTGTGTGACTTTGCATAGTAGAAATTTTCAGACTGAAAATTTAATAGATGTTCTTTTAGTAAATTATGATCAGTTGTTAAGAGAGTCACTAATTGCATGGTTGGACAAGCGGCATTTTAGTTTTTTTGTATTTCTTAAGTTTTGCATTGAATAGGTCATTTAGCCATTCATAGGCATATATCTCTGTGTAGTTTTCTCAATTGTTGTTATAAATTCATCCTATCATGTACAAATATTTATGTAAGAATTAAGTAATTAAAGTATCATTGTTTCTAGTAAATCCAAGTGGTGCATTGTATTTATGTTCAGGTAAACTTCAAACTGCACGGCAATTAGTCAGTTTCAGATTATGCAATTGACTGTTTAAGCTGCAGAATTTGTTCTGTTTTGTTTGTTTCAGAGTAATGCCCAAATATTTCAAGCTTGCATCACCCATTTAACAGCCGATAAACAAGGAACCCTCTTGGCTGTTCTATCTAGCTGAAGCCGCCCTTCAGCAACTGACTTTCCAAGACAAATAAGTGGCTCTGGCAACAAGCTTTGCAGTCGATCGTGTAATAAACATTTAATTACCAACCAAATATAAATGATCGATGACTGCATTATTCTCTGTGTAATAAGTTCTTTTTATTTCCATTGTTCTTGTGAAGAACTTCTGGAATAGTTTTTTTTATTGACCCCAGTTGCACCAACAAAAGGTAGAATTTACATCCTGATTTAACCCTTTAATACCTGGCAGTAACCAACTGACCGGTGTTTCGGTTTAATATATCGACTGTAATGATATGCACAGACGACCCTCACTTATAAAGAACCAGTACCTAAACACAAAGTTTGTACCTATACACAAAGTTTGTCGTATTCCTTTTTTCTTATTGATGAATTACATAGCTGTATATTTGTAGGTAGACCAGGTAAAAGTCAATGATTCACTTCTGTGAATGCTCTGTTCATTCTGATGTCGGTTTGATAGTGCCACTTGTAAATTTAAGTGATTGTTTTTTAATCTTCCCACGTCTTCCTGGGCTTTAGAAGACCAGCATTTTGACCTATAATTGAGAAATTATGTGTCTGATAAACGTTTGAGTAATCATTTGTGTTTGGTTGACTGTGTTTCTGTGACTGCTTATTTAATCTTCCACGTTTGGTTGGGTAGTTTGATTTGTGACAATCGAAATAATGGTGGCTAATGACTGTTGAACACCGTGTTCATTCATTCCCCTTAGAATTTATCAACGATGTGTACCGAGTCAATTTCATAGGTTACTTATACATTCAGATAACGTCATGAATGCAAGAAGACTGCTTCCTGGTAGTGGAAATTTTTGATAATTAATATCCTTTATAATAGCAGTCTGGTTTATTCCTTCATCAGCTCATGGAAGAGCTTGTTTGAATTGGAGTTGCTGGAATGATTGCACATTTCTATAGAGTCTAAGACTAGAGATGCTAAGCTTTTTGCAGGTGCCAAATCATACGGCTTAGCTTTACTGCTTGATGCATTGCTGCTGAGCGCATAATTAATTGGACTGGCGGTCCCAAAAGCAATGTGGTCAGCATCCTGTAGACGAGATTGAATCGTTGGTGCATGGCAGTTTTAATATATATATAGTGTTTTTATATGGAAAGCATTAAGTACGGTTTTGTGCTTTCCTAGATATTTTCACTCGGAATTACAACGGTGTTGAAGAGCGTCAGGGCGCTTCGTTCTGTTGTGGTGCACTTTCAAATGAAAAGTTGTGAGCTTGTTACCGTTTTGTACATAACTGTAATAGTAGTGCAGTGTAATCTCTGCCACCCATGGGCAGTGTGCGCTAACACAGCAGTGTAATCACTTGTCTTTGTGTGTATTGGTGTGTGTATGTGTTGACACTTTAAAGCACTTTTGAAGTAACAATGCAAATTAAATAGGCCTGGAAACAATACTATTTAGAAATTTTGCTACAAATGCCTGAACTTGACAGGGGATGTGAAATTTTTCGTACGGTCAATTTTGGGCCAACTTGTGCTTTAACTGAACATCTTTAGACCTTCAATGTAGTAAAAGCCATGTTTGTGTAAATATATTTGGATGTTTATCTAAGGAGAATGTTTTAACATGTGAAAGATCCAAATTGTTAATCAAATTCATCAAGTCACTGATAGATAATAGAGGCTTCCGATCTTATATGCTGCTTAAACTTTTCGGTTTGTGTTGTTTTGCTTTTCAAAACTGTATTCTGGGATTTTAAATTTGCTTTTATTTTTTAAAGATTCAGTCAGAAGTGCCATCTTAGTGGTGAAGGGATTTGATGTTTTCTAGATATAATTGAGAACTGAATCATGTCAAGTTCAAAAGTAATATACACTACCCTCAATGGAAGCCCATTAAAAGTGTGATCCTGAGGTTGGAGAACCTTTCTGCTACAGTGAAAACAGCTTTAGCAACCATCCACGGATGGCAATGACGACTGATGCTGTTTCTTGCATCTACTTGAGATGTGACTGTTACTGTTTGTACAGCATTCCGATGGTGACATGTGGAAGTGTGCTAAACAGCCCATATTGGACTACATTACAGTCATGTGTATTTATTATTGCACCTTTTAGAGAAACCATAGCTTGCTGACTGAGCATCTAAAAATAAATTGGTCTTGTGGACAGAATTCGGTGCATAATGTCTTGTGTATTTAGTCCAGTACATAGAATGCTTCCTTATATCATTTTGTTTGGATTATATTCTAATTAATTGCTGGTCTATGTTAAGTCTTCATGATGGAAAGATCCTCTATTGAAATCGTTATTAAATGACTGATTTGTTTTCCAGATTATGTCGTGCTAGAATTTGCTTTATTGTGATGCAAATTACATAGAAGGAAGATTGGTTTGAGTTAGTACCTCTTGCAGCCTCAACAATTGGTAAAGGTGTTCCTTGTTTCAGAGACGTTTTAGCACTGAGATAGTATTTAATGATTGTATTTCTGGATGGCTACTGCTGAAGAAGATGTGAGCAGTCATTCAATTGGACAGGATGGTTGTCAGTTCGTGTTTCACTTAAATAGTTAACTTTTAGTTAGCAACATGAGATATGCAAAAGGCCAAGGTTTGCTCATGAACCAACCTATGAAAGTGGAATGGTCTGATATTGCATAATGAATTAACAACGTCATTATTGGTCCATTCGGGATTGTGATGGATGCAGTTATGTCCTGGTCAGTTCATTGTCCCAAGCAGTTCTGAAAATTGTGTACAAGCCTGGAGGCTAAAGACAAAATTTTTTTTATCAGTTAAAATGATGTTGCAAGAATGGAGGTTGTGGGTTAAATTTGCAGCCTAGGCCTATTCAGAAGATGCATATTAAATTGCAATAGTAATTTCTATCGAATGCACGCTAAGTATTTGAATTATCACATAGGCAGTTAAAGATTGCATTGTTAGTGTACGTGACTAATTGTGTATGTATATAATTATCTGACCACTTAATACATGTATTCATTTTAACACTGCACTTGCTAGACTAAGTGGTGATAACTTATAAGGCACAACTGATCATAGATGTAAGCATTATGCTTTGATAATAGGAGAAGTTACCACTGGCATGAGGGCGTAGAATGAATGGCTAGAAGCAGTGCTTAAAGTGTAAAACATAAGTGCCTGGACCAGAACGCCCTGTACCTTTCCAGATTGTGCTGCCCAATAAGTCGCAGAATGGCATTCAGATTTCAAGGTAAGTGCATGGACGTTGCCCATGACCGTCCAGTCATACTTGAATCTTTTACCCGTTTGCCCTGAGAATATCCGCTGAAAAAGGGGCTTAAAATTTAGAAGTGAACGGGCAAAGGGTTAAGCCCTGGAGTATTGGCAAATTCTAAGTTTGCATTCAAGTCAGGTGTCATGGAATACAATGTTTTATTATGATGCAGAGTTACGTAGCACGTGTAGATTGAGGTGCCTAGATTGAGGTGTCTAGAGGTTTGCTTTCAGGGTGTCCGAGATGTTTGCATTTTGTCCTATTTTGTTTTATTTGTTTGCCTGCATTGCTGGTGGAGTCTTTGTCTTTGATTGTTTTCCTCTTGTCAAGAACTTGGCATGTGCTTCTTGTAAACAACACTTCTTATTTTTTATCATATTTCACTGGCTAGAGGCTTCTCACAACATCCGAAACGATTTACCTTTGTGTTTTAAAAAAGCTATGTGTAGTTTACATCTTGCGTGAACGATTACGTTGATTATGTAATGGTACATGTTTACACCAGATGTTGACGATGTTAAACTATGACGATGATAGATGATGACCATGTTGTAAAAATAATTCGACAAAAGATGTGAAGTAGCACAGGGACTTCAATCTTTGAGCTATCAGCTGCGTTTGCCATTAACTAGGGAATGTAATCCCGGGGCACTTGCTCAATCCCGGGATTCCGGGATTATAAATGAGTCAATCCCGGGATACCGGGATCCCGGGATTGGCTTATAAGGGCAATTTAAAAAATTCTTAGACATAGTATAATAGTAGGTCAAATACAGTACAGCTTTCTCTTTGCTTTAGGCACTTCAACGGCGATCAATTATGACTCGCGGCAAGGGCTTTTGTCAGTGGTCCCTGGCAGCAGTGAGGTTTGTTTGAAACTTGATAGTGATAGGCCTACGACCAGTGGCTTCTATCCCCACTAAACAAACAAGTTAGACCCCTCTCCCCCCGCCCTGACCTGCCCTCTCATGTCTCTCCTTTGACCTTGATTGCCGTGAGTTGAGCTCATTTCAGATTTCCCCCTCTTAAACTGGACTTAAGTTGTGATCACTCTGAATAGGGTAATTAACTTCTGCATGCGACGACCCGGAATTAGGTCAGACGATACGAGGTGACCAATGCACCGAATGACCACAGCGCGAGGAACACAACAGGTAGCATGCTAGTCAAGATTCACCAGTGAGTGACTGATCTTGCAGGCTAGCCTAGCTGCAGTCCTCTGAAATTAAGGCAGCAAGAGCCCGTCTGTATGCTGTCCAGGTCCTTTCACTCACCAATCGGCGTAATTATACGGGCGGGGGTGTCATCAACACGCATCAATCGGAGTTAGGCCCTTTGACGTGGCAGGCCTAGTCGGTCAGCTCTGCTAGCATCTGACATCTGTTTATCTTCTATCAGTCAACTGAATGGTGTGTGGATGATTGTTGTGGAGGACTCTATAGTCTGTATACATGAACCAAGCAAGGAATGGGGAGAGACAAACCGAAACCTCCTGCCTGATCACTCAGAAACGCCTACCTCCAGTCACCCCTCTTGGATTTCTGCTGGCCGCCAGCTTACCTTCATTAGGGCGTCTGCTTATCCGTCGTTTTGGCGTCTATTGACTGAGGAATTGTTGCAAAATTGGTCAAGTAATTTAGTAAAATATCCGAATTTTGGGAAATCCCGAAAAACGGGATTCCATGTTTGTCAATCCCGGGATTACGGGATTGTAAAATGTGTCCCGGGATCCCGGTATTCGGGATCCCGGGATTACATTCCCTACCATTAACGAGTACAATAGTAATTAATTACTGTGGGAATTAAATAGAGGGCAAGTCTATGCCGCTATGCTGTCATCTCCTCATGATTGATTATTTAAACACAAGATATCTGCATGCATGTATATATACTATATATATATATATTGTTTATATATAGTATATATATTAACTCGTATTCATGCATGTACTTAATAAATATAATATTTATTAAAACAGTGGACTAGTCTAACCAATGTCTGGATGTAACTTGCAATTTGATTTAATGGTTTAGCTTAAGCCATGCAGCAGCAGTGTTGTGCTGATGGTTTGTTATCAGTGATGAAATGTGGAATGCTTTTTCAATGAAAACTAATTTGGGTGGTGGCAGGTTACATCTCTGTGCAATTGGCCAATTATGTAATTGCCTCAATAAGTGTTCATGTATTCACAAATAATTGTGTGCTTTTCCAATTAGGTTTCCGACTAGTTTGACCACAGACTTGAATTCTGTTTTGTGTAAAGTGAGTGAGCCATAAACGTTTTCAAGTCCAGAGTTCAGTAACGTGTCATAATGTGTCTCATTACCCACAACTGTTTGATCTAATAATTTCTTAAATAATTATGATATGCTTTCTGTCTTTGGCCGAGTTAGTACAAAAATTTCAAATCTTGTTTACAAAATAAAAGCAGATTGACGAATAATTATGTTTGCAAAATAAACAAATGCCTTTGGAGATTCAAAACATGATCCTTGGCGATAAAAGCGGAATTTTAAATGGAGAGCCATGTATTGCTGAGAGTGAAATCATGACCACAAAATGTTCACAAGTAACCTTTTCCTGTAATATAGAATCCTTGTGAAACAGTTAACAGCTTATTCAGGGATATGGTGCTAGCCTAGAGCCTGCAGGTTGACCCTTTAGTACATTTGCAACAGTGCTTTATGCAGCTCTGAAAAGCCCAGAGTGGAGCGATTACACAATAATAATAATAATAATAATAATAATCTTCGTTTATTGACATTCAATCTGACAAACCGCAGAACGATTACATGTACAAGTTATACGAAATACGGCCTGCTTCGCACGACACGCAGTTCGGCTACAACAGGTTCGGTAACTTAACACTAATGGCCTAAGTACTGGAACGCTCCTGATTCGGCCAAGCCAGGAGTGGGAGGGGCAAGGTATCAAAGAAGTGTATGGAAGAAGGAAGGCACGATGAAAGTGGTTGAGCTGCACTGAATTTATTGAATTTGTTGATTAGCAGTCATTCTATCAAGGCAAGCGGTCAAGGCCGTAGCTTTGGGGTGTTTGAACACCCCCGAAATGGAGAATGCGAAAAATATAATGCATTTACGAGCGCATGATGTAAAAACCATGAAATAAAAATCATGAAAACACCCCCCGGAATGGAAAAATGTTTAAAAAAACAGAAGGGAAATTGGTGAAACCCCCCCCCCCCAATCAAATCCTGGCTGCGGCCTTGCAAGCGGTGACCATACTATAGGCCATGTTCGCCATAACATTGATTTATTCCGGATAATTGAATACTGAATAGGTTAATTAGTTGTGATCCGTTTTGTCGGCAGTTTCACTCTAGCTCCAACTCATCCTATCGTATTCACGCGGCAGAATTGACAGTCAGTGTGCCTATTGTTGTTAAGTGACGCAAGTGTACTATGTCTAAGCGTTGATAATCTCATCGCAGCAAAAATTATAGCCAGTTGCATGGGGCCTCTTAGTGAGGAGGATAAGGTCCAAAAAGGCAGTGCATTGCACATCTTGTGGATAAAGTACCGTAGCAAATATAAAACTTTTCAGTGAGAGCCGGCATAAAAAATTCAAATGGGAACATGGTAAAATAGAAGGTTGAAAGTAGCCTATGCTGAAATCTGAAACCAGGGATTTTCAGGTGTCCACCTCGTTCGACTTGACCTAGAGATGATGTCACGTACGATATAAAGTCTTCCCTCGCCCCAAGCAGAGTCTCCTGAAAAGTAGGTAGGCCTGTAACAGTGTAACACAGTGGATTCGCTCTGTTTGTCATTTCCAGTGAGACTCAAACAGGCCCTAGATCTGTTAAATCATTGTACCCTATAGTCACCATATATGGTTTTTTGGGAAACTGCAACAATGTTGGACAATGTTTGCCTTGTTTGAACTCTCATTGCCTTAAGGGAAGGCACGCAGCCCACGAGCTTAAGAGTTTCCAGAGTCCGCGGCTAGGTTGTTGCGCCACTGCTGTAGCAGTCTATAGCTTAGGCTAGCTATATCGATGAAGTGCCACCTGTGGAAGGTCATGGCCAGCATTCTAACTGCTCACCTCGCATGGAACCCTGGAAGCACATAATTTTATGCGTTCCAATAAAACTCTTCTTCTATGTGTACGTTCCCACGGCTCACCTATGCACACAAGCTATAGCCGTATAAATTAACAGATCTCGAAGATAAGTTTGCTAAGACAATTATACTGATGCCATAAACCAATGCCGTAAAGGTAGTTATAGGCCTAATGGCAATTATAGGCCGTGCATACACAAAGACATGGGCAAAGTTTGAATTCCGTTCTTGGGAGGGGGGGGCTAAAACAGAACTTGGACTTTGTTGAGGCGGAGACAAAATTTTCTCGGCCCAAAAAGTTGATGACCTTTTTAGTCACTACCATGGGTTGAAATTTAATGAAAAATACTATTTTTTCCGGACAAAAAAAGTTGAAAAGTTGATTACCTTTTTTGTCATCGGGTGGAAATCTCATGATAAATACTATTTTCCCGGACAACATTTGTTTTAACCTTTTTTAGTCATTCGATCGAAGTTTCGTTCGTGGTTCGTGAAAATTTATGAGTCTGCCATGATCGAGCCTTCTTCGGAGCTAAGCCCGGGAAAAGATACCATTTCCACGGTAAAAAACCTGAATCTTGGCCTTCTTGGGGGGGCTCAGCCCCTATAGCCCCTGGTAAACTCCACCCATGCATAAAGTGTAGGCCTAACACCTAATTATACACATTAATATATTTCCTAAATAAATATTAATTACTTAAAAGGACAGAATTTGAAAGAAGTGTAAGGCACTCTATTACGAATTTAAACGAAAGCGATGACAAAATTCGCTAACCGCTACTAAAAACTAAAAAACATAAAAAGTTCATCGAGTTACGGGTTTCCTCTCTCAACAGCGTCCTCATCATGCCCACAATCCGTGGTCGGGGCACAACGGCTTCATTGCCCGCCCTTGACTCACGCACGCTGTTGCCAAAGGTTCTACCGCATTGGTTTGGGTCAGCGATTTCTTTGATGGATACAGTTCAGGCGGATTATTGTTCACAGCAGGCTGCTCCAACTTATGTGGGCCTACTTGCACTGACATCCAGCTGTAATTATGGTAGCATGGGACCATAGCGAACCCCCAACTATTTCCATATTTACCAGCTAGCAGTAACCAGCCGCAAGTTTTCACACAAATGTTTGACTCGGTCCTTAATACGTACCATGGTGAGTATACAGGACCCGTGGAATTTGCGCCCTTCTCTTGCTGCAATTCCCGAATTAAAATTGATTAACTATAATTAAGCAATTAATTGCACAACTATAGGCAAGAGGTATAAATTAAGGTTGCATTGTGTAAAAGCATACTACAGATAGAATGAATTTAACTGTAAGACATCTATAGAATCTTAGTTAAGATCTGAGTGAATTGTTTAAAATCTGCCCTTTTATGTGCACTTCCTTTTGTATCTGCTATTGT
The DNA here is from genome assembly GCA_949752735.1 of Lumbricus terrestris. Lineage (NCBI taxonomy): Eukaryota > Metazoa > Annelida > Clitellata > Crassiclitellata > Lumbricidae > Lumbricus > Lumbricus terrestris. Next base: position 26,115,650 of record OX457047.1, read on the forward strand.
CATTGGCTGTAGAAAGGGTCAGTCAATTAAGGCTCAATGTATATTATTAACTGGTGTTAACAAACAGTCGTGTACAACAACGTGGCCATTTGTAGCTTCATGCCGACAGCTAGACAATTTTTTGTAGATAGACCACTAATCCATCTCCGGATCTCTTTAATCCAAAACAAAATCTGTCTCAGCTGCAGCTCTGGTAGGCCTTATAATCTTCGCGTGTTATTATATGTAGGCCTACGAAGGCTCTGTACATCCTCATGCGTCGCAGCCCTTAATTGTTACTCTGCGCTATTTCGGATCGCGTTAGATGTATTGTAAATAATTTACAAATAAAACAATGCCTGACGTGTATCAGAGCTTTTGAGACAAGCGCAGAGTAGGTCTACACGGTTTCCCCATGGTAACATCATGACGTAATGCACATTATTATATATAGGCTAACCTTATCCATGGCGGCAAGGATGTAGGCCTATACGAGCATGCGTTCTCCAAGACAACGAGAGTCTGTTAACGGCAAGAGTTGTCCATTGTGGCGTTAAAGAGTCAAATATGACGTGTGATTTTTCTATCGATTCCACATATGGAAATCTCTCACCACCGCTGGCCACTTTTGAATGGGCGATCGATCGACTCAGGCGTAGGCTAATATGAGTATAAAATAATTTATGTCAACTTAACGGCCTTTATTTCCTGACGTTAGATGTTGTTAAACAAAGGGTCCAGCGAAGATTAAGGCGAAGTCAAACAAACCAAGTTTTTGGCAAAATTATCAATATTGATTGTCAAGATCTGAAACCTCAAGACCAAGACTAAAACTTCTGATCTAAAGACCAAGGCCAATAGGCCTACCATATGAATATCAATCAGTCTCATACACAGATTTATTGTAAACAATTATAAAGTCTGCAGACAACCCAACGGCAAAATCGATATTAGTTCCAGGTCTCAAGAGAGTCAAGACCAAAATTAAGTCAATCCTCATCATGCGCTAAAGAAACTTTACAAAACGGAGACAGCATAAAATTAATGACGTGAGAAAACTAACACAATTAACATCGATCATGAACAGTTCATGATCGATGTTGTGTTAGTTTCCTCACGTCATTAATTTTATGCTGTCTCCGTTTTGTAAAGTTTCTTTAGCGCATGATGAGGATTGATTGGTCTTGACTCTCTTGAGACCAAAAGTCTTGATATAAGTTACTTAACATGCAATCAGCTAGACTTAGGCCATTTATAACACATGTAGGGCCTACACAGGAACAGCAGCGTTCTGTCTACGTTATTGATTTTATAAGCGAAATTACAATAGCGTAGCCTACAATTGCGGTTACACCAGAGTATAAATAAAAAATTATTTATACTGCTGTGGTTACACCAGAGTAGGCCTATAAATAACAAAATTATTATTTATACTGCAGCTGTGGTTACACTTATTAGGATCCCACCGACTGAGACTGAACCGACGGCGGCGATGTCTTGAGAAGCGGAAATAGTTGCCGGCGCAGGGCTCTGTGGGTCGACGGAGTTTTCGATGACCAAGGATGTTATCGTTCAAATTGTATTTGGTCGAATTTTGATTATTATGGTTTACTATTTCGGGTCCGTATCGCGTCGACCTTGTGCGAACCGAACTCCGACTTGCATCTTTTTGACGGATTAGCACGTGTAAAGGGACGACGCACGTCTGTGTACTTGACGTACGGTAAGAGTCAGGGTGCTTTCCGTAGGCCTAGATTCCATAATGTAGTGTAATTGTAATGTAATTTTTAGCTTTTATAGTGCCGCTTACAGCAGTGACCATTCAGTAGCGCTCCAAGTGCGAGTACCTGGAGCGAAGAATAATCTTGAAGAGAGAATCGTAGGGGAAAAGGTCTAGAAGGAATGAAAACACGTGAAGAGGAAAGGAATTCCACCGGTCTGGCCCAGTAATGGCAAGTGATCTAGTTCGAAGAGCGAAGAAGTAAGAGAGAAGCTGTAAAATGAGGAGAGCGACTGAGATCTCTGAGGTGTTTCGGAACAAAACCCAGCTTACAATTGAGAACCAAAACAAGGATTTTGAACTGAATAAGTACTGTGGGAGCAATCCAGCGTAGTTGATTGACAAGGAGATTCATTCATTCAAGTATTTATATAGCGCCTCTTCAAGGAAACTACTCAGAGGCGCTCCCGACTCCAGTACGGACAAACAGAACAGTTTTTAAGTGCTTATAGAATGTGTCAGAGAGTGATCTAGGGAACAGGCGCAGCTCAAGTGGGAAGGCATTCCATACCACTGGGCCAACCAACGACAGATGTGTGAGAAATTAGAATAATGATCACTCAGTCTAGCAGCAGCTCTAAGAACAGACTAATATAAGCTAGGCAGATCCTGGAAAGGCCTATATAAGAAGAGAGTTGCAACAGTCAATTCTAGAACAGGCAAATTTACTGAATAATTATTGTAGAATTGAGGGTGGAAGAAAAGACAGCTCTGCAAATAGCCCCAAACCCACAGGAGTTGGAAATAGGAGCCATATGTAACTGAGGCCAGCTCACACCTTTTATTGAGCAGTGAGCACAGTTTTCACTGTCAGTTTGTACTGTAAGTACAAACTGGCAAGCCAGTGTGCTTGTCGTTGCTGAACCTTTTCTTGTGGCATGTTTTGAAATAGGCCTACTCTGCGGCTTTTGGCTAAACAGAAAAGTTTCTGGCAATATATAGGCTGGCACACAATTTTTTGCTTCAGCAGCTAATGGTGGTGGCTTGGAGTATGCACTTTTGCTCCACCTCTTGCTTGCTTTGCATCCTCCTCTTGCACAGGTCTTCCACTGAAAACTGTAAACACCACAGATTCATCCTATTTCTCTTTTCCTTCTGGCCTCTCCAATCTTTGGGATCAGCCATTTGGGCTGGCTGACTTTCTCAGTTTTGACCTGGAACACAATGACCTCAACCTTCTGCCTATTGAATTTGCTTTCAAGAATTGAGAGTCTGTAAATAAGCAGGTTCAGGTAGACGAGTACATTGGCTCGGTGGCCTATATGCAATGAGTTAACAAATATGTCTGTTGCAGATTGAGACAGAATAGAGCGCTCTGACCTACAGCCTAATATGTTGCCAAAGTAAGTAAATGAGTGTGATAGAGTCCATAAACATAGCTAGTTCAAATACTGAAGTAGTGCAGGAGTTTACTGGCATCATGAGTTATGGTATAGTTAGGTGTCGTGAGGTAGAGTCAGGGTTAGGTATCGTGAGGGTCGTTTAGAATCAGGGTTAGGCATCGTTTCACTGCTTTGTCAGGGTCAAACATTGTGAGGGTCGGTTACGGACAGAGTAAAATGTCTTGAGGGTCAGTTAGAGATTTTGGGTCAGGATCAGGCATTGTGAGGGTCAGTTATGGTCAGGGTCAAGCATTGTGAGGGTCGTGGCTAGGGCTAGTGTCATTATTTGACACTGTCTGTGCGCGTGCCCAGAATTTGTACATCCCTACGTTTGTAGATTCTATTAAGAAGTAATATGTTCTAGTTGAATGCGATTTTCATAGACCATACTGGGCCTACTCATTCATTTACTTACTTTATGGAAATATTAGGATGTAGGTCAAAGCAAAGATTTGAACGCAAGTTGTTACTACAAGGAATGTTGTTTAAATCTGTTAAGACAAGAATTAGAGATTGTCAGTGTATACTATAGCAAAGTATGCAAAAAAATAGTTTAGTAGCAAATTAATTGTGTATAATTTCTAAACTTGGCTTAATAATCACCTATGGCTAAAGCATGTTGATGTTGTGAACTTGGTGGGAGCCACGACTATCGTGCATATTAAATGGGAGCCATGACTGTATTACATAAATAGGCTAATGCCCTATAGCTAATTTATGTTCTAGCAGAAGAAAATTTATTATGCAAGGAGCAGGTGACAACTCTCGTTTCTGTTGAGGAAGTCAAGATGTTAACCTTGGCCATAAATAGTTTCAAACGATCAGATTTAAAGATACATGTTTTCTTATTAAAAAATTTGATCTGGGATTTCAAATTCCTGGCCTTCCAGACAAGGTGAATGGCTGCCACTGACATTCTGCCGTTCTGTAGCATTGCTTCCATGGGTGTGGTTAATTTGTCTTGCTGCTGGTGCATTATCTAGACTCCCACTTGACCCACAGTACACAGGACTATAGCCTTCTTTAATGCCCCTTCAATTATTTCTAGAAGGTGCTGGTTCCCTGTGGTCTGGGTGGATGCCTGGTGGAACAGACGTTTAGTTAGGATTTTGTATCTGAGAATATTTTAAAGATGTATTTTTCCAGCCTTAAAAGGAAGCTTGACGAGTTCCTTTCCAGATTTCGTGTTGATATTAAATGGCACCATTAGATCTAATTAGGCAGGATCTGTTGATTGAAAAAGGAGGTTCATTCATTCATGCATTCGTTTATTCAGTCATTCATTCATTCATTCATCCATTCATTCATTCACATTAGAGATTATATAGCATCCCTCAAAGCTTTTTATTACTCGAGCACTTATGACTCAACTCGGCTAAAGAGAGCATTCTTATGATTGAGATAAAATGTGGTGGCAAGGGTGCTGTGTGCCAAGCAAAGAGCCACAGGGGGCCATTCCGCTGATGGCCATGTTTCCAGTGTTCCATGGCAGATGGTGAAGGATTATGCTATGTTGAGACAATCCGAAAAGTCGTTATATATATTTCAAATTATATTTTACTGAATTAATCTGTCTCCAGATTAATATTAATTAGGGAGTAAAAATTATTTTTAATTGAATTTTGTATCTAGGCATTTAGAATTAGGGAATATATTGTGCAGAGTAGAAAGTTTACCGAGTCCAAATTATTTCGTAAAGTAAATGAAGGTTGTGAATCCTGTTTCACTTGGAGAGACAATCATTTTATTATTCAGTAGAATAACGGAGCTGTATTGCAAAACACGAAGTTGATCAAAAACACGAAAACCTTCTAATGACAGAGTGAAGCAAAGTACCATATGAGTCAATTAATCATTTAATTTAAGCTCAACTTGCTACATAGTGAAACAAACGTTCTCAATGTATATAAAATAAATTGGCCTGATGATGGTGTACAGAATATAGACTTTCCACAAGGCACTATATGAGTTTCTGTGCTGGAACTGTCATGGAAGTTTTGTAATGATCAGTTGAGTAGGAAATGGTCTTTCACTCTCTGATCATCATCCCTTTTTGGCACTCATAAGCCTGGCCGTTGTATGCCTCAGCCACCTGTAAGCAAATTTGGCTCATTTGCAGTTGGCCCCTCCAGACCGGCACAGTGACCCTAATTGTTATGGATTGCCAGAAGCCAATTATGCAGCTATTTGATCCCTTGCAAAGCAGAAATATTGCCACATAGCTGTTGCCTGTGTGGTGTTGTGGTGCTGTGTTTCTGGGCTTATTTTTTTTGTATAGGAAATATCCTGTGAAATTTTGCATACATGTGCTGGCATACATTCTGACACTGTCCGTACAAGTTTGATCTCCATAATGTTTATTGTCATTCGTTGCAAGGGCAGCAAGGCTGCTTTGATTGGAATTTGCTTTGTCTCAGTTTCTAATTATACAATTGTCTGTTTGAGGATTTGAGTAAATACACTAGATGGGTTTGTCCAACTGCGACTGTTTCTGGATTTGATTTGCTTTAGGATTTTGTTAATTGATTTGTGCTAGAAATGTTTTATTATGTACTACAGTCTCGGCTCGATGTTTGCATTCTTCTCGGCGAAATACTACATTTACAGATAACTCGCTTCTAGATTGTTTCGTCTGTCGCTTTTCCTGCTGAGTTGAAACTTCTGTCATCACACCAGTATGCCAGTGATCTGAGTCCTAAATAATGGGTTGTTGTCATGTCATGCAAAAGTCTTATAATGCCATTGAAGTGATAAATTGGATGTGTGATCATTTGATCGTTTGTTGGACGAGTCTTTGACTTTTCTTCAACTCCATTCATTGTCTGTGTTTTGTCTGCAAAGATAATGGCGCTTGTCAGCAAAGGAATAAAAGGTGCATTCCTGTTGGGATGTAGTATCGTTCTGAATTGCTAGCATAGCAGCTGCATAGAACCATCAGCTAGCATTTCCATTGTGTTCACAGCAGTGTGAATGTTCTTTTTAGCAGATAATTTTTTTGTTAAAATCTTTATTGTGAAGTTTAGGCAGAGAGGCTGAGAAAGTTAACTTGCATTCTGACATTTGTGTAGCCTGGGTTTAGTTGTAAACCAAGATGGTAACTAAACACAGTGGAACTAAATTCAACCCTATGTGATTGTCAGAAAGCTGTATACATGCTATAATTGTACACGTGTCAGTTGGTAATGGTTCTGTAGATGTACTATGATTAGTTAGTGATCGGTAAGTTAATCTGTGTCTGTGCTGTTGGTGTTCTAAGAGTTAACTGGGTAATGTTCTTCTTTGGCGGCTCATTTGACTTTTTTCACTGTTTTCAGATGCCTGCAAAGAAGGAATGATCCTTAGAGGTTGATTATCTCTCCGAGACAGGCTTCACTTTGCCCGCTTGCTGACTGCAGCCTTAAGGCCAAAGGCAATTAACAACAGTGGCCTGGATTGCAACTGCTGCTGCTGACGCTGGTTATCTGCAAGCATTTTCCATCCCACAGTCACTAAGGCAAGCATCTGGCTTTGAGGATATATATATAGATTGGCTGTGGTTGAATGAAGAGGATGGCCACTATAGGCAGTCCTCAGTCATCACCTTACAAGGGTCCACAGATTTCCTGCAAGGTACTTCTGCTGGATGACACGATTCAGCTGTTCCAGGTTCCGGTAAGTTGTTCTTCACGTTGCCTGATGCTTCTACTGTTCCTTTTAGACCACCTAGGCTAAGCTGATAGGTCATGACCTTTCAACTATGACCAGTGTATAACTGTATATCTTTCGGTTGCACTGTTTTACTGCATGAAAGAGGAAGTGGCAGTCTATCAGAAGTTTAGGGATCTTCGTAGTGAATGAACAACATATGGATTGTTTACTTACCAGTCTTTGCCAAACACTGCTTTGAACTGTCTTTATTCTTAAAGAATCATCTGATATCAAATTTGTGAGTAGCTACTTCAGTTCTGACTGTTCTGATACATGATTCTAATTCCAGAACCGTGTCCCCAGAGATACTGGTCTTCAGAATAAACTGCATTTGCACTGACCTATGTAGCACACAAAACTTAAAGCAGGTCAGGTTATCTGGATTGATCGGTCAATTATTTGTGGGCCTAGAAGTAACATGTCATTGATGCAAAGAGTCATGTCTGTGTGGATGGGTTGAATTCTAAATGAATAAGAAAGTTCTGTATCTCTATCATGTAGTCTGTTGATGCTTGGTTGGTAGTTGCATTCAGATTGTCTATTACATTGATTTCTTGTCAGTGATAGACATTGTCTGTTATAAATATGGTAGTCAGTGAGGGATTCATGCAATGAATGGATGCTTCCCTGCCCTGCCTGCCTCATTAGCTTCTAATGTTTATTTACCTAGTTGTGAAGTTGTTGGTGATGCAACCATTTTACTTGCAGTGTGAAGACTTGATGTTTTGAAGGATAATAGATAATTAGAACCTTTAACTGAAGAAACGCTGCCATTACTGAAGCTGAGAGATGAACTGCTATGTTGTATGTGTATTACATGTTGCTATGTTTTATGTCAGTTGGACAAATGTTGAAATGACTCATAGACTTGCAAAATTCCTCTGTTTAGCTGCCTTTCATTGGTTTTGCTTACGGATAGGCCTGTGATGGACAGACCTACTGATCTTCTATTTATAAACAGTGCCCATCACTAATTGTAATAAATGACACCCCATGTGTGATTATCTGTTGTCCATGGTCATTAAAATGCAAAGTGCAAGTTTTCAAAGCTAGTGGTCCCTTCTGCCCTAATCAACAATTGGTTGCCTGCTTAACAAAGGCAACCAATTGTTTACATTGTCCTGTCTTGCCAATGATTTCATTATGTAGCATATATTGGAAACATTGCATTGCCATGACTGATACACTGTTTCACTCTGTTACATTTAAGGACTTTCCGGTTTACGTCAAGGTGCTCTTACTCTTTGTGGGTATTAATGGCAGGCACAATAGCTAGTCACTGTTTTCTATCTAGAGCCGTTTTGCACTGGTTTGCTGTTCTGAATGTACCAAGTCTGCGGCCACAGTACGGCCTGATGCTTCCTGTTCATTGCGGTCAAGTGTTGATCTGTTGGTCCAGCTTTTATGGTCTTGCCTTAAGGAGTAATAAAGCTTTTAACATAATGGGAATTGCCCTGTCCCACCAGCAAATGTGCCAGCCAGGACTCTACTCTAATCTGACTACGGAGGCAGATAATCTTGGATTGTGAGGCCAGTGGGCCTGTCATTCCTGACATGAAATGTTGCCCCATGGGGATGGCATTAAAGCATAATTATTTTCCCATTTTCTCTGTCTGGGAACTTTGGATCAATTGTTATTTAGATTTGTCAGATAATCTCCTGCTGTTGCTCTGGTTGTTCTGCTAAAGAATGGCTGATGTTTTGAAAATGTTGATGAACTGAGAAACAGATATCTGAATCTAAAAAATTATGGTACAGACGCTGATGATAGAATATCAGAATAAGTGATTACCTGATTTTACTTAAAGACTATCTTACCTTGCAGTGTCTTACTTTATCATACTGGTAATCGTAAATTTTTATACCATCACTTCAAGAGAAGCTCTCAGAGGCTGTTTACATTACCTTTTCTTATCCAATATCACTTTACATTACATTGTTATGAAAGAGTAAGATTTTTATCAAGCTTACAGTTTAAGTGGAAAGTGGTGAGAATTACTTTACTGAAATTAAGTACAGTGATCAAAATTCATAGAAATTTGGTGGGTATTGCTGACTAAAATTAAGTGTATTGATCAAAATTCATAGAAATTTGGTGGGTATTGCTGACTAAAATTAAGTGTGATGTGATTGAAACTTTTACAGTACTCTTGGAACTAAACCCTACAGACATTTTAGCGGACTTGAGACTGAAATGTGTTCATCTTTTTTCGTCATGTTCTTAACTTTCACACAGAGCTGCATGGTCCATTGTTTCATTTTTATGTTCATCAATATTTCCTTAATTGGAGTACATAAAATACAAGTTTAAGACTTTTCGCAGACATGTAGAGGAGCAGGCATCAAACCGATTTTGCCTGCACCTTGAGCTGCATGGGGTGGGGCCTGTGGGAGCAACTTCGGCAGGCCTCTTTCAGTTTTTTTCTTTCAAAGTGAGTCATCTTTGAATGCCTGCACCAGAAGTAGCTGAGGAAGTCTGTGTTTATCTGTCAGATTAGCATAAACTTAGGGCGTTGTGCCGTTGTCGATTGTGAAAGCCTGCAAGGCCTGATAACTTGACTTTCATATATGGGGAAAGAACCCTGCAATGAAGATCTATTGTCTCATGCTAGGAGACTGCTCTGTTGGGCTAGTCTAATTGGTGCTAGTCATAGATGTCTTACAAAGTTAAGATTTCATCATCATCATCATCATCATCAGTTTCTGATGCCAGCCATTTGGTGGTTATGGGTAGGAATAAATTGCTTCCACTGTCCAGTCCTCTGTTATTTGTCAAGTCCATTTCTCTCCTTAGTGTCAGTCAAGTGATGTTATGTCTTGGTCTACCTTTGCTTCATTTCCAGCACATGCAGGACTTCTTGGTCTACCTTTGCTTCATTTCCCTTCGAATTTTGCATGGGGTGCATTGTGTGGAATTCTGCATTTGACACTTGAACATCAAAGCCAAGATCTAGCACTGAACAACTAGATGTGGAACCTATAGATGTTATATTAGAGCTGCAGAGTGTTTTACTTCTTTCATGACAACACTGTGCATTGTGGTGGATATTGCATTTATGGTTAGGCTCTGGTGCTTCTCTTCCAATTCTTGTTTTAACTCTTGATGAAAGACTTGATTTTCACAAGACCTGATTTTCACAGAATCCGATTTTATTTAATGGTCAATTGGACATGATAGTACAGTATTTGTCTTTCTTTACTGCAAATCCAACAGTTCAGGATTACTGAGAAAATGTATAGAACCCTGTGCTCTGTCTATTAACCGGACTGTAACATTGGTGCAACTATACCAGGAGCGTATTACTTGGGATTTAGGAGAGGATTGGGACTAACAGGACATACTCACATAGATACGGATGAAGTGAATGAAGTCCTTTGATATGCAGCGCTGAACAACAGTCATGTCTTTCGTGATCGCTGTGCTCAGTATGTGCTTGAAATATTGCACTTGCATTAAGACTTCTTTGGAACTGTGAAACGTGAACACTTTTTAACGACAGGCTTCTTTATTTTCCCAGTCACTTTTAGTGTAAGAGCTGTCATTGTTAAAGCTGGAAATAGTCTTTGTAGTCTTTCCATGCATTTATTCCTGTGTATTAAAAAAGTGAGTGTTTATTTCTGTGTGTGTGCGTGCGTATGTGTGTGTGTGTGTGTGTGTGTGTGTGTGTGTGTGTGTGTGTGTGTGTGTGTGTGTGTGTGTGTGTGTGTGTGTGTGTGTGTGTGTGTGTGTGTGTGTGTGTGTGTGTGTGTGTGTGTGTGTGTGTGTGTGTGTGTGTGTGTGTGTGTGTGTGTGTGTGTGTGTGTGTGTGTGTGTGTGTGTGTGTGTGTATGATGGAATATATATGTATGACAGTGTTAGATAGTGCTTTTCAACTACCAACCAGGTATGCTGTATTAAAGTTTGTGTTAAATTCCCTCAGGCTGGTTATTTCTATGTGTGTGTGTGCGCGCGCGCGTGTGTGTGTGTGTGTTCCTGATTGAGCCCAGGTTGAGTGAGGACTTGTACAGAGAATATTCCAGGCCCCGCTGTCCAAGTGAAGTTCTTGATTTAAACAGTCTGATAAGTCTTCTGGAAGATGCTTTGATGTTAGGCATGCACCTGGTGTTGATTAAATGCTTGGAAGAAGCAAGAATGCTCTATGAATGTAAGCACACTTTATCAGTTTGATTGGAGTCACTGAAGCAGCCAAACAGATCTTCCTTTGAAATTAGGAAACTTTGCCTATTATGAATAAAACTATTATACACTGAAAACTTCTGAAATTATGATCAATTATAAATTATTGTATTTGGAAAGATAGTTGTTGACATGTTACTAGTTTTAAGTTACCGAGTTTCTCTTGTTGGTTGTGTGAAATTCCAGGTTTTCTTGGAACCCTCTTCAAGTTGATGGTTTACTAAAGAGTGTTTCCTTTATGTCGTGAATCAAAATGCCTCCTAAAGAACAGAAAATTTCCATGTAATTTAAGTGTTGGATTCTTCGTGAAATGTTTCAAAGGTTATTCCATTTTGCGTCAATTACCTAGTTCACTGTGCTTCTTATGCCTGTTGTTTTGAATGGCTTGGCTTGTCATGAAGAAGTTGCTCTATTTGTCTTGTATGTTCAGGCAACTTGTCTTTTATTGCAGTCAGAATTTAGAAGTTATTTCTTCAGTCTGCTTTGGTTTTTCTGCGATTTTTTAACAGCTTTTGGACGCACATTTCACTGAAGCCCCCTCCCCCACGACCACCTTGAAGTTTTTGACCGATGGCATCTTTACTAGTCCTGTCTTGACAATGTCATGTCCCAGTCTCCCAGACTTCTCTATGCTGTCTACAACTATTAAATCTTGGCTCTGGTGATGCAGTGGTGAGTCAGTGGTGTGGTGTCAACCATCACTATTGGAGAGATTCGAAGTCCAGTCAATTGGCTACTTATGATTGCCTAGGATATCTGGATGCTGGTACTGGCAGGGGAGTACCAGTAAGTGAGTTTAACTGTGTGTGGTGAATTTATTTGGCAGTGAATTTATTTGGCAGTTGTTTTTGTTCCTTGTCAACAACATGGAGACCAGGAATATGAATTTGGCGTTTGCTGTTTGTTACTTATATGTAAAGGTCCCTACCCTTGCCAATAAAAATAAGTTTGTTTCATACAGGAATAAATTTAAAACAATTAGAATGAAGGCTGAAAAGCATTACTATGCTGTTGAATTTACCAAGCATGTTAATAATTTAAAGAAAACTTGGACCCTCATTCGAAGTATAATTAAAATGGATGAACAACATATTAAAATTGAAGCACTAAAAATCAATGGAATAAGAAATGATGACCCTAAAGTGATGGCTAATACTTTTAATAATCTCTTCTCTGACATCGCTCATACTCTTGCCAAACAAATTCCCACTCCTAAATCTCCTTTTAACACATACCTTGACCCGCCACTTCCTTATTCTTTTGGCTTGGTTCCTACTTCACCTGAGGAAATAAAAAATTTGAGCCACTTGATCCACGACAGTCACAGCCGTGGCGTTGATGATATCGACCCTCATATTGCTAATTCTTACATTTCTCAAGTCGCAACCCAACTAGCTGAAATAATTAATTGCTCCCTCAATACTGGAGTTGTACCTGATGCTATAAAAATTGCAAAAATAGTCCCTATTTTTAAAAAGGGTGACAGGGAGAACCCTTCTAACTATAGGCCCATATCCATTCTTCCTTTTTTTGCCAAGTATTTTGAAAAAATAATGCATGATAGGCTCAATAAATATGTAGAAAAATCTCACATTATTTTTCCATACCAATATGGCTTTCAATCTGGTCGATCTACTTTTATGCCTTTAATTGATATGTATGATAAAATTTCTAAGGCCTTTGAAAACAATGAATATTCTATTGGTATCTTCTTCGATTTAGCAAAGGCCTTCGATACTGTGAATCATGAGATCCTATTAAAAAAATTAGCTAATTATGGCATCAGAGGTATCCAATTAGCTTGGTTTACCAGTTATCTCGAAAGACGTCTCCAGTGTGTTTCCTGCAATGGAGCTCTCTCAGACTTTAGAGTTGTTAGATATGGTGTGCCCCAAGGTTCTAATCTCGGACCCTTGCTTTTTCTTCTATACATTAATGACTTGCCTAATATATCTCCTACTCTTTCATTCATCTTGTTTGCTGATGATACAAATGTCTTCTACTCTCATAAATCCTACCAGAGTCTAATGCAAACAATAAACAATGAACTTGTCTTCATAGCCGAATGGTTCTCTGCTAATAGACTCTCCTTAAACATAGATAAAACTAACTTTATGCTCTTTCGAACTAATAAAAAGATGTGCCCCCAGAATGAATTGCAACTGTCTATCAATGATACCTCCATAACGCAGGTTAGCTCCACTAAATTTCTTGGTGTGTACATAGATCAACACCTCACATGGAATGATCATATTAAATATATCTCTGCCAAGGTTGCAAAAAGTGTTGGTATCCTTCGTCGAACTTCCCATATACTCCCCCCCACTATCCGTGTTAAATTGTACTACTCATTAATATATCCTTATCTCTCATACTGTAATTTAGTTTGGGCATCTACATATAAATCCAGGCTCAATAAATTAGTACTTCTCCAAAAACGTGCAATACGTATCATAGCTGGAGTTAAGCCTTTTTATTCACTCAAGTCCTTTATTTCAATCATTTAATTTATTAAAGTTTCACCAAATAATGACTTTCCAGATAGGAGTCTTTATGTATCGGTTCACCCATGATCTTCTTCCCCTTAACTTTGCAGGGTATTTCCAAAAAGGATCTGAAATTCACTGCTATTCCACCAGGAACTCCTCTCATTATCGAGCCATATCCGCTCGTTTAAACTCAAGAAGATTCCATATTAAAAATTCTGGACCAGGTATATGGAACTCGTTTCCTAGTCATGTTCAACAAGCTTCCAGTTTACAAAGAGCAAAAACATTACTGCGCAACTACTTGGTTAATGACTGCAAAGATATTTAACCTTGTAGGCACTGATTTTATTTTATTATTATTTGTTGTGTTTGTTTTGCGTTCTTTAGTTAAGTTTACTACATTAATTGTCATCTCATGCTGTTCTTTTAGCCTATTGTTCAATTCATTATGTCAACCGTCTAGCCATCTGTTAAAATTGCATATGTAATTAGGTGTCCCTGTTAGCGGGATATTCATCCCTTAGGGCCTTCCTTGTTACCATCCGATAATGTGAAGCATGTTATACTATGTCTATTGTGTATGTTGATGGTTGGTTACAATAAATGAATTGAATTGAATTGAATTGAATTAAATGAATTGAATTGAACTTCTTGCTGGGACTCATTTGACCCGAATCTGGGTCATGTATGCAAAATCTGGTGGTGGTGACTCAAGTAAGTAAGTAAATAAAGTAAGTAAGTATAGCCTTTATTACTCCATTTGCAAATGAACAGTGGAAGAATGGAAGAATGCTCTATGAATGTACGGTAGGCACACTTTACCAGTCATTATTATTATTACTCCATTTGCAAAAGCACAACTGTTTAATATCTAAGGATTATTTGCTTAGAGATTAATTTGTTGAACATTCTTGATAAACTTTGACATCGTTTTGGCCTATGGATTTAGCTCTTTGGAGAGATGTTTAAAGGGCATCATGTGAAGTGTGACGATATATAGGGGTACACATACATGTGTGTATTATGGATATCTGAATGGAATGACCAGTGCTTAGCCAGTTATCATGCTTCATTTTCTACATATATCACTACCTGTAATCTGAACTTATTAGGCTTGGTTCACAACTGACTGTGGCTTTGACATTGCCTTCATATTGACAAGTCGATTGCAGTTAAAATAACAGAATGATCTTAGTCTAAGATATTGTACTTGTTTAGTAACAACTCTCCACACATTGTGGAGGAATTGAGAACAAATAATGCACTGAAATGTAGAAATTAAGGCAATGCTTGCGAAATCAGGAGACGTAAGGAACTGTGAGTCTTGAACTGTTGACTATGTTGACTGCCTTTCTAATGGACTGATAAGTGCCAAGCTGTGTGTGGGCGTGCACGTGTGTGCGTGTGTGTGTGTGTGTGTGTGTGTGTGTGTGTGTGTGTGTGTGTGTGTGTGTAAGTTGTGATCAAATTGTGTAATCGTTTTACGATAGCACTCTGGCATTAGGCCTTGATCTTGCAGCACTGTTTGTGGCAGTGTTAATTCTGGTTTTTTCTGTGCTTAAAGAAACATCTGACACAAGTATTTGGTATTCTCTCTCTGGTGACCAGTGGTGCCTAGAGTGACTGATTAGTGAGGGCTTTGCTATCACTGACCTTCTTATCTTGAGCTTTATTATCTGTGCTGGTCAGATTGCACAATCCCTGTGTATGCCTGCTTTCTTGTCTTGGTAGACCTAAGCGTACACAGACTTTGTCTATGACCTAAGTTTATCTTATAAAAGGGATTCTGATTCTTGCCCAGCTCTCCTTGTATGCCTCTGTCGGGTTCCTAGTATGTATTTATTTTCTCTCACTTTGGACAAAATTGCTGCATCTTGGTATCTCTTTGTCTATTTTTTGCAGTTCTTTTGTCTTTTGTTTTGTTTGCTTTCTGTATGTTTTGACTCGTTTTTGTGCGATTTTTCTTTTTACACTTGTTTAGCTTGATCTGTCCTTATGTTAGAATGGCACAGTAGTAGTGAACGTGACGGACTATTAGCTGTGAAGTTGGGAATTCAAATCTCTGTGAGGACAAAGATTTTTTTTTAAATTGTTTTTCTCTAGTGCCTTTTAGTGTGTTAGGCTATTATGTGTAAATGTACTGACTGTAATTATTGCATTAATAAAAACATTCAGATGGCAAACTGTGAGAAGATTGGCCAACTTGTCCCTATGCATGGACTGCATCATGGGACGGACTTTATGTCAAGTGTTGGATATGTACATATTGCTTTCGTAGTTTCTCGTTCTGCTTGAATATGTGTTTGGGAAACATGCGTTTGAAATCTTGCTCTTTTACGGTGACTTATAAATACTAGTTTTCGATCGGCCGGCTCAGTGGACTCTTTTAAATCCATGCTAAAATCATAATTGTTCGCTAGGGCTTATCCCGTGTAGCTGCCTTGTAAGGCGCCCTTGTAACTGTGTTACTGTGCCATATAAATTGTCGTAATTATTATTATTATTATTAGTTTGGCCATTTGACTGCACTCTTAATTAATCAAAAGTCAATGAACAGATTGTACTGCACGCATAATATGAAATTCATTCATGCAATAAATTTGCGGAATCATCGTAATCACATGAAAACCATTTATCTGTATTTTTGCAACTGCTAAATGTTAGCAGATGTTCCATCTAGCTGGTTGTACTCTCGGCTATGGGAAATGAGCTTTGCCTCATTTCCCCTATAGCTGCTTGATGTAGAAGGCTGAAGAAAAATAAATAGAAGCAGGTGTTCTTTCAGATTATGCCATGAGCTTACTTACTGTCAAACATCAAATGCCAAGATTCATCATAGGTTCTAAGGGGAAAGTCTGACTTCTTTATGCTTTAGGAGTAAATTAACTGAAAAAACAAGTTCTGAAATAATTTTTTTTTTTAAATGACGACTATCATTAATTGACAAGTGCACGTATATGCAGAAGTTTAATAGCGTTCTATAGAGCTAACTTCAATTTATTGCACAGATTTTAACTGATCATGTCTATCCTGCAGCCAAATCTCTTATATAGGATACCTGTTCTGATGTGTAAGAGTAAGTGAACACCTGTTACAAATTCTTGTACAATGAACATAATATAATTGCATAGGCATAAATTCCTTCATAATTATGCTTTATTTGAATAGGCTGGTATTTAGTGAACTATTTGGGGAACGTATACTTGAGTTTGACTCAACCGTGTTGCTGGCCAGCTGTAGTCCATTACATTCCTTTTATAAATGCATTATAAGTGCTCTTAGTTGTGTTATTTTGTTGAGATAGCTCAATGTACTGGCAGAATAGTTTTATCTTGCATTTGAATGTAGGTCATTCATGGCCATTTGGAATTTGCTTTTAGTCCTGTTCACTGCCTCCAAATAGATATATATATATCTTGAAGGGGGAAACTAGGTCTATGCAGGGTGGCTCAAAAAGTCTCACTTGTTGAACAAAATGCAAAGTCCTGTCCAGCCAATTGAGATTTTATACTGGTCAGCACATTAGGATTTGCAGGAGAACAATTTTTCAAACGATCCATGGAAGTTTCACAGAGCAGGTTTTGTCCGGTCCGGTTAGACATTTTTAACCATGTTGCGTTTATTATTATTATGCACATCGCATGTCTGCATTAGATACGGAAAGTTTTGCTGGATTGCTGTTGTATATATGTGTCTGTTTCATAGGCGTACGAGACGGGGGTCCAGAGGGGGCAAATGCCCCCCAAATTTCGGGCAAATGTGTTTTTCGGGCAAAAGAGGCATGGACGGGACAAAAATTTCGGAATTTTTTTCAGGCAAAACAGGTACGGGAGGATTTTTCGGGCGCGCATGGGTACAAAAGTCGTCAGATTTTTCGGACAGGAAAATCCTAAGAATTTTGGGCGGATGACTAAAAAAAAGGTCTTCAGATTTTTCAGGCAAAAAATTTGCCCCATTGCCGAAATGTCCCGTACGCCTATGGTCTGTTTATATATCCTACATCAACCTAATGCTAATAGTGGCTAGCACATATGCCTTGTGTTTGTCATGAGTATATGATTATTAGGTCGCTGTATGGTTTTTGTTGTGTTGACTTTTGAATAGGTGAAGGGCTACGGGCAGACGCTGTTTGATGCCATCACAACGAAAATCCAGCTGCAGGAATCGGATTACTTTGGCCTGCAATACACGGATCCTGAGTCCATTCCAGTATGTTGTCAACCGTTTCCATTCCATTTCCATTCGTTTCATGTCATTGTCTGAATGAACTCTCGTAACACTCCAAATCTATTCGTGAATTTATTCATTCATTCAAGAATTTATATAGCGCTTCTCAAGGGAACTACTCAGAAGCGCTCCCGACTCTAGCATGACAAAAAGGGACAGTTTGGAGTTTAATTTAAAATGTTTCATTGTATTTATGTTCTTCATCTTCTAGGCTAATCTCTAGGAATTCATAAACAAACAATTATAAGAAACACTTGATTAGAAATGAGGCCGTAAACGTATGCTTTGAATTAAAGACTGCGTGAATTTCGTTTCTGTACTGCTACTGATTCCGTAATCAAGTTTTTAATGTTAGATAGTGCCTTGAGTGTTTTCATCCATCGGACATGTTTTGACTCTACTTTTATTTGTTGAGTGCCACCCATGCTGAAATATTATTATTAAACCACTTATACAAAAGAACTATAGCAGCTGAGAATCTGCCAAATGCACTGCTTCCATGTTAGTCTAGACATGTGTGACTTACGATAAACACGAAACACGTGTTGAGCTGATTGAAGTGAAACAGTCCATACATTTAGAGGAAAAGATCGTTCAAAGAAAAGGATCCAACGCATGATAAAGCTTGGTGAGCTCATGCTGATGTGTGGAAGAAAGAACCTGTAAATCCCCATGGGCAGCAGAGCCTGCAGAGGAAGTCATCAGTGACCGTAGTGACATCTGCGTTACCATGAATGAATGAACTGAGATCACGACAGCGAGCGTTCAATGGAAGGTTATGTCGCCGTCGTATGACCTGGACCTAATCCAAACGATAGTCTAAGCTGCCTCTGCAGAGCAAAGTCATGTGGTCAGCATCATTGATTTTTCACCGTCGAAAGGAACACCGAGGTCTCGATCGATGATCGATGTACTCCAACCAGGGAATTCCCGGGCTATTCGTCGTGGTCTTTGTTTTGTTTAGATCGTGCATGACATGCACTGCCCCCCCCAGCCATGTGTACTGCATTTCGGCCTGATTTAGTTGTCTGTCGTTCTGAAATCGTGGCTCATGTATCTATTGAGGACATGACACATGAGATGGATGGTACGTTGAATGCAAATGGACTTGACCCTTTTGTGTTGTGATAATGTACTCTGAGGGTAGTGATGTGCCAGGTCAGCTGAGCCCTGTGGGATGCTGAATTGAATTAGTGCCAAAGTTGAGTGGTGGTCATTCCCCAGAGCCGCCATCATAGTCCACGACCCATAAAAATGATGATAATTATAATCAAAGGAACACCTGAGATTTCATCCACTGGCTGCCAGCCATAAGTAGCAGACAATGGAACGGTTCCAGGAATGTTTGTCTTGTTCCTTTAAAACGTAGAATAGCAAACAACGGTCCTTAGATCTAAAGAAAGGTGTTAAAAATTCGCTTAATTTACAGCTCTTTCATAGTTTTTATTTGTGGCTCTTTTAGATAACTCTTAGAAAGAGAATTATGAAGTTTTAGAAATTAAGGTTTGTGGATAATTCAGAGGATGCTGAAGCGCGTTACCTGTTAAATAACCACATTATCAGCTATCTGAGAGACTTTAAAAAGCCAGTCTGATCTGGTTCTAAGGTCTTCCAACTCTAATATGCATTTATGTGATTGAGCATTTATATGAGCTACTACACTGCTTCACAGTGACACTTTCATCTTGAGTCTATGCTATCAGTGGTTTCCAAACTGTAAGAGATGTTGCTAGTGCAGACTGCAAGGTCATCGCACAGATGAATGACATTCGAGAGGACAGGCAGGCAAACATACAGGCAGGCAAACATACAGGCTGGTTCTTCACTGAACAGTGAACACCTGGGTCAGCCTGTTGCTGTAAGCAAAATATCTGAGTACTGGTGCCTGATAAGACATCCTTTATATGTACATATGGCAGCCTACTACCAGCATAAAGAAAAGATTATGGTATTGCAAAAGCAGCTCTGACTGCAAAATAGTCTGATTCCTATACAACCTAAGGGTTGTACATTTTTGGTGTTTGCTCTTATTGACTCTTTAATCATGACCAGGATGTCTATAGTTAGTTTTTTGTGTGCTGAAGTTATGACCTCTACGATGCAGGAGAGTTCAGACTGCAGTATTTTTTTATGGTTCTAAAGCCAAGCTCATATTTGTGTCCATGTCTGAGGTAGCTGTATTAAATGTGAAATTCAGATACACTAGCAGAATGCAAACTAGGCACCGAATGGATTAAAATGAGTTCTTTGCATTTGTTGTATAATTTCTGTTGTGTTAGCTATCAAACCACAAGTCCCTGATAGACTTTGACTTTCTGAATAATTTTTAAAATTTTTGTCTTCGTGCCTTGCAACTAATTTTGGGGGGCATGTCCCCTTGATGCTCTAAGTGGAGATCTTGTGCAGTGATAGTTAGGCTACTGACCAAAGCTTGTTAGTTATATTCGTATTAATTGGATTTTATGTACGTATATTTTTCTGATGACTGCCTCAGAGGCATATAATGTAGGGCTGTTGTTCGATTAAAATTTTTAATCGAAATTAATCGCGCAATTAATTTTTTTAATCGCAATTAACTGCAAATTAATCGCAGTGCATTTCCTTCAAATATATTAATCTTACTATTTTCTAAGGACCCCTGAAGAATAAAATTCTAATGACTGAATACATTCTTTCTGCTGCAAACATATTCAATAACCTTTGGCTTAGGCCTATTGAATTCTGCATTTAGTTTATTGAACGTTTGTGTGACAGACAGAATTGAAACACTGTTCAAATCAGTCAACTGCTCAAAATACGTTATTTTTTTCCATTTGAGCCACCTAAGCACCTTTAATTAAAATTATATAGGCCTAAATGGGAAAATTAGACAACCGTTTTCTGACTATCAAAATTAATTATTTATTCAGCTAATTGTATAGGCAAGAACAGTTTATTTGCATTGGTTGGTTGAAGGGATGCACTTATTAATTAACAATAGGCCTAGTAGGTCTGCTATTGAACCTCATCATCTATAATCACAATTTTTCACAAGAGGTTGCGGTTCTTGCTAAACCTCGTCTTAGTTGTCCTTCTGTAAGCATTTATCATTTGAAACCTGAAATCCATTGGTCTTGCCATCTCATGGAGTTCAACCAACGTAGTCTGACGTCTGACGGGGTGAGGAAAAAGGAAACAACCTTACTGGCCGATGCGATGCGGCCGTTGTCGACGACTCATCGTTAGCGTTTAACGCATGTTTTGGTTCGCATGCAGGCGATAATCGAGCAAAGAATTGCAACGATAATACTGAAATTCTTTTTGGAATATTTGCCAAAGAATGTATCACTAGTTTTAAGTATGAGACTTTCGTTTAAATCGAGTTTTTCTGCCTCTGATTCAATTTTAATCAGATCTAATTAACGCGAATGATTAATGCGTTAAAATTTTTAATCGCAAAATTTTTTAACGCGTTAATCGCACGCGTTAACGCGATTAAATCAACAGCCCTAATATAATGTGATCCAAATTTGTACATCCATAGAAAGTGAAAACTGATAGGCATAGTTAGGTCATAGTTGTGATGAACTTACAAGCCAAAATTTCTCAAAGTTGCCATGAAGAGAACAACATACTTTATTTAAAAGTTCACTTTTATCTATAGATGGTAAATGTTATAGTGTCATTTATTTATTTTGCAGTTTGAGCCCCGTAGAGAGCATGAAACTCAGTTTCGATTTTTTTTCTGACTTTATGAGGCTTCAGAATCATTGTCACACTTGAGACCAGAACACTTTAAAGTTTATATTGAATTTAAGGTGTTGAAAATATATTATGATGCTGGCAGTCAAGTAGTCATGTTAGAAAAGATGAGGTTAAATCATTCAGATAAATTAACTTACTGGTGCCGATCGATCTGTTTCCAGTGTTGGCTTGATCACGAGAAGTCTATCCTAAGCCAGGTGCGCCGTGCTGACCTCAGCTTCAAGTTCCTCGTCAAGTTCTACTCACCTGATCCGGGGCTTTTAGAAGAAGAACTGACCAGGTATATTATGATAAGAATAAAATGATTTGTCTAGAACCGTAGCACTGCCAAGGCTGAAGAAAAGGGTGCTATTATACAGGAGCTCAACAGGTCAAGGACATTTATTTTATTGTTTTAAAAATATAGCATTGAACTGTGATTGCAGTGTCTCTAGGGATGGGCACTGTTCACGTGGTTGGGAAGATTGTTGCTTGCAGTGGGTCTGCAATTGAAAAGGAGCAGACACACCAGACCTCATGGAAGACCGTGAGACTTGTAGCAGATATTTTTAATGAGTATTTTAACCGACATCTGTCCTGGACGTCTGCTATCCAAATGCAGAAGTCAGAGATGCAGTCTGGCGTATATGATCAATGATCATTCAGTGCCTTCAGGATCATCAAGCACAGATTTGAAGGGATCCACTTTGAAACATGGTTGTTAAGCCAGTTGCTAATGATCTGACTAGTAATCTTTAATTCATTAAAAATATGTCTTCTTCATTACTTTTTCTCTCTCTTTATGTATCCGTGTGCGGTACATGTCACTTGGTTTTGTCATTAATGAATATATATACACACACTTATATATATGTATATATATATATATATTCTTTTATCAGCTATTTTCATAGATATTGAAGTTTTTGAACCATTACACATTCAAGACAGCTGTATCAAAACATGCATGCTGCTTCCAATGGGTTAATGCAAAACATAGTTTTCCTTCTTTTTTTGACCCATGTTCGAATTGTGGCTAGGTCAACGTCAGTTAGTATACGTTTCTAACATAAAGAGTATAAAGAAAACTAGTTGGTATATGGGTCATTTTAAGTGTATCAAGAAAACTAGTTGGTGTGGGTCATTTTAAGTCTTTTGTTCATTTACAAGTGTTTATGTGTACATTTCAGATATCTGTATGCATTGCAAATTAAACGTGATCTGCTGTCCGGGGATCTGTCTTGTCAAGAGCACACTGCTGTCCTTCTTGCCTCCTACATAGTTCAAGGTGAGAGCGTCGCCTTTCATTTCTCTACTTTCCTGCTATCATTACTTACGAGAGTTGAGTGAGAAGAATAATGACGAACAAGCTTTGGTTGCGATGTGTTTGCTTTGACTGGCTGGTTTGGTTCCGCATGGTTTATGTATAATCTCATTGCTGGTGTGAGGGAAAGGTAGCACCTGCCACTTGTTTCAGATTCTTTATAAATAGAGTGATGGAAAGTAAGCAATGGCGTGAGCTGAGACTTTTGCATTTCTGCTTTTCGTTCTGCCCGGGCTGCACTCTCCTTTTCTGTAATTTCAGTTGCTTTGTCTATGGTCGCTGTCGCATATTGTCTAGAAAAACATTTTAATTTAAGTTGCATTATGATGTGTTTGAGAAGAATATTTTGTGTACCAGGGTTCTTGGCTTACGAAGTGTCAAAACGTGCTATGTGTAAATAAATACCAGGCCAAAAGCAGTAAAGCTATATGAATTATAAACAATCAGTTTATTAGCCCAAAACATGGTTGAGAACTTGCGGTAATCATTTGTTCTGATGAGCACAAAAGGGGAAACCAAGAAGGGACTGAAGTCCCGCTCGTTAGAACCTCCTATATATATGCTTTACTGCTTTTGGCTGGTCAACAGTTATTTTGCTGCTTCAAGTTCTCTATGCCTTGTTCCATTAGTGACCCATCACATACATATAAGAAAAAGTTGCTTTTAGAATAAATTTCTAATATACATTCCTAGCAAGTCTCCATTTATATTACATGGACAATAATGAATTGGTGTGGTCAAAGTTCACTTAAAAGTGTCAACTTAGCTGCAAGTTAGTTGAGTGGCTTCAATTGAATTGGTTCACTTTGATCCTTGATAAATTACCAGTCAACGAATGCATGTGGCTATAATTTGCTGATTGTTTTTTTCATATCCCATGATACATCTGGGCAAGCACATCCTAGTGATTAACCTCTTCCCTATTGCTGTATTTATTTCTCATTTCATGGGTCAAAGCGTTGAGTATTAAACATCATCTTCTGGATTTTGTTCCTGTGAGCAGCGGAAGTTGGTAATTACTGTGAGGAATATGTGAGCCAGGCCTACGTGAGCGCCCTTCAGCTGCTGCCGAATCAGACGCCCGAAGTTGAGCTGCAGATCATCGAACATCATCGAGAACATATGTAAGTAAACTGTTTACTATACTGAGATAAGCGATCAGCCGCATCGCTGCGTAGTAACCGTAGTTTGTTTTCCTATATAATGTTTATGTCCACACATGTTTGTTCATTCGTTCGTTCGTTCATTCATTTGTTCATTCGTTCATTCATTGCAGCGATTTATATAGCACCCCATAAAGGCTACTACTCAGAAGTGCTTCTGACCCATGCACAACTAAAAAGGATAAGAATAGAACGCATTGCAATGGGATCTGAAGCAAACATGGCACCAAGCAGAGCCAGTTACAAACCGAGGGCTAACAACTGAGAACGCACAGTTCTGCCTAAGAGATATGTGGCCAAAAGGGACAAGGAGCACACCCTGCTGAGTGGAGTGGAGGGCTATGACCTTGGACATCAGGTTGGGGTGGTGGAGCTCTTGCGTATAGCCAGAGTTATGGCTATATCATGCATTTGTATGTGTTGGGGGTGCATGCATGTATTGTGTATGTATTGTGTATGTATTGTGCATCTGTCTGTATTGGGACGTGAACAGAGTGTATTGCAGTACACATCAGCTGCTTGATAAATGTGCAGTTATTTCTGTGTATTACAAGAACTGGTTTATCGTGTAGTAATTTTTAAGTTATTTTTATGTATGTTTATGCTTATGTCCTGGTCCGTACATGACATGTGTTTGAAAATACCCTGGACAACTCTGGA
The DNA here is from genome assembly GCA_949752735.1 of Lumbricus terrestris. Taxonomy (NCBI): domain Eukaryota; kingdom Metazoa; phylum Annelida; class Clitellata; order Crassiclitellata; family Lumbricidae; genus Lumbricus; species Lumbricus terrestris. The sequence goes on from OX457047.1 coordinate 26,140,241, forward strand.
ACCTTGGTGTACTAAGCCTTGAGTTGATCAGTTCTTAACGCTTCATTATTTATGTCTTGTGCTTTTGGCAGAGGTCAGACACCAGCAGAGGCAGATTTCAACCTGCTAGATACTGCACGCAAGGTCGAATTCTATGGCATCCAGCTGCATCAGGCTCAGGTGAATTAGACAAATCTTTAGAGAATTTAGATGCTGGAGTATGTACAGCAAAATCAGGCTTATGCTACACTTCTAAAGTAGTTAAAAAGTTTTGGTTGTATGTATGTATGTATGTATGTATGTATGTATGTATGTATGTGTGTGTGTGTGTGTGCATGTATGTATGTATGTATGCATGTATGTATGTATGTATGTATGTATGTATGTGTATGTATGTGTATGTATGTATGTATGTATGTATGTATGTATGTATGTATGTATGTATGAGCACTTGTTATAGAGCCCTTCAAGAATACTACTCAGAGGCGCTTCCGACTACAGCACGGACACTGAATCATTGTTTCACGCCGAAGTGCATTCATGAGCAATTGTGAGGGAAGGACTTGCTCAGATCCCTATGAGGCAACTTGAGGTGGATTCGAACTCGAAACCTTGCAGCTCCAATTTACCTCTGCACCACTGCGCCACACAGTAATAGTTCTTTACAGCAAGGCCTAATGTGGTGTGCAGCGATCTGTTGGAAAAGTCTGTCGCCCCATGTCCAGTTTGTTTTTGAAGATGTATGTTATTGGAAATGTCATTGAACCTTGTTAGAATGCAGTCTATGGCCTGGCATTTAATGTCCATGTAGACAAGTTCTACTGTAGTTCTACTACAGTGTCCAATGCCTGCATGTCTGCCGGAACTTAATCTGGATCCCATGACTTGTTATCTGCGCTATATATAATTAACTTTTAATGAGCCGTGCTTTGGGTGATTAATTCTGACAATGAAGATATATGACATTGTATTGGTTTGCATCAATTTTTAATTTTATGATGATAATTAGTTCCTATATGATAACTTAAGCAAATTTATCCTGTTGATCTTGATTATATTTTTCTTCCCTAGCTGTCAGAGTGAGAGAGAGAGAGAGAGAGAGATGGTAAACAGAGCCAAAGAGTGTGGCAGAGTGATACAGAAAGAGACTGACAGAGAGACAGACATAGACAGAGATAAACAGAGTACAGTGGAGAATTTTTGAGTGGTGTCATGTTTTGGTGATTTTAGGACCATGAATGCTTGAGTGGTGTCATGTTTTTGTGATTTTAGGACCATGAATTCTTGAGTGGCGTCATGTTTTTGGTGATTTTAGGACCATGAAGGAGTGAACCTTCACCTTGCTGTGTCTCATTCGGGCATCCTCGTGTTTCAGAACTACACCAAGATCAACGCTTTCTCGTGGGCAAAGATCCGAAAGCTCTGCTTCAAGCGCAAGAAGTTTCTCGTCAAGTTGCATCCGGAGGGATTGGTACGCGTGGATACGGTCTGTAGACATTAGTAAACGCTGGCTTGAAATCATATTTTTTATCTTTTCATTGAATCAAGTGGAAAACCACTGCACCTTAAATTCGTCTTTCTGCGTGACAGCACGTGTTAAAAATGAACATTCATAATAATGATATTCATAATAATGAAAATAGCCATGAGTGTGGGATTCATAGAAAGGCATTTTCTGGTTTAATATTAGTCTGAATTATGTATAGTTATAAAAATTATTCTCATGGCTTTATTCTGTAGCTGGGGTGAATTTTTTTATTTCCTGCTTTATTCGAATTCATATTGTTTTGTCAACTGATGGTCTGCATTTGTATTTTCAGGACCTTTGCTGTAATGTTTTTTAAAAGATGGCATTGCCTATCTGTTGGATTATCTGTATGGTAGGGTGCATCAAACGCCCCATAATTGTTAAAAAACTTTCAAAAGTTTTTGTCCCTAATTCACTTCTTTTCCTATTACTAAAAAAGTGTGTTTCCCAAAATTTGAGAATTTTCTGACATATTCTAGGTATCCCACCCAGCAACTGAAGTTTTACAATGGCGAACACACTGAACAGATTATGCATTATTATGCTGCAACAAGACTTTCAAGATAGGTCCAATAGTTCTTAACATTATCTGTGCTGTATTAGCCAAGAGCCATCTTCAGAAGTATTGCAAAGTATTGCAAAGATTCTTAGAAGTGAACATATTTATTATTGCTATTGTAAAAACATTTATGTTGCGATGCTATTACATGACACAATGTCATGTCAAGCGGATATTGTCATTCGGAAGTTGGCTTGCGTTTGCGCGGATAGGATTGTCTCTGCCGGTCTTGTTCCACCACTTGAAGCACGTCTTGATAATGCACTGCTCAGTCTTTGATGTTGACAGAAAACACCAGCTGAGCTTCACTTCTCTCTCAGCACAGTCATTGATTACGCTGAGTGCTTCAATGTTTCTCATAGCAGTTTGATAGTCATTGCGGGTCCACCAGTCAGACAGCTGCTCTTCGTTGAGGAACTGAGTGTCAACTTGTAGTATTTCAAACATATACCACGAGTCAGTCCCTACAAGATCGGCAAGAGTTGTAGCTGTTATTACATCTGGAAATTTAGGTTTCCCAAAGCCCGATCCAAATCTGTTCTGCGGCAATTGCAAGCGTTCTTTTGGTTTAACTGAAAGCAGGCGATTAGGCCTAGCAAGGGCACGTCGTTCAGTGTCTGGAACATTATTACTAAACAGTGCAAGTGGCACCATTTCTGCCGTTAAATACCACAAATGTCGTTTGAAGGCACGAACAGCACTCGCGGAGACCTGTGCATTCAGCAAGTCATATTGCAAGAATGATTTTGTATAACTTCAAGTCATTCCATGGCGCATCAGTCACCGAACTACAAGTCATCCACCAAGAGCTGTAAGGGTCACAAAATTCACGAAGTCTCTCACTTTTATGACCTGACGCTCTGTTGTTATTGTGTTGCGTGGAAGCTTTGCAATCGGTTGCTCAAAAAGACATAATATATATCTTGATTGAATAAATCAATTTGGCCATCCATCTGGCCCTGTGGAGTGCTCCAGGTCGCTTGAATGTGACTTTATCTCCTTCTACTTCTCCATCAAGAAACAAGAGGCAAAGATCGGCAAATTCCTTATAGTCATTTCTACGAAAGGACAACTGTGAACTATTATAGATCTGTCGAAATTGTTCTCTGCAAATGTCAATGAATGGTTTCGCATTCTCACTGAATATACATTATCATCAAAGCGTGATAGTCTTTCTGTTGCTGACCGATGTGTCTTGAGGAGCTGGAAATTCTTACGAAGCCTTGCGAATAATACCACCTCGGGTGATTTTGAAGATCTTCAAAGCACATGAGTAAAAATTACTTCGCCAACGTGATGTCGACATCCTGACCAGAGAAGAGCTCGACCTAACCGCATCTGAATTGTAACACAAGCAGCAGTAACGTGTCCTGTATTTGATCCTGTGGTGTCAAATGCCATGTTGACAATGGAGTCACTACATTGCCATGAGCGCAGGAGATCAATGGTCAGATCAGCAATGATGTCCCCCGTTTTTCTCTGTGATCCCATTGCATAAGATGGCACACCAAGGAACTTCAGCTCATTTGCATTCCCAACAACAATTGCAAAGCGCTCCTCCTTAATATTCTTATTTGACAGCAACGGCATTTGTTTGGAGTCCCAAATGCAGTGTTAAAAGCTGTGCAGCAACCCATTGCTCTTTGCAAGCCGAAGCTATATTCTGTCCAACTTGACGTCTGGCTTTGTCAGTCGTTGCGTATGATGTAGAGACTTTTGTAACATCTCCTCCAGCCTCAGATATGAGTGCTTCAGTGTAGGCTGATTGTTGTGTTGGAGTCATTTTTTAGACGTGTAGCTAAGGCAACAAGTTTGGGTCGCTGTATGATATCATGAGGGATGAATGCAGCAGTTCCAGTGCGAGTTCAAATTCAATAAGTAACGTATGTCGAAGGATAATTATGTACATTAAAAAAAATGGAGATGGGATACCTAAACAATTTTGTATTTTTATGCTTTTTTATCAGGGATATATTGGAGATAAAAGGAACATTTTAAGCCTAGGGACAATGCATTTTGATAACTTTGGGGCGTTTGATGCACCCTACTGTATGGTTGTGTCAAAACACTCCTTAGTCCTTCCCATACAATTCTGCACATTGGACAATGCTCATCCTCCATATATCTCCATCCGTTGTCAGTTTCTCCGTCTTGTCCGCTGACTTCTCCAAGCACTTCAAGTCGTACTTGATGACTTCTGGCCAGTTCTTTCGTCATCTTCCCTTTTTTTCCCCAAAGAATCCAGCTCATCACATGGTTGGCTCTTCTACTCGTGTCCTGCTGTTTGTGTGAACCACTTATCCCATCCATTTGAATCTTCTCTGTCTGATCATGTTCTCTAAATCTAAATCCTCTTCCACCATCCACTCTTTTATTGTTTTATTTGGTCTTTAATTACACTGGATGAAATATGTTAAATTCTCCTCAGCCATCTTTGCTGTTCCACCACTAGTCTTTTTGTTTTAACTTTTTTTTTTCAAACGTTTAAAACCTTCTGGGCAAAGCTTCGAACCTTACCTTTATTTATGTGTGGGAAAAACAAAGACTGATGTAGAATTTCATGTACCATGAAATGATTTCATCCGATTAAATTGATAATAATAAAAATAGTGATAACAACGGCAATTTATATGGCGCCGTAACACGGCCATGCTGCTACAAGATAAAACTCCATGAGATCATGGGTACCTGAGCATACAGATATATCATACTTACTCTCTTGGGCTTACCACACCTGTTGTTAGCTGTTTTGCAAGGCACCTTTATAGTGGCATGGTCGTGTTACGACATCATATGAATTGTCGCAATCATTATGCCTGTTGTAGCTATGTATTTATGTAGCCTCACTTTAAGTATGGTATCTCCTGGGTTTTTATGTCTTGTAAACATCAATATTTAGTTTATTTCCTGTGTCCTTGTGACAACCAAATTCCTGTTAATCTTATGTTGGAGTTGGGGCTTTATTTTCATGACTCAAGTACTGCCGCAGTTAAACCAAGTCTAATCTTAAGCAGTGTCACACTGCTTTGGTTTCAATGGACTTGTTGATCAACGTTTTATATGATCATGTGTCCTGCTGCCTTTTCCGCTGTTTGCCATCTGTCAGGAATGACCTTCTCAGTGATCTCGACCTTTTTTTCTAAGTATCGTAGCTTCTGAATCTTGGCTAATTAAAAAAATTACAACCCTTTCTCCACGTGTAGTCGGGCTGGGAAAGCATCAGTGATGTGCCATTTAATTCTAGGACTAGAAGTTTGCAGTGCTTAAAGTGTGGAAAATAAGTGCCTGGACGCCCTTATCTTTCCAAAAGAAGTGCCTGGACGCCCCTTACCTTTCCAGTCATTGCTGGCCAATAAGTGGCTGGACGGCGTTCAGATTTTAAAATAAGTGCATGGACGCCGTCCATGACCGTCCAGCCACACTTTAAGCCCTGGAAGTTTGCAACCATCTAGTTGTTATATCTTCAGCTGTGACACTTTTGAAACCAGTCTCAGAAGTTCATTGAACAACTGGCTGCTGAAATGAATCTGTAAGGTGTGGTACGGATGCTGGTGTATCTATAAGTGTCTGCATATGATGATATGCTTTAACTCTACCGTGAACAGGAGGAGGATGTATTATGGCTTGTTTGTAGCCAATGAGCAGCATACACATCCGTGTGTCTGCAGGGCTGTGGGTGCATAGTATGTGAATTTTTGTCTGCCTGCCTGGCTACAGTGGGAGAGAAAGAGAGGTTGATCTGTCCTTACAAATGCAGGCTGTGCTGTTTGCCATGTAAATTACCTGGCTGTATTCAATTAAACTGGATGGCCGGAAAGCTGAACGTGGCTGTGAAAAGCTCAATCACTTGATGCGCTATACAGTGGCAGTCTCACAGCTTGACTGCACTATATGTGCATGCATCTATATACACACATGCATGTATAATAATTGTATATGTACGCATTTATATGCATATTTATGTGTATATATAGTTTATATATTTTGTTTGTTTGTTTGTATGTGCACTTGTTATAGCGCCCCTTCAAGCTTCTACTCAGAGGCGCTCCCGAATGCAGAGCGGACACTGCATCGGAGTTTCACGCCGAAGCGCTGAGCAATTGTGAGTGAAGGACTTGCCCAAGGTCCTTACGCGGCGAGGTGGATTCGAACCTCGAACCTTCCGGCTTCAAGGCAACGACGCCACCACTACACCACCGCGCCCCACATATATAAATAACATATATACATATATATACATATATTATATATGTATATAAGTCCATGTGATTATTATGTGTGCTATATTTGTGGATTTGTGTATGTGCGTGTGTAAACTGGAATCCTCCTAATATGCTTTGTTATAATGTATATATTCTGGTGGACTAGGCCCTGGCTTGCGGATCCAAAGTTTAGTTGAACACCCTGGAGACTGACCTCTTAATAACCAGAACCTCATTATAAGGCCGCTGGTGATGCAGATCCAAGTGGCAGCCGTATAATGAATTTCTGGTGTATGAATATAATGTACGCCCAGTTTGCCCTCTGCTCAAACTGTATAATTACCAGCATGCTCCAGTTGGAATATGGCTGCTCTATTGATTATACGAAGATTGCTACTATTTGCTCTTTTATTTTGTATGTATGTGTATATATATACACAAATATATATGTGCACACACACGCTCACATAAATATATATATATATATAATTATATATATTACATGTACAATTATACATGCTCAGTATAACACACACCCTGCTTATCTTTTGATACCCTTTGGTATGCGTGTGTGTGCGCGCGTCTGTGTCTGTGTGACTTAGAGCTTTGGCTTTCAATGTGTTTGTGTTTATGCATATATGTATTAAGTACTTGCACAAATAAGCTGTTTTAGCAAATATTTTGAGTGCACTATCGAATAAGTAGGCCACAATGTCTAGATTAGTAGTGTTGTAGCTGATTGTTGTGTACCAGGTATCGGTATTTCTGGGCACATTAATGTAAAGAGTTGTATATGATTTGTGTGGCATAATTTGTGCTGTACGTGTGTGTGTGTGTGTGGAGCACATAAATGGCCAATTGTGGGACACAGTGGCCGATTGCGGATCACGATGGCATGTTTCATAGTGTGATTATATACGAAATATCCCTTAATTAACTCAGGGAACATTCCTGTGAGGAATGTTGTTGAAAGTGGTGTGTATTAAATAACAATTACGGTACCCTGGCTTATCTGAAACTGAGTTGATACTGAGCCTGGGCTTGTATACATTTAAGCCATCCTGACTTGCCTGGGTTGTACATTTACTGTATGCTGTATGGGGCGTGGTAGTGTAGTGGTGGGTTCGGAGCCTTGGAGCCGTAGGGCTCCAGGTTCGAATCCACCTTAAGCCGCCATGTGGGAATCTTTGAGCAAGTTTTTCACTTGCAATTGCTCATGCTCTTTGGTGTGAAACTCCGATGCAGTGTCTGCACTGCAGTCGGGAGAGCCTCTGGGTTGAGAACTTGATGTGGTGCTATAGCAAACGTGAGAAAGTCATATATGCATTAGTTCCATGTTTTTACGGATTCTGTCTGCGATGTGTGCAGGAGAGTTACAAGGACACGGTTGAGTTCTACTTTCCGTCGAGAAACTGGTCGAAGACGTTCTGGAAGAAGTGCATCGAACATCATTCGTTCTTTCGGTGCCACTCCGTCAAGAGAGGAAGGAGGTCGAAGCCTCGCGTCATCAGCCATGGATCCTCATTTCGGTCTGCGTCCTCCATCTGCCTTCTCCACATTCTCCGCTTGTGACTTCCATAGCTCCAGTGCCTCCTAGACTTTACACACTGTGATAACTCGTTGCAAAATTAACAATAATTTCCTATCTTAACTTGATGCATGAATAGTTTCACGATGAATTGAAATAACTTGTTTAAAGACCTTTTACTTTAACGAACTGTTGTTGGAGTTCTGAGAGAGAGCAACTTGTAACACCTTTGATGTTTATTAGCAAATAAGTTAGAAAGTATTTTTTGTTCAACCAATTGCTAACCACAATTTGGTTTACATATATCGTATGACTTTATAGTCCTTTCTGTTTCATCCTTCCATGTCCTTGCTGCACTAATTCTTTGTCTTTTTTTCCAAAGTATGTCATCCTAATTACAAGAGATTTATGGGCCAAGTTATCGATAGTAAGGATAGTTATGTTGTGATGGCACATGTGCAGCGTGTGAGTAGCTGCTCTGTTTGATGGGTGGTAACAACCCAAGTAGTACATGTGCAGAGTCTGTGAAAACGGCTGTGAGGCTCATCTCAGCTGTTCTCACAGACATCAGCACTTTGGCTTAGCTGCTAAAAACTTTTAATGTAGCTTATGACTGATTTGCTGACTTTCAGTTACTGTGGCCGTACTCAGAAGGAATTGCTTGACTATGCAAGGGAGAACTGTCGGAAGCCAACGCCATTTGAACGGTCAGTGTACTTAGGAAGCAGACATAAGTCGAGTAAAAGGTGTGTTACGTAAGTAAGAAGTGATTAATAATCATATTTATTCATAAGATTGGTAGCTAAGATCCATTTGATCTAAAGTTTTCATACACTGTCTGTTGAAGCTCTTTTAAGTTTAGGTTTTCAATACATACTGTTTTTCTACTCTGTGGCAACATCATTAGGAATCCATAAGCAAAATTCCTCCTAGGCATTTGCCAGACAGTAGATAGCTGGATAGAGCATTTTATCGTAAAATGGGACATTTCTGTTTTCTGACGCATGATACAAAGAGCATCGAAGCTCTTGTACATGACATCGAAAATCAGCTACTTCAAACAGTAATCCGACTTGACTCTTAAGTCCTGATTAGCATTTTTCCTATCAGGAGTCGATAGGCTGTATAGTCTGCATTCTCGTCCTCACAGTTTTGAACTCCCAATAAAGGACGAATGAATTACATTTCCAGAGTACTTTAAAGATAAGTATACTTGACCATTGCCCCTCTATCTGACTTGCACCCTTTTTTAATTACTATAATTTTTTTTATCATTTATTTCTTTATAACTGGCTGTGATCTGTCATTCATTCATTCATTCATTCATAGCATTTATATAGCGCCCCTTCAAGAAACTACTCAGAGGCGCTCCCAGCCCAACCACGAGCAAAGAAAAAAGACTTGAGAGACTTGTAGAACCCAGCCGGATGGGCCACAAGTAGAGAGCGAAGCGTAACCGAGAGGTCGTTCCAGACTGTAGGCCCCACAACCGAGAAAGCACGGCGCTGCTTAATAGCTAAGCGGGCTCGCGGGACCAGAAGTTCACCCCTAGCTGTCAGCAGGAGCACAATAAAACGAACACATATTATCTTCACTGACCTCTCATATGCCCTTACGAGTCACCGGATCACCATCTTCTTTTATTTGGTGTATATAGGTTATTTCTCATTGCTCAAATGTGTACTTGAAGTCTCCCGTAAGTTGGATATGGGTGCAGGCTTATTGTATGGCAAACTGTACTTACCATATTATAATGTTCTTATCTTCAAGTGTCTGAAGTATTTGTCACCGCAAGATGGTACCAGTCACTACCCACTGCACCAGGATGAGAGAGCTACTGTTGTCGTTTGACTGCTTATTTGCCATGAATTTCCAATTTATTTTTCCATTTACCTTATTATTGTAGACTCTCCAACTCTTATCTGCCAATTGCGGATGTGCTGGGTTTCAGCACAGTTCTGCCACCTGGTGTCATCTTTATAATACTAACTGGCCATTGTAATGTGATGACAGTTTTATTGGTAGTCGTTTTACATAGTGTTAGAAGGATTCAGCAAGGCTGCCCCTGAGCAACTATAGGTTATGCATTGTTTTTGTACATTATTCAGGTTGTCCAGTTTTAATATCATGTCCACCTTATTTACAGTGTCTTAGTGCACCTTGTAGGGATCACTGCGATTTTGAGGTGACAAGTTTCAGGTTAACCAGTTTGCATACCATTATCCACCTTTTATGCATTGTTTGTGTACATTATTTGGGTCAACAGTTTGCATACCATTATCCACCTTTTATGCATTGTTTGTGTATGCTATTTTGGTCAAGTGGTTTGCATACCATTATCCACCCTTTTATGCATTGTTGTGTACATTATTTGGGTCAACCAGTTTGCATACCATAATCCACCTTTTATGCATTGTTTGTGTACATTATTTGGGTCAACCCGTTTGCATGCCATTATCTGCCTTTTATGCATTGTTTGTGTACATTATTTGGGTCAACCAGTTTGCATACCATTGCACACCTTTTATGCATTGTTTGTGTACGCTATTTTGGTCAACTGGTTTGCATACGATGTCCACCTTATCTACTTTGTCTTTCTACGTTGTTCAGGTCAACAAGTTTGCGTACCATGTCTGCCTTACACAGTCGTGCTGGCAGTCCAAAGACTGGTACCCTGAATTCGCATGACCTGCATTTCGGTTGCCTACAAGCAAGCATTTCGAGCGGGTCACGAACCCTGGACCGCACATCGCAGGACAACGCAGCCAACCTCTACCGCATGTCAGCTCACGACCAGAACTCGTCGCCTCCGAATCGCAGCGATCCCTACAAGTCGTACAAGCTGCAGACCAACCCACCGAGCAACATCAGCCCTGGCCATTATATTTCGTTGACGGCTGCGAAGGGCGATCGCAACCATACGGACGGCAGCCTCACGCGACCTATCGATGGAAAACGCACAGGTGCTTGTCTTTTTATTGTGGAAACTGTGATGATGAAGTGTTTGTAAGTAATTGTGAAAAGTATGCCGGACTTTCAGGACTGTAAGTCAATCAACTATAATGTAGAGTATTGTAAAATATCTGTGAGAACAACAGAACGTAATGTATTTTCTTTAGTTACAAGCCAATCAGTCAGTCAACTATAATAGAGTATTTTAAAGTATGTTTGGTAACATGCTTTAGTTTCTCGACTTTAAGTCAATCAGTCAGTATTTTAAAACATACTGTAGTTTCTTTATTTGTAAGCCAATTCAACTAAGTCAACTATAATAATTTTAAAATATCTTTGGAAACATAACAGTCTTTTCTTTTTTTATAAGTCAATCAACTATAAATAGAGTATTTTAAGGTTTCTTTTAAAACATACTGTAGTTTCTTGACTTTGAGGACTTTAAGTCAGTCAGTCAACCAATTATAGTACAGCATTTAAAAGTATCTTTGAAAGCATACTGTATTTTCTAGAGTTTAAGTCAATCAGTTAATCAATTGGAATCTGTATAGTATTTCACACGATGACTGAGGTTAGTGATTTGGTAAGGTGCTGTACTGATTGATTTGTTTAATGTCTAGCTGCCTTTCGTTCACTAAGTATATGATCTTTAAATAGATTCAGCTACAAGAGATGAACATGAATGAACTTTGGAATGGTGGTTCATTTGTTGAACATGAATGAACTTTGGAATGGTGGTTCATTTGTTGAACATGAATGAACTTTGGAATGGTGGTTCATAAGATTGTTGAACATGAATGAACTTTGGAATGGTGGTTCATAAGATTGTTGAACATGAATGAACTTTGGAATGGTGGTTCATAAGATTGTTGAACATGAATGAACTTTGGAATGGTGGTTCATAAGATTGTTGAACATGAATGAACTTTAGAATGGTGGTTCATAAGATTGTTAAGTCTTACATTTGGTAATGTGATTGTTTAAAGATGATGGCTTTCCTGTGTCGGCAAAACTCGATCCGGCTCAGTTCATGCTGGTGCGAGACGGTCATGCTTCAGCGCCTAGTCTTGCAGATGCAACGGCCGAGTCGAGTGCGATTCCAGACGACCGATACCTTCTGCGTTCACCAGAAATCGAAGACATTCCCGAGGTCCTTCAGGCTCCTGATGCCAACGGTTCCTATCCAAGGTGGGGGGGTGTTGTCTTTTCTTTTATGATTGGTTTGCTGACTTCTTTACTCTCCGTTTGTATTACTGCCATCAAATGGGAGGGATTTAGGGAACCCGTAATACTCTGTCACAAAGAGTGTAATAATTTTTCCTTTGGTATTGAACAATCCTGTTGATAGACAGCAACTGGTTACAGTGTACAGTTATGCAATTGAAACAATTCACAAGAATACTAATCACATATCTCAGATCTTAATTGCTAACGGAGGATACGGCGTGCAATACACGGCGCTAATAGCGGTCTACAAAGCATATGTCTAATTGTCTATCCTATGGGGACTTCGGGAATCGAACTCGAGTGAGCTGATCTCCATGCCAGTGTGTTATCCAAAGTGCTACCAGCCCCCCTATGCACACACACATTGGATCTTCTCCCTACCCTACAAAGGGTTCACTCGACCTTCCGTTCAACAGATGGCGTTGGTTAAATGATCAGTAGGGTATGATTGAGGCATGGTTGCCAGACAGTTAATTCGACTTCTCTAGTAAACTACCGTGTCTGTTTGAAATTATATGAAGATAATATTATTATTATGAAACTGCCTTTGTTCTTTAGTACAAAAGATGGTAGAACCTTTTCGCATTTGCAACCTGCGCTGGTTCAGAACCTTTGCAAAGTTTCTCATTGATTGACTTTGTTAGACACTGCAGCCGCTTGATGGTCGTATTCGATAAAACTGTTGGCCCGTGGTACGTATGTTGCCTGCCATAAATACGCTTGACTCTGATGATGTGTTCCTTCCTTTGGGAAAAACTTTGAGACCCTCTTGTCATGAGCTGTGGTGTACTACTCTCTGTCCAATGAATGGCTTGCATGATTGTCAATGTTCAATGTACTCAACAGTGCTAATGTACTCAACAGTGCTAATGTACTCAACAGTGCTAATGTGCTCAGCAGTGCTAATGTACTCAGCAGTGCTAATGTACTCAACGGTGCTAATGTACTCAGCAGTGCTAATGTACTCAACAGTGCTAATGTACTCAACAGTGCTAATGTACTCAACAGTGCTAGTATACTCAACGGTGCTAATGTACGTGTGCGTTTCTTTTTCAAAATAGACATCAGAGTTTGCAGCACAGTGTCAGCGAGACGCCTCTGCACGGGGCGCCATTGAAGACCGTCGCACACGTGACAGATGAACTGCTTCCACCTCCACCACCGCCAGCATTTTCCGTGGATCCAGTGCGAGAGAAACCGCGAGTACTGCAGGACATTCGAGACGAGACTCTGCTGACTGGAACGTCGCAATCCACGATGTCGGCTGCCTCAGCCACTCTTACGAGCAACACTAGTTTTCGGTCGTCACAGACGGACGACTCGGAGGATGATGGAAGGAGAAAGGTTTTTAAATGATTCTTCGTTCGTTTTTGGTGTTTTGTGTTTAAGTGAGACAGGTAATGGTTGAATTCTTTGGCTGTTGGTGTCTTAAATCTGAATTCTGGTTTTGAGAAAGAGAGATGAGGAGTGCTTGATGTTCTTAAGAGATTCATTTGACGGCAGACAACAAATGACAGCAAGCAAAGTGAGCGAAATAAACTTGAAAAACAAACGAGAAAATTTAAAAACCTAGAAAACCAAAGACAAAGTTTATCGTGAATTTTTGTTGCTCCACTTTGAGAACTCCTAAAAGGCTAATCGGATTTAAAGATATATTTTTACAGATGTATCAGTTGTATAGTCTTTGGAAACTCGTAGATCTCGATGCCAAGAAAGGCATTTGTTTCCCATGCGTCTGGAGGATACACATGAGTGATTTCAGTAATGGATTGTCACTTGTGTGAAAATAAGAATTGGTTACAAAATTAATTGTGTGCATCTTACACGGATCAACGTGGATCTTTTGTGGATTTTTAGCGAAATCCTATGGACCGGATCTTCTATCTTGCCAAAGAACTTCTGATGACCGAACGGACGTACAAGAAGGACCTCGAAGTAATCGCTGTGGTGAGTTGGAAAAAACATGGAAGTAGAAGAAGAGCAGTACTTTATTCATTCATTCATTCATTCAGAGCATTTATATAGCGCCCCTTCAAGAAACTACTCAGAGGTGCTCCCGGCCCAACCACGAACAAAGAAAAAAGACTTGAGAGACTTGTAGAACCTGGCCGGATGGACCACAAGTAGAGAGCGGTAGGTAGCTCCGAGGCATCCTTGTGTATGAAGTGTTAGCGACTTCATTTTTCTTGGTCTCAGCATATGAGGGTCGGTGGCCAGTCCTCTCCCTCACCGTCTCATCCTCCCACTAATGGCGTATAAATCGGTGTATTCGTCGTAGCTGGGTTGACTGGGGGGGAGGGGGGATAACGGATCAGAAATCTTGACACAAACTTTAGTAGTGAATATAATTGCATATTCTGTTTGTTTTGTGGATTTCATGTTACTATTTTATACTTTATTTTTGTTTGACATGTTATTATTAGTTGATTGAGCAATCATCTCTGATGTTTTCTTACGTCGTTTGTAGTTTAAGTATGATAGTTACGTTGGATTTTAATTCACAGTAGCCGTCTATTCATTCATTCGTTCAGTCATTCATTCGTTCATTCATCTATCTGTTCGTCTGCCTGAATTACTTCTCTTTTGTTGGTATTTTCATTTAAATTTAACTCTGCTGCATTTGGACAGCACCAGGTATTTCATTACATTGTAATTCAGTAGATGAATAATGCCGAGAATGACTGGATGGCTTGCTTCTGGTAACTGTCTGTTTAAATTTCGTTCGTAGTGGTTTCGAGATGTAATGATGCAGAACGACGTCATGCCGGACTATCTGACGAGTCTCTTCTTTGGTTCTATCGTGCAAATCTATCAGTTCCACTCGGAGTTTCTGAAGGACCTGGAACAACGTTTGTCTGCCTGGTATGTTCTGCATCAGTTTTAATAATAATATATTGAATAAATCCAAGAAATTCTATAGCTTTGATGCACATAAAACTCAAAGCTTCAGTAGTTTTGCTAAGCAGCATTCATTCATGCATTCATTCATCCATTCATTCATCCATTCTTTCATTCACCTCCATCGGGTAGTTCTTTCATTATTTCATCTGTTAATTACTACTGGTGACAAAGGCATGCACAAGAGTCATGGTAGCACTATGAGAGAGGGATCTTGAGACAACTCGTAGTTGACGAAGCTGGTAATAGCAACTACGACTCTACGTGTGACCAAATTGATATGCTTTGGGAAATTGAGCTCTTGATCCAAAGTAATGCCAAGGTCTTGCACTGTGAGAGAGAACGAGATATCAGGGAAAGTTGCTGTTATTAAGTGCAGGTCAATGGATGCCAATTGCCTACGAGTACCAAACCATATGAACTGAGTTTTAGAGAGATTTAGTAACAAGCGATTAGATGCCATCCATGATGAGAGAGCATCCATGGCATTGGACATTAGAGATACAGTGGACACTGCATCAGCAGCAAAGCAGTGAGTAATTTATGTTTCTCATTGGACAAGTTCTGTGTTAGAGTATGAATTAATTTTTTACCTCTGTGATTCCACACAAGACTGTGTTTTCAAAATTTAAATATTGCATTGATTATTGTGTTGCAAACAAGACCATTTTATATTTTTAAGCAGTCGATATACTTTCCAATTCATATTCATTGTCTTAGCTGGTATGTCTAGAATTCTGCATGCATCATTGGTATTATTCATTGTTGAAAGATTCAGGCTGTGACATTTAACTAAGACAATGTCTTGCATTGAATCTTAGGGAGGGAAAGTCGGGTGTTCACTTAACAAATGACCTAAAGAAAGTTGGTGACCTACTTTTCAAACAGATCACTGTTTTGCAGGTCAGTGTATTGAATTGCTTTTTATATTGTTTTTTACTGTGTCATGGTACTTACTAAGTAAGCTTTCCTTACATCAATGCATTAAAGAATTTTGATTTTTTATGGTAGAAAAACTGTTTAAAAGGAATTACATGGTTTCTTATCAGTTGTTTTTTTCTAATCATTTATTAGTGGTCATGCCGGTTTTCACACGGCAACGTAGAACATTAAGTGGGGGTACATCAAGTGGGTTATGAAGAATATAATCAGAAAATAGTGTTGTGGCGGCAAATTTAAAAAAAGTTCACATTATGCATATGATTAAACATTTTATGTTATCTGCACTTTGATTCATTTACCATATATCTAAGATGATGCAAAGTTATTTTTTAAGTATTTATGCGATATCTTTCATTTGCATTGCATTAATGCATACATAATTGCACACTTGTTCAATTAATCAATCAGTCAATAACAGTCTTATTCATTACATGAGAGTTTTCACAGACACAGCTTATGTCAGACCATCTATTTTTTTCATTTTGCTGCATCACCTTTGAGATATAACTTTAACGCTTTTAACAACAAGCTGCATTGATATCCCTATCGCTTTTAAAAGACTCGCCATTAAATTGTTAATAAATATTTATGTTATCAAATTTTCATTTTCTTGCAGTGGTACAGAGTTCACTTTGAACGCCATCAGGAAATTCTGCTTGAATTAGACAAAGCTGTTCGACAGCACGATGAGTTTGAGCGTGCCCTCAACGATTTTGAGTCGCAGAAAGTGTGCTATCTACCGCTGCACGCATTCCTTTTGAAGCCTGCGCAGCGACTTGTTCATTATCGACTGCTTCTTGAAAGTACGTTCACACGCATTGGATCTAACTTGATTGTCCGTAATGTATGTAATTGGGTTATCCTTAATGTATGTAATTGGGTTATTCTTAATGTATGTAATTGGGTTATTCTTAATGTATGTAATTGGGTTATCCTTAATGTATGTAATTGGGTTATCCTTAATGTATGTAATTGGGTTATCCTTAATGTATGTAATTGGGTTATTCTTAATGTATGTAATTGGGTTATTCTTAATGTATGTAATTGGGTTATCCTTAATGTATGTAATTGGGTTATCCTTAATGTATGTAATTGGGTTATTCTTAATGTATGTAATTGGGTTATCCTTAATTTCTTTGGCTTTTGTCGCATTTTCAACAGAGTTAGATCCCAGTCATTAGAGGTAATTAAAAAGCGTGGCAGCAGAACGGGTCCAAAGACCAATGGCCACAAACTATTTTGTTGGATAATTTCTTGCCTTATATCTAGCTGATTAGCTGCTGAGCACTTTTCTAGAGAATTTGTAATAAATGCCGTTCTTATACTGTTAGTTTTTCTGAATTGTTTGCTATAAATTGTTAATTTTAGGATTTCTTTCTTGCTATGAAAGTGGTCATCCAGATATACAAGATTGCCAGGGTGAGTGCAGTGTTGAATGTTTGAAATTTAACACATTGACCGCCTACACGCCATGTTAAATGACTGGCTGAAGGACGAGTTAACTCATCCTTGGCGGTCAATGTGTTAAAGCTATTTGTGATTAAAATTATCCTGTGCCTGTAACTAGCAGACTTTTTATATTTTCATAATTTTCTGATTGATGGAAATTCATGTTGGTCACATGTGTCAGTTATGATAATCTGTGGGTGAAACACTTTCCTAACATTGTATTATTGTAATTGTCATGGACTTTTAAAACTGGTTTTAATGCTTAGAAGTTACAGATACTGTGATTTATCTGTCAACTGGAACCACTTCCTACAATCATAAGCTAAAACATATGGGATACTAGCTTTAATCTGTTCACTGATCATGTTAGTGAATTTTTCTTTAATCTGCTTTACAGCATGCCTTGAGCAGATTACGGAGGTTCTTGAGACATATCGCGAAAATCTGGCACATCTGGTAAGAATATTTATCCTTGGAATCATTAGACCATTGTTAGCCTCACATTCTAGCTTACTTGAATCCTATCATCTCAGAAATGATGGCATATATTCTGTGATCTTGCTGCTCCATGGCTCTTGATTGCTAAATCTCTACTGGCATTCTATTTTTATTATAACTGCACTGCTACCACCTCAAGTTACAGATCAATGATGCTCATGAGTTTTAGGTTGTGCTGAAAGTTTAAGTGATGGATGTTGTAAAAATTGAAGTATGAAATGACCAAGCTGGAACTTGAAATTGACATGAATTCTTCAATAATTAGCTGCTACAGAATACTAGATATGACGCTGAATTCCATCAAGTGCGTGTAAAGGTTTCTTAATTTTGCATAACACTTGCCCTTGGCACTACACGGCAGATCAACTTAATTGATCCCATTCTTCAGATTGTGCTTGTGTTTTGTCGGTTGTAGGAGAACTGGCAGAAGCTGATTGAACTTCAACGAGGTCTTGTTGGCATTGACAATCTCGTCCAGCTTAATCGGGTTCGTCTCGTTTCTTCGTGATCAACCAATCGATAAATAATTCTATCAAAAATTCTATCTATGGTTTGCAAGATGTTTGCTTCTTTGTAAGGCCATTGAAAGCTAAATGAAAGCAGAGCGTTTGGCTCTTCCATTTACATTATACATAGATACAGCTTACATCTATCTATATTTTACTAGCATAAACGGGTGCAACTCTATGATGATCCTTAGCCATATGTATATACTAAATATATATATATTATTTATATATGCATTTATTTTTTGGATATTTGTCCATGCAATAAATGCTTGCATATTTTCAAGTTACTGTTTACAAAAAGTTTAGTTGCACCTTGGATTAGAATACCTTTATGTAAGGTGATTATAGGTTGGCATCTATTCGCAAAAACACATAACCTTAAGCTTAATTATAACTGTTTCATTGAAGTTTATATTATT
Source organism: Lumbricus terrestris (assembly GCA_949752735.1). NCBI lineage: Eukaryota > Metazoa > Annelida > Clitellata > Crassiclitellata > Lumbricidae > Lumbricus > Lumbricus terrestris. The sequence continues at coordinate 26,158,931 of OX457047.1, forward strand.
TATTTATTTAAAAAACTTTTGTAATAAGATTGCCTGTTAATTGAAACATTTAAATTTCTGTTGTGTATTAGACTTTCATTCGTGAGGGTTGTCTTCAGAAATTGTCACGACGTGGCTGCCAGCAAAGAATGTTTTTCCTGGTTAGCATAATTTAGCTGTCTTGTCATTAGTTTGAAACGATTCTACTATAGCTTTTCTGTTTCTGAAAACCCAAGTTTTTCTTATCCTTTTTCATAGGACTGTAGTATTGATGATTATCGTTTGCTGTTGGTCTTTCAACTGTCTTTGTTCTTTTTTTCTCTTCAGTTTTTCTGTTCCATTGTGTATCAAACTTCATTCTCTCCTCATGCACCTTTATTAACACCCACCCATACTTAACTCTCCCATCTTCTCAACTCTGAAACGAAATCGGACAAAGGACACTTACGCATCATCTCTGTTATGAATAATCACTTACTTAGGGCCCCTACCTAGCGGGATCTTCCCTTCATAGGTTCCTATTGTTTCTCTATACCTCTAACTCTCTCCACATCCTAGCACTCACTTTCTCTTACTAGTAATCATTATGTACACTGCATAACGTGTAATTGATGTAATTTTTGGGGGGAGCAATTGAACTTGAACTTGATTATGATTGTTAACTTGTATGTTACTTAAATTTGTAGTTTTCCGACATGTTGATTTACACAAGCCGCACGGCCAATCCACTGCTGCAGTTCAAAGTTCATGGCCAGTTGTCGCTGATTGGGATGGTGGTAAGTTCAGATGTGTCACTTGCTTGCCTGTTCTATTGTCTATTGTTGCTGGTTCTTTGTTATGATGCATTGTCTGTGTTCCCTAATTGGTCTGTTGGTCAATGTGCTATTGATTCTAGAACGTGTCAGTTGATGGCAAACTTCAAAACTTGTCCATGTGCATGCCAGTTGAATTGGCAGACGTACGTTTATTTTTCAGTTGAATTGTAGAACTTTTCAATTAGATTCTTTTCTACCATTTTCGATGTAGTTTTTAAGTTGTTTGTTTGTAATTTTGTGTCTTTGCTGATATACTAGAGCATGAAGAATGGAAAAATGTGAAACACCATCTGCTTGTCCAATGTATTGAACTTGGGAAGTCTAAGCATCTGGGCAGAACCATTGCCTGGCGTGGTAACTGGTTTGCCAAAGGAGTTACCTGGAAGGAAATTATTAATTTGCTGTGCATGATTTTCATTTTCTATTGTTCTCCAGGTCGATGAACTGAACACAAAGAGTTTGTCGGTGAATCACAGCTTCGCCATCTATGGCCAGAACCGGACGCTCGTCGTGGCAGCCAGCTCACCTGAAGAGAAACTCAAGTGGATCGAGGATTTGCACTCGGCCATCTTCCTAGCAAGGGACAGAGAGGACGAATCCGGTGGCGTCCTCTATCCTAGTCTCAAGTCTACCAGTAAGTACGTGGACCACAGCTGAAGGTCCTTTGCTTTGATGTTTTTTTGCATTCAAAGTCCTTTGCATTGATGGTTGTTTGCATTGATGCCTAGACACACTGGTTACTTAAATCTGCTTGTAATAAGTAATCTACATTTCTAAGTATGATGCAAGCAGATGCAAACATACACATGAACATGCGTGCGTACATATATATTCTTGTTTGTGTGTGTGTACTACTGTACATGCTTACATACATAGATTTATTTAAGGAATAATCTACATTTCTATGCATGATGCAATCAGATGCAGACATACACATGAACTTGCATGCGTACATAAAGATACATTATATATTCTTGCTTGTGTGTGTACATGCTTACATGTACTTAGATTTACTTAAGAAGCACATAATTTTATCTTGCCTGACCCACTCTTGCTTTTTTACAACTGAGGCGGCTCAGAGCCATCAGACGATCAATCTCTCCTTCTGTCTCCTCTAACATAGTTCATGCGTTTGTCTGTTCTCGCCTAGACTACTGTAACTCACTTCTCATGCGCTTCCTTTTCAATTGGTCTTAAATGCTTCGCATAGGCTTATAGCTCAACTTCCTCGCTTTGCACATATTTCTACATATATGCTTGAAGTATTGCACTGGCTACCTATCACTTCATGCATTCATTGCAAGATCCTCTGTCTAGTCCCCAAGAGAAGTGCCCTTAAATACCTTTCAAACTATGTTCAAAAGCCCTTACATGCATTTTCATCTCACTCAATGCATTCTGCAGATCGTCTTGATCTTTTTGTTCCCAGGACTAGGACGTGCTGCTCTTGCCCAACATTGGGCGTTTGCTGTGGTTGCTCCCTCCATTCGGAATGACCTTCCTCCCGCACTACAGGCTAAACTAATGACCTGTTTCCTTATCGGTCTCTCGTTCTTCAAAAAATTTCTATTCCCCGCGGAGTTTCTCGTGCTGAGAGCGCCTCTGAATAGTCGTTCTGCAAGATTTGCTGTATAAATCTATAAATACAGTTTAAAAAATACAATACAATGTATGCTTACATGCTTATGCATGCAATCCGTGAATATGATGGGGCTGATGTAATTACATGCAGAAGTACTATACATTTTCTGTTATGAGTTTTGCAGTGATGGTGCTTCATATATTCTTACAGTAGCACAATTGAAGTTGCTTATGGTTAAATTTGATTAGATATTTGTTGTAAGATTACATCAGTAGGCCTGATTCAAGGCAGAAATCCTCTACACCACAGTCTGCCTCTTCTCCGTTTAGGTTCATCAGAAGCCTTAGAAGATTCTCGTGACGAGTGTCGTAGTCCCCCGTCTCCGGACCGACAGAGTTTGATGCAGCACCGAGCCAACACAACAATGCACGTCTGCTGGCACCGTAGCACAAGCATTGGCATGAAAGACCATTGTATTGTTTTCGAGGTATGTACGCATGTGAACAAATCCACAGACTCTTAATACGATGTTGCATGAAGACACTGATATGATCCAGGTGCTTATGTCGGTCCAGTAAAAGTCCAGTGATACAAGTTTAATTCGTTTTGCAAATGTTGTTGATGAGTGACACTGTCAATCCCAATGGTACCACATTAATAATATTCGTTCTATGGCTATTGAATTTCTAAATCCCAAAGGCAATAGTTTATTGCTTACATGAGAACTTTTAATTTGTTTAATGAGCAGCTTTGTCAATCCCAATGGTACCATATTAACACGCATAGTGAACAACAGTCAGTGCCGGCGCTAGCACCCCCCGTACCCCCCGGCCGGGGGGGGCCCCGAGTTTGAAGGGGGCCCCCAAATTTAGCTGGTCATTATGCCTATTTGTGACTGTACAGATCCAGTCTGGTGCATGCCTCAACTAACCATATGGCACTGCCATAGCAGACCTAATGCAAATATCATACTGATTTTGGGCGTAAGTATAAAGCCATTAGAGCTTGAAAGGGGCCCCAAATTTAGCTGGTCATTATGCCTATTTGTGACTGTACAGATCCGGTCTGGTGCATGCCTCAACTAACCACATGGCACTGCCATAGCAGACCTAATGCAAATATCGTACCGATTATGGGCGTAAGTATAAAGCCATTTAAACTAACTCAGGCAATTTCGTCGACTTTCTCAAACGCAATGTTTATAAATTGTAATTTATTCTAATTGCTAATTGGATGAGGCCTCAAAATAAAACATGCGTGAGGCCCAAACATTAAAGCCTGTGTAGGGTCCCAGATGTCCTTGGTATGTGTCTGATCTCAAGTTTGCAAGGGGCCTCAAATGTAGCTGGTAATTATTATACCTTTCATGACTGTTCATTCCTGAAATCACGCACCGAATTATATTTTAACGCAAATCATACAAAATAATATTACACAAACTAATATATATATATAGCATTGTACTCCAACCAAAGAGGAGACTTTGGGGGTGTGGACAGGGGCACGGCCCACAATTTATGGTTGGGACGGAATCCTTGTATCCCCAATATTTCAGAAATATTTCATAAGTGTCATCCACTGCCCATCAATAATGATCAATTTTGTTAAGATGACAGCCTATAAATGCTACCATTACAGTTGGCAAATCGGACAAATTTAAACAATGGAGAGGGGACACTCTGAAGTCCTAATTAAACCACGACTAACAGCATTGAAAAATGAGCAATTTTTTGTAAAGATGACAGGTTAAAATTCTACCATTACAGCATGGAAATTCCAAAAAATTTTAACAATTGGGATACATTTATTGAAGTGTTACACCATGTATTTCAGCACTTATATTATGAAATTTTTTGCTGAGATGACAGCTCAAGGTATGGGGGGCCCCAAGTTTTTTTTCCGGGGGGGCCTCAGGTACCCTAGCACCGGCACTGACAACAGTACATATACAATACATGCAGGTATTCTGTTCTCTGATTTTTATATAACTGATATTGTCATTGTGATTCATCTACTACCATGTCAAAGAGTGAGAAAGGATGATCTAAGTTTCACTAAGGATATGGAAGGTCTACTTTACTTTGCAAACATGTTAAAGCATTGTGTGTGACAACATATCATTTGCCAGTGTGATTGAAGATGCATATGTACTGAATGTAACAGGACAGAAGTTCTTAAAGTGTTCAAATGTACTTCTGGTTTTAATAGCAGCGAAATTAAGTTGTCAAATATTTACAAATTCGTTATTCATGTTGAGTGTTCTCTGTGCCTGACAGAATCAACTGAGTGGTTATTTGCTTCGCAAGTTCAAGAACAGCAATGGCTGGCAGAGGTTGTGGGTGATTTTTACGAATTTCTGCCTCTTCTTCTACAAGAATTTCCAGGTATTGGCACGAGATATTGTGAAAGCATCTGAATGTTCTCGAGCATTTGTTCATTCTGGAAATGTTTGCATAGAAATGAAGGTTTTCTTAGTGAAGTCTACGATCACTTAGGCATACGCTTCTGTGAGATGCTTACGTAGAGTCTTGATGCACGCATGTATCCAGCTGGCAGTTACATGTTTAATAATTAAAGTGAAAACAGGTGATTCTGATTGAACCTGGTGATTAAAGCACTAGGCAGACTATATATAATTGTTTTCTACTATAAGTATAACTGGCCTAGTTAGCCGGTAAGTGAGAGTGGCATACGTCTGTTGGTTGCAACGGACTGCGGTTCAAACCCCGGGCTGGGAGTTGACATTCAGAGATTTAGATATCTTGGGCTAGCACATGTGGGACGCAAGGGCGCAAGCTGCTGCGGAGTGACCCTGGGCAAGTTGCTTGCCCATCATTGTCTGTGGGGAAGGCAACGGGAAACCACCCCACTCATCTCATCCTCGTATAGCCAATGAACCTACCTTCGGGCAGAGAACCATCATCATCATCACGTGAAGTATTATTTAAATAGTAACTTTTCAGGAAGTTTTCATTTGGTGGGATTTTCTCTTTTATGAGGCTGAACCTATCTGCTGTAAACCTGTTGTTTAAGTGCTAGAGTGTGGTTTTTGACTAGAAGTAATATTTATAGTAGCTTTTCAAAAAATGTTCTAATATTGTTCTTGTAGTGGGATTTTCTCTTTTATGTGACTGAACCTATCTGCTGTAAATATATAAGACAATGAAACTTTCTGGTCTGCTTGAGATGGCAGGATGTTTTGTCTTTCAAACAGGATGACTTTCCGTTGGCCAGCCTACCATTGTTAGGTTACACAATCACACTTCCAGATCCTGGCGATGGAATCAGCAAGGAGTTTGTCTTTAAACTCCAGTTCAAAAATCACGTCTACTTCTTCCGAGCAGAGAGTCAGGCTACGTTCGACAGGTAAAATAATTTCAACAGCTGTTGCTTGTGTCAAACATCTGTTGCAGTGCAGGTGACAGGTGTAAGGTTAACTTTTAAGGCGTAGATGAAACCATCTTGATTCTTTCAGCGTTTGGTTTCCTAAATGGGGTTTCACAATTGACTGAGTGAGCACTGTGGTTTTCATTGTATCTTTAGAAGCGACTACCTGCAATTTTCTGCCACAAGTTTCTTCTAGTGCTTTATTGTTCATGATTGCACACAAGTGTATTGATTTGTTAAAATGAACGCAAGGACTTGTGCAGGTCTTTAATATGCTTGATCTTCATGTGTTCATCTTACCGAATCAATTTAAAACAGCTATTTTCTATCGAGCTTTTTTTTAGTTAACAGTTTTGCTTGTAATCAGAGTTTGATATCATTCTTATGTGAAGGTTGTGGCCAAGTTTTTTCTATCGGTTCACTGTACATCCTGATTAGAATTGGAACATTGTTTTTTTTCATTGTGCTGCAGGACTTTTGACAAATCAGAACTTGAGAGATCTGATGATGATGACTTGGTTGTGAATGGCATCAATGAGAAAATGTCTTTCGTTGTTTATTTGTAGGTGGATGGAAGTGATCGGCCGAGTAACATCGACCGTGCGAATGACGGCTCATCACCACTACGATCTGCCCCCTCCACCCCAACTGTTGACGGCCCCTCCTCCGATGTAGTATTTGATTGTTCAGCCCTTTAACAGTGTATTTACTGCTCTTAATAATCCTCTAATCCATATACCGACCAAGCTTTTACCAGATTTGGAGTACGAGCAATTGAGAAGACCAAGGCTGTTGTTCGAGTACATGAGAAACCGAGTTTAGTTTCTGCACGCACATCTTCAAGCTTCATGAGTGTTTTCAATCTCATTCGTAATACTGACGTGTATGAAAACAGCAGACGAGAAATGTTTCGTTCGGGCCACTCAAATAGCGGAATACGTGTTGTGTGCGACCCTTCTGCACACGCTGAGCTCCTCTGAGCCGACATGTTATGTAAAGATTTTATTGCATGCACTACTTGCTCTATTTCTACTTACATCTGTCTAGGATTTTATTGGATGGGTTTGACAATAGTGTCCGTATTGCTTTAATTTCTTACCATTCTCGCATAATAACTTGTACAAGGCTTTTGTATAATAATTTTAATTTTATATAGATATATATATTATGTAAATGTATGTGTGCACGCCCATGCAAAACATTTGGTGGTGTCGTTGCATAATGTAACCTGGCATAATTTGTTCTGGTATCGTCATGCAGAATTACTGGAGATTAGTTTGTCTTCTGGGCCCACATGCATGAGACAGCGTGACTCTTACTCCTAGCTTAAATCTGGCCTACATGGGTTAATTTCGTTGCATGGGTCGAGATTAGCGAGTTACGCTAGGCATAAGGCTACTCCGAATGTGAGGCAAGAGTAAGCTGGCTAGACCTAGCGTAAACAAAGGCTATGTCAGAAATTGCTATGTCAGAAATTTTAGGCGTTACATCTGGATTAGCTTTTATGCCAGGTCTCATGCATGCAAGTCCTGGTGGATGACATTCATGTTCAGGTTTTTGAATTTCAATGTCAAAATGACAGGCCGGATGCTGGGAAGCAATGCAGTTATGGTCAATTCTAGTGTTTTGTAGTGACACCTTGAGATGAACAAACTGCTGCCATTTTGTATGCAGCGCTGACTGAGATTCTGTTAGTCGTCATGGCGAAAACCTGCTGTTGATAAATGTGTTGTGAAGACATCCTAGTGAAGCAGTTGAACTGTGGTCTTCAGTCCTCATTTCTTTCCTCTCAGTTTAGAGTTCTCTTATCATGATTGAAATTGTAGTTGCACATTTATATTGCTGCTCTGCATGATCAGCCTCGTTTGAGGCTCTTGCAGCGTGACGGTGCAATGCGACCGACACTCAATAAAATGGTCTTCAGTTGCTGGCATGCTGATGTTTGACTGTCGAATAGTGTTTTTAACTCATACCGCTGTGTTGCACTGTTGAGATTTTACTTGACAGGAACTTCTGTCTAAACTTCTGCTGAAAGATTTTATAGTAGCTTAATCAATTACAATGTCTTGATTTTATTACCGCAGTTGAATTGGTGGGATTTGTGTCCGTTTTTCTTCAGCCAGAAATTAGTTGGCGTGTTTGCATGGGGCACATTGTTGACCTAATTAACGAAACTAATTTGACTGATTTTGTTAAGTGTTGGTGCTGTGAACGTTAACGATGCTGTTAATTACGATCTGTTTTGGTGATTAATTGGTTTGCTATGGTTAATTAATTAATCAAGGTTAATTTGTTGGCTGTGATAGACAGTGATTGGATCAAATTAAAATTGATCGCATTAATGTTGCTCTGCTTGACTGCAGTAGCGTGGCGTCAATTGTACTAACTGGTTATTACTGCTGTGCTGCTCAATGACAAATTGTTGGTGTTTTTCTGACTTGTGGGCCACAGTTTGAATCCTGGTGCTAAATGGGAAATTTAAAAAATTCATTGTCAGACAAATGTCACTCTGATGGTTCTGAATTTTTAGCATGAATTTACAGAATTTATTTTGGTGTATTCATTTCACCTTCAATAGGTTTTCCAGAAGACGAGGCATTTTGTCGAGATAAATAGCAAAGGATTATCGTACTTTGCGTATTATCTTGTTTTACTCTACATTATCTGACTATGTTAATGCCGTTATTAGGGCTGTAAAGAACTTTGTTTCGAATGAAGTACTTGTAAATGCTGCACTGTTGCATATTGGTTGAAACTACAACTATTATAAACATAGGACCAAGACTAATATGTAGAGTTTTGTAGACCACAAAAAAGTATGCAGTTGTCCATTTACAACTCTGAATATGAATAGTCAATCTGCACTGGGTTTTTTCGTATAGTTTACACTAATATTTCAAATGCTTTGAGTGAACAACTGAGCATTAATTGCTATATTGCAGACACACTATGAGTAGTAGATAAGGTCTCTAGTTGAACTCTGGTACTCTTCTTTGGGTCTGTGATCAGGAAAGAAGGCAATGAATTTGTTAAAGTCACGTGGTCACGGTGACGCTAAGGCTGCAGGTATTTGTGCATTATTGATTTTGGCATTGTCTTGTTCGATTTTGATGTGCTTGTTTCACGATCCAAACCTTCACCATCCTCTCTTGCAGAGTCTTGTTTTCACGTTTGCATGATCTTGCTTCAACTTGTTTTGGTCATGTTGGTAGTTTATCGTCTTGTCAAAAAATCGTGAATTGCTTGTTATGAAGAAGAATGCCAATTGTTTAAGTTTGTTTTGTTTAGGTTTGTCTTGTTCTGCTTCTGCTGTTCAGTATTAAAGTCAGACCACCGTGTGATCCAGTCACAGTAATCTTGTGGCATGCTACCTTTGTGCTATCCTTGATGTGAGATTATGCTTAACACTGCCATGCACTGGTCAACTCCTGCTGCTTGTGTCTGTTGCGATATGCTTCTGTTTTATGTTTCTATGGGAATGCTGTGTTGGGCTGATTATGGTCTTACTGTGTTACTCGTTGTTGGGGGTTGTGCTTTGTTGAACATCCTCTGCACTCGTAGGCGAATGTCTGTTGTTGAGGATATGAGGATTTGTTGCATTTATATGATGTGATTACGGCATTTGGTGCAACTTAAAATTTAATAATTGTAATATCTAGCTGAAATTTCAGAATTTTTGTTTGCTATGGTTTATCTTGTGTGAGAATATTGTGATACTTAGTAGGCTAAGTAAGTGAGATTCCCCTTCAATTGTTTTTTAATCCAAGACTTGGATTTATGCTGTTACAGATGCAAAAGCTGAGTTTTAAATTACTTGATTATTCTTGAGATGGCAGTCCTTAACTTAAGAAAGGAAGTACTGGTGGGTTTGGTTCCTTCAAGCCGGAAGGTTCCAGATTCGAATCCACCTCAAGTCCTTGAGCAAGTCCTTCACTTGCAATTGCTTGTGCGCTTCGGCATTAAACTCTGATGCAGTGTCCGCGCTGTAGTCAGGAGCGCCTCTGAACAGTGAGCTTGAAGAGGCATTATAGCAAATGCAAGATATAAATAGATAAATAAATTTGCCCAAGCCAGTTGATATCTACAGCTGACTGCATGCGAACATCGCAGAATGTTTTGCGTGCAGCCAGTGTTCTTGTTTTGATTTCTTCTCGTTCTGTTTTGCTGTTTTGCAGGTGACAGACTCCGACACACGGTTCAAGGAACGTGTGTGTGTGTGTGAACAAAGCAATATTTGGCAGTTTTGTAAATGTACTAAATGTTTTCGTGTTTTTCAAACTGTAGAAGACATTTAGTGAACTGAATTTTAAGCTGAGTGTGGTCCTGGATGTGTGTTGCAATGTGTTTTGATGGATTAGCGTCGCCTATTTGCAGTTTCTCCCAACGTCTTCGTCGACCCAATCTTGAAGAATCGACGAATCCTTTGTATTGTACATAAATCATCTTGCCCTGTAAATAACATTGCTTCATTGGTCTTTGTCATTGATTTGCTTCCCTGTATCAAAACTTGTTTGCTTTGTCATTGCTTCCCTGTATCGAAATGCTATTATTATTATTATTATTATTATGGTAAGTTAAATGGAAAGATGTCTTGTGATAATGACGGAATAACGGAAAGGCGATGGAGGTTGAGAGCGGGTTTTTATAGGTAGTTATATTCACAAAGGAGTTAATGGAGTTAGTCAAACGTATTGCTATGGATCATAGTTAATAAATCATTGTTAGTTTTCTTCAGCCGCATGAAGTTGTCATATGATGGTCAGTGGCCAGACGCCACTTTGTTGTAAATTGCTTTGATTTGTCAACTTGATCAGAATGGCAGCTTTTATCATCACAGGAATGCTTCATTATTCATTGCTTATGGCAGTGCTGTCCAACCTTTTTGGTACCGCGGGCCGCAAAAGCAAGATTTTTGAAGCCGAGGGCCGCAACAGTAAAATTAAAATTTATTGATATATTAACATTGAAACGAGTATTTAAATTTAATGTGGAATGTTTGTAACTATCTAACAATCTATAGCTATATGTTATGAAATTTATATACCGCCAGTTAAGAAAACTATTCAGAGATACTCCCAATCGACTAAGAATGGCCAAGGAGGAAAGTCTTGCGCAGTTTATCGAAAGAGTTCGACGAGTCACACATGAATAATAGGCCTACTAATGAACAATAGCATGTAGACTACACCAATTAACCACTATTGTCATGCTTCACAATAGTTGAGCACCAAAATGTGCAATGCAAAGGTGGCGTTTATCCCTGCCTCGCACTCAGTTTCGTCGCCCAGACACAGTTTGGCCAGCTAAGCTCAGCTCTTCAGTATATACGTCGCCCAATCAATTTTTCAGGCTATAAGATCCACTTTATGATTCGGGCGAATTTCCATCCTCCTCTGACTTTCATAAAAAAATCGCCGAAGCCAGAGTCTCGGTCTAAAGAGTTAGCTAGCACCATAGTCGTCGGACCAGACAGAGCCAAGACATCGACGATCGTCATCCCTGGTCCCTGTGTCACTTATCGATGGTTTCTTTCCAATGCTTAGAACTAGAATTAGACTATCTCTCGAAAGGAATGGTCACAGTCACTTGCAGACGTGCTGGAACTCTGTAGGCCTACAGATCTCAGAAACTGACTAGAAGTGAACGGTTTAGGACGGTTTACGGAGTTTAGTTGAGCACCGTACAGTAATGAGAGTTGTTAAAACCAGAAGTTGTGGGTCAATCTCCAAATAGACTAATGGAACCTAACCCTCTGGAAGGAAAAGAAGAGAGTAACTTTAGTGTTTCGATTGGCCTTCCTGATAGCATTACAAATCGGCAATTGTCATTAAGTCAATAAAAAATAAAAGCTCAAGTCGACCATTGATTTTACCCTTTACTTCATTTTACACAATTAAAGTGCAAAAATTTAGCGAGCCCTGGCCCGGCTTGAAATCGCCTCGCGGGCCGCATGCGGCCCGCGGGCCGCACGTTGGACAGCACTGGCTTATGGCATTGTACAACGTGCAATGCGCACGTTCAGACTTGATTATACAATGATGGTCACTTGTGATAAAAAAAACGATCATACATGATCATACAGTGATGATCATACATATGATCAGGATCATACAATGATGGCCACACATGATCATCATACAATGATGGCCACACATGATCATCATACAATGATGGCCACACATGATCAGCATACAATTATGGTCACACATGATCAGCATACAATTATGGTCACCATTGATCGTACAATCGTACAATGATCGTGCAATGATGGTCACACATGATCATAAAGTGGTGGTCTGATGGTCACACAGTCAGGATCATATAATGATGATCACACATGATCATAAAGTGGTGGTCTGATGGTCACACAGTCAGGATCATATAACGATGATCACACATGATCATAAAGTGGTGGTCTGATTGTCACAGTCAGGATCATATAATGATGGTCACACATGATCATAAAGTGGTGGTCTGATGGTCACACAGTCAGGATCATATAATGATGATCACACATGATCATAAAGTGGTGGTCTGATGGTCACACAGTCAGGATCATATAACGATGATCACACATGATCATAAAGTGGTGGTCTGATTGTCACAGTCAGGATCATATAACGATGATCACACATGATCATACAATGATCACTCAGCGATGATCATACATGATCATACAGCGATGATCAAACATGATCACACTGTGGTGGTCACACATGATCATACAATTATATTTCTTTTCTTTGTGAACTGCGCATCAAAGAGACGTGGACTTAATGGGAAAGAATTGCTTCTAAATTCTACTGCAGACCTTCATAAGGAAAGACGAGTTCAAGGTAGCGTGGCATCACATTGTAGGCGCAGTCACGCTCAGCTGAGTTCCTCCCCAGAGAGAAGAAATAGTTCCTTATGTCCCAGTATAGGAGGGTTGATGCTATATCTGCCTTGTGGAGTGAAGAAAGGGTAAAAAACGAGATAAGTGCTAATTGGAGTGGGTGGATATTTCTGGTTGTGTCATTCGGATAACATCCGTGTAACAGGTACCGTACGACTGTAACTTATACATAGAAGCTCGCTTTGCTATGCTAGTTATCTTGTCATAATAATAAACCTGAATATTAAGAATAATGATAATTTTAGAATAGACTGGATAAAGCTATAGCTGCTATACTCTAATAATTTGTGGTGCTCATTGGAGATCTAGCTCTGCTCCTCTGTTCTCAAATCATTTGTTGCTATCTTTAGAGAACATCAATAAATTTCAAATAGGTCTCTTCATGCATCGTTATCACCATAACCTATTGCCCAGCTCATTCAATAATTATTTTACTACTGGCTCTAAACTTCATGATCATGCTACTAGGCATGCTCATTTCTACCACAGTGATTATGCACGCCTAAAAATTAAACAATTTTCTATTAAATACTTGGGTCCTGGAATTTGGAATGGCCTTCCCACCCACATATCTGCCTTAAATTCCACCAGTCTTTTTAAAAGCCGGCTAAAAAAGTTTCTCATTGGGATCTAATAACATATATATCCCTTTACCATTGTCTATGTGATCATTATTATATGATTTGTCTATTAGCTTCTCATTTAAATGGGATCATATGTCACTTACTAATAATTGCTGGTTGTGTTCAACTATTGTTTTTTAAAATTTATTTTGTGGACTACCTGCTTATATTGGATTTCTATTATATATGCATGCATTGACATTTTTGTTCACCTACTCTGCGTCCTACTCTGAAGTCATAGCCTCTAAGCTATACCGTCTACTATAACTTGTTTCAGTCACCTTTTTTTCTCTTTCCTAGCTCTACACTTGTTTCCTCCCCTCTCTATTCCGCTTATTTAGTGCTTTCCACCATCTTGATTCAAAATCTCTGTCTATGGTGACCCAGGTCTAGCGGGATCACTCCCTTTCTGGGTTACCCATTCTCAGGGATCTCGTACTTAATAGTTATTTTATTCTGACTTCTATTTTTTATTGCACACTATTATACTGTCATTTTCTATGTTGTTCAGAACTTGTTCTGGGTTTTTTTTCTTGATCTCTGTGAATAAACAAGTTTTGATTTGATTTGATTTGATTGAATAGGCAACACGTTCGGAGCTTTTCAACATTGTCTAATCACTAGTGTATGGCTGTAAGGGCTACATTTAGACGGCGGTGAAACGCAGCCTGTTACGGTAATTTTCCAATTGATGTGTTAGGCTATTCTTTGAGCAAGGCAAGTTTTTTACTGGAGTTCGGCCACAGTGGCGGCGCCAGCTATACAATTTCAGCAGATCGAGTCAGGGTGATGGGAATTATTTAGCAGGTCGAAGAAATTAACTGTTAACATTTCAAAGAATTTTTGGCAGGTCATAGTCCTAAGGCAACTCAATAGTAAAAGAGGCACTGCCGCGACCTCTGGTCAACCAGTGGCGGTGCAGTTATCTGAAATAGCCTCCCGAGTCCCCGTGGCTCTGCTGGCTCTTTCTTTCGTCTTCTTAAAGGCCAAGGTTTGGTCCCAGTATTCTACCGGTAAACTGGCGTGGCCTATAGAGACGGGCTTGTCAATCAACGTCTACTTCAGGTGCACCTGAAACCGATGACCACTGCTATAATTATAGAGCTAGGCTATCTCTAAATTAGGCTCTAAATTAGGCCGAGGAATTTCTAGCCAATATCGCTATAGACTCCCCTGAGTGTACCTTATGCAGATTAGCTTGGTCTACCTCGAGCGTATATGACCTGTGTGTACGTGTACCACTGACCGCCAAGATCAATTCACACACCTTGGCTGACCACTGTTCCAGTTAGCTTGGCTTTCTAAACTAGGTCGAGGACAATGGTCCCCCCCCCCAAAGATCTGTATAAAAGATCTGTATAAAGATCGCTCTCTTCCTCCACACCTCCAATCGCTCTCTTCCTCCACACCCTCCAATCGCTCTCTTCCTCCACACCCTCCAATCGCTCTCTTCCTCCACACCCTCCGATCGCTCTCTTCCTCCACACCCTCCAATCGCTCTCTTCCTCCACACCCTCCATTTGCTCTCTTCCTCCACACCCTCCGATCGCTCTCTTCCTCCACACCCTCCAATCGCTCTCTTCCTCCACACCCTCCAATCGCTCTCTTCCTCCACACCCTCCAATCGCTCTCTTTCTCCACACCCTCCGATCGCTCTCTTCCTCCACACCCTCCATTTGCTCTCTTCCTCCACACCCTCCAATCGCTCTCTTCCTCCACACCCTCCGATCGCTCTCTTCCTCCACACCCTCCGATCGCTCTCTTCCTCCACACCCTCCCATTGCTCTCTTCCTCCACACCCTCCATTTGCTCTCTTCCTCCACACCCTCCAATCGCTCTCTTCCTCCACACCCTCCAATTGCTCTCTTCCTCCACACCCTCCATTTGCTCTCTTCCTCCACACCCTCCAATCGCTCTCTTCCTCCACACCCTCCAATCGCTCTCTTCCTCCACACCCTCCAATCGCTCTCTTCCTCCACACCCTCCAATCTCTCTCTTCCTCCACACCCTCCGATCGCTCTCTTCCTCCACACCCTCCGATCGCTCTCTTCCTCCACACCCTCCATTCGCTCTCTTCCTCCACACCCACCAATCGCTCTCTTCCTCCACACCCTCCAATCGCTCTCTTCCTCCACACCCTCCAATCGCTCTCTTCCTCCACACCCTCCAATCGCTCTCTTCCTCCACACCCTCCAATCTCTCTCTTCCTCCACACCCTCCGATCGCTCTCTTCCTCCACACCCTCCGATCGCTCTCTTCCTCCACACCCTCCGATCGCTCTCTTCCTCCACACCCTCCCATCGCTCTCTTCCTCCACACCCTCCAATCGCTCTCTTCCTCCACACCCTCCAATCGCTCTCTTCCTCCACACCCTCCGATCGCTCTCTTCCTCCACACCCTCCAATCGCTCTCTCCCTCCACACCCTCCAATTGCTCTCTTCCTCCACACCCTCCGATCGCTCTCTTCCTCCACACCCTCCCATCGCTCTCTTCCTCCACACCCTCCAATCGCTCTCTTCCTCCACACCCTCCCATCGCTCTCTTCCTCCACACCCTCCAATCGCTCTCTTCCTCCACACCCTCCAATCGCTCTCTCCCTCCACACCCTCCAATTGCTCTCTTCCTCCACACCCTCCAATCGCTCTCTTCCTCCACACCCTCCAATCGCTCTCTTCCTCCACACCCTCCAATCGCTCTCTTCCTCCACACCCTCCAATCGCTCTCTTCCTCCACACCCTCCAATCGCTCTCTTCCTCCACACCCTCCGATCGCTCTCTTCCTCCACACCCTCCGATCGCTCTCTTCCTCCACACCCTCCGATCGCTCTCTTCCTCCACACCCTCCAATCGCTCTCTTCCTCCACACCCTCCGATCGCTCTCTTCCTCCACACCCTCCGATCGCTCTCTTCCTCCACACCTCCCATCGCTCTCTTCCTCCACACCCTCCAATCGCTCTCTTCCTCCACACCCTCCAATCGCTCTCTCCCTCCACACCCTCCAATTGCTCTCTTCCTCCACACCCTCCAATCGCTCTCTTCCTCCACACCCTCCAATCGCTCTCTCCCTCCACACCCTCCAATCGCTCTCTTCCTCCACACCCTCCAATCGCTCTCTTCCTCCACACCCTCCAATCGCTCTCTTCCTCCACACCCTCCATTCGCTCTCTTCCTCCACACCCTCCATTTGCTCTCTTCCTCCACACCCTCCGATCGCTCTCTTCCTCCACACCCTCCGATCGCTCTCTTCCTCCACACCCTCCGATCGCTCTCTTCCTCCACAGTCCACACCCTCCAATCGCTCTCTTCCTCCACACCCTCCAATCGCTCTCTTCCTCCACACCCTCCGATCGCTCTCTTCCTCCACACCCTCCGATCGCTCTCTTCCTCCACACCCTCCAATCGCTCTCTTCCTCCACACCCTCAAATCGCTCTCTTCCTCCACACCCTCCGATCGCTCTCTTCCTCCACACCCTCCGATCGCTCTCTTCCTCCACACCCTCCGATCGCTCTCTTCCTCCACACCCTCCGATCGCTCTCTTCCTCCACACCCTCCAATCGCTCTCTTCCTCCACACCCTCAAATCGCTCTCTTCCTCCACACCCTCCGATCGCTCTCTTCCTCCACACCCTCCGATCGCTCTCTTCCTCCACACCCTCCGATCGCTCTCTTCCTCCACACCCTCCGATCGCTCTCTTCCTCCACACCCTCCCATCGCTCTCTTCCTCCACTTTCAAGGTTCTTTCAATACACTCCTCAGTGACATCTGTATGCAGATTAGCTTTGCCGACCTCCAGTACTTACTATGCTATGCTATGCTATGCTACACTACACTACACTACACTACTCTATACTGTACTGTACTGTACTGTACTGTACTGTACTGTACTGTACTGTACTGTACTGTACTATACTATACTATACTATGCTATACTACACAACACTACACTAGACTAGACTAGACTAGACTAGACTAGACTAGACTAGACTAGACTAGACTAGACTATGCTATGCTATGCTCTGTTATGCCACGCTACACTGCACTGTTTTTGGATTTATAAAGCGCCTTTCACAGTACAACTTAGTCAGAGGCGCTCAATATATATTTTCAACCAATACTATGCATATATATATTATATATATATATCTATTCCCGTAGACAAAATTGTATCATTCTTGCATAACAATAGGTCTATGTTTGTTACAACAACCTCGACCCTCTTCTGCCGTCTATCTATAGACCAATAGCTAATGTTACTTTCATTTCTAAAATTGTTGAAAAACTTGTTGCTATTCAGCTTTTTAGGTACTTGGACTCGAATTCCAAAAAAAGTTATGAACTGTAATGTTGAGGTATTTATCAATTGGGCAGCAAATGACATTTCACATAATGATCAGGTTTTATGTTCAGCACATCTTCGTATTGATTTGTATCAATATAGTTCATTCAAGGAACGAAACGGTATTCACTGCTAACGAGTGTGTAGCCCCAGATTATTAAAACTAAAACTAATATTTTCATACTAAAACTAAAACTAAAATTGGCATACGAAAACTAAAACTAAAATTGATCCATAAAAACGAAAACGAAAACTAAAACTAATATTCAGCAACAATTAAAACTAAAACTAAAACTAAAATTAGGACTAACAATCAAAACTAAAACTAAAACTAAAATTGGGGCAATATTAAAACAACACTACATACCGCAGTTCTCTACGATAGGATCGGGAATTATTAGGGACATATGGCTGTTGATTGATGCCGATGGTGTTCGTCGAAGGAAATAGATTCAATGTGTATATTGGCCCTATCGGGTTCGTCCATTTCCTTCGATGTGTTCATTCAGCCTTAAGGCCTACTTACGTAGGCCTACAACAGAAAAGATCCAGTGGAGCGTTGTCCCACGGCTCTTAGAAATCGTCTGCCTGGAATCAAATCGATCATGCGGTAACTGTTTTTTCCAATTAGCTTTAGGCTATAGCTGTAGCTCTCTGTTTTCCATGTTGTCTCCGAAGCCAAAAGGGCAGTTTCCCAGAGCCTTATACAATTATAATATAATTGTATATATAAATATACATATTATGTATATTTATATATACACCACAAACATGTGTATATACACATAAAATTATATAATTATATACACCACACATGTATATGTAGGCCTACATATATAATTATATACAGGGCCGGCCTTAGCCCAAATGGCGCCCTAGGCAAGGCATCCATTTTGGCGCCCCAGACAAAGCAAACATTTGGCGTCCCAGGCATCGCATGGCCTACATTTGGCGCCCTTAGACTCCCACTCAATTGTTCAGCCCACGTCAAAATTTAAAGATGAATAATAGCCACAGCTGAGTAATTTGTTATAATTTTTTATTAGCAAACTGAAGGCTGGATAATATTCAATTTTGAGGAGAATGGCTATTTATAAGTTTTAAAATTATTAAAATACAATGTGGAAATGGCGCCCCCTTTGATGGTAATGGCGCCCTCTAGAACTTGGCGCACCGCGCAACTGCATGCTTTTTATTCTAACTTCTGCCTACTGTTTTTTCTTTCGAATTTCGGCATCCGATAACTTCTGACGCTTCATGGAATCATAGGGTTTGATATAATTTAATTTTGAAGATCAAAAGATTAAAACCTATAAGCTTAAGCAGTCAACAATAGGCCTAAGACAAAATGACTAAAAATAACGCAACAATTCTTCAGTTGTTGGCGTATTCGGTCCAAAGATGTCATACGCGATCGCCGATCAGGTCTATTATAAACGTAGCCTATATATATATATATATATATATATATATATATATATATATATAGACTACAAATCACAGAGTAGGCTACGGAATGCCGTTAAAAAATATAATTTTATTAGACGAAATAAAATTTATGCAGTCGTTGAAATTGAATTAGGCCAAACTGAAAGAGGTGCAATGAAATCAATAATTATTTTAAATTCTTTCCAATAGCGAAAGTCTTCAGTTTAAAAGAATATAGTGTAAAAAAATTAAAAAAATCGCCGGTGCCGCGGCGCCCCCTCAAGACTGCGGCGCCCTAGGCAACTGCCTACTTTGCCTATGCCTAAGGCCGGCCCTGATTATATATAGGGCTACACCACGTGACACATGTTGGTGTGAATGCCTTCAACCGAGTGCACATTAAAGGTCCCAATTCTGTTGAAAATTCTTCGTCCACCAATTTAACGAAAATAATCAGAAGCAAATGCAATCGTCCTTGGGAATCCCAATTAGGACGATTGCATTGGTTGGGATTTGTTGGATATTAGGCCTACCGCTACACGGTAATAATAATTATTATAATCTGCCCCATTGTCATCTATAATAGCCTGGGACCTGACTGCATGATTTGCTAATAAACGGTCGAATAATTGCTCCATTGTTCATCTGAGGCTGAAAGGCTTTTGTATTCGTTGATTAAATGCTTGGCATAATATCTGCGTGTCCTATTTTGAGTCCGTCGTCTGATAATAAAATGACAAATCATTTTGTGCGGTGGATGATGAATCGCAGTTTTTGTTTTGAAGTCTGTCAGTTGCAGATGATTGATGACATCGGATATCGAACATCCCATCTCGGATTCTCTGCGGAACACTAGGAGACTCTGTAGGATATAAGTGTCGAGCTACTGGATCGTAATAAAAGTGAAGGCACGATAGGCATGTAGGCTAATATATATATATAATTTATATATATATAATTTTTATATATATATAATTTATATATATATATAATTTATATATATATATATAATATAATATAATATATAGGCTAATATATACATTTGCTTAGAATTAGGCATATATATTCAATTCGGTTGTTAATTTTAAATGTAAACTGATTGTAGTTAGTCCTAATTAAGTGTTAGTAGACCTTAATCTGTATTTTAAAGAGGCATAAACTAGCCAACCTTGGCTCCTAAAAATTTCCGCCCCTTCCCAGGCCTTTTTTAATTGTGCAGTTCCACACAAAAAGGATTGTCCTAAATGCATGAATTTGTGCAGCTGTAAAAGCATTTCTACGTAGACCTAGTTAAGCTTAGCTAAAAATTGTCAGTGTCATCTGATTTTGAATGGTTTACCATGGAGGATGGGAACAGAGGGAATTAGGAGAGTGAAGGGTGTGCATGGGCAGCTCTATTAATGTCTTAAAAGAAGCCATGTCCTGCCCATGGGCGGAGTTTGGTTTCCGTTCTTGGAGTTGGAGAGGCTAAAAAGAACTTGAGAACTTGGGAAGAACTTGGGCTTTGTTGCGGCTGTTCGGTCCAGAACGAACGCGGCGTCGACAAATATTTTCTCGGGTCAAAAAAGTTGACCTTTTTTTAGTTCTCAGTCTGGAATCTCGCCGTCATTCGGAAGTTTCGCGTTCGTGAACAGAACCATTTCACCCCAGCAAAGGTTTATAAGTCTGCGCCTTCTTGGGGGGCTAAGCCCCGGGAAAATATCGTTTACACGGTAAAAAAAATGAATCAGTATCTTCTTGGGGGCTTAACCCCCTAGCCCCTGATAAACTTTGCCCATCGTCCTGCCCTCGCAGGGCATTTGCCCTCCCTGCCCCCATGGGCGGAGTTTATCAGGAGCTAGGATCGAGGGGCTAAGCCCCCCAAAAAAGACCCAGATTCATTTTTTGCCGTGTGAACGGTATCATTTCTCGGGCTTAGCACACCCACCAAGAAGGCACAGAAATTTTTTCGGGGGAAATGGTTCTGTTCATGAACGCGAAACACTCGAATGACAAAAAGGTCAGAAATTTTTTGGCCAGAAAAATTAGTAATTTTTGGCGAGATTTCATCCCGAGGACCAAAAAGTCATCAACTTTTTTGGGCCGAGAAAAAAATATTTGTCGGCGCCGCTCGTTCTGGACCGAGTCTCAGCCCAAAAAAATTAGCCCCTCCAAGAACGGAAACCAAACTCCGCCCATGCTGCCCCCTCTCAATTAACGGGCCTGTATAGCCTATACAGTCAGAAAGAGAAGCTGACTAACTACAATAAGCCGATGTCTATCGTACCGTTCTTCTCTAAATATGTAGCCTAGCCTACTTAAGGTTATTTGATAAGGCTATAATTATTAGGCTGCCAGAAGTTTGCATGCCTCACAACACGTTTTTTACCGTTTTCATTCGATTTCAATGTCACTGCTGAACATTCAAGATAACATAATATTCTATAGGACTAATACTGCCCCCACGAGTTCTCGATTATATGTACCTGCAGTCCAATGACGAAGCATGATGAATGATTGAAGCAATCCTCCTTTGGACATTCTGAATTCACCCCGTCACCCGTCAACATCATCTCATGCACTTAGGCCTACTTAACTGATGGGTTAAAGAAGTAGAGCCAGGTGGGTTGAACGCCCCAAATACAGGACAACCGAACGAGAAGTACATGACTTTTGTAGGCCTAAGAGTCTAAGCCGTGATCGATGGAGTCGAATGAAGCAAACATTTCGAGGAGACACTGTGTAGCTGAGTGTAGTAGCTGAGTGGACTTGTTGACAACTTACGACACAGATGGATTCGCTTGTATTATTTTTATACTACGCCTACTTTCAGCCTATAATAATAATCATTAGAGAGCAGCTATCCATCCACCTGTTGTTGCTCTTAGACGCGGGTTTCTTTTTGTGTTAAAAAAATAGATTCTCTCACCATTTAATGAGGTCAACGACGGTCGACGATCAAATTTTTAGTTGTTTGCGCGGTTCAAGCGCATCTCATGTTACGCGTATATTGCTTCTGAAATAAATAATTATAAACCCATGCACAAAGCATACACCTTGACAACCTTTGCAAATTAAACAGAGCTCGACTATACAGTCGCCCACAGCAGGTGTGTGTGTGTGGGGGGGTGTCTGATGTGTGCTTGTGTGTGCGTGTGTGTAGGCGGGTGGATGGATGTTAGTGCTTGTGAGTGTGCGTGGGCGTGGGCGTGTGGGCGTATGTGTGCTTGTGTGTATGTGCGCGCGCGCGCGTGTGTGTAGATATGTGTGTGCATGTGTGTAAGAGAGATAGTGTGTGCGCGTGCGTACGCGCGTGTGTGCGTGCGTGCGTGTAAACTAGCGGGAACATACGAATAAATTTTCGCACATCATCGCTTCTTCTGAACCGCCTTCCACGTTCAAAGGTCCACGTAACTGAGATTGATGATCACCGATACAAGTCATACAAGTAGGTCTATCATGCTGATGGAATTGATTTGTCCTACAGCCAGCTGTTTTTTTTAGAGATTTGATTAAAGGAGCGAAGCTGTATGTCTGTCTGTCGTCTGTGTCTGTCGGTCTGTCTGCCCGTCTGCCTGTCTGTCTGTCTCTGTGTATATCTGTCTTCTATGTCTATTTCTCTCTGTCTGTCTGTATGTTTGTATGTCTGTCTATCTCTGTCTTTCTTTGTATCTATGTCTGTCTGTCTGTATGTATGTCTGTATATCTCTGTCTTTCTTTGTATATATGTCTGTCTATCTGTCTGCCTGTCTGTCTGTCTTTCTGTCTGTCTGTCTGTCTGTGTTCCTACTGTGGGAAGAGGGGGAAGAGGGGAGACGATCCCCCAATGGAGGTGTTGGGGGGTACGGCCCATGCATTTATCCCCCTCAATCGTTGAGCGTGACGACTAAAAAAATAAATTTAAAAAAGGTCATCAACTTTTTTGGTGGCGAAAATATAAAATTACTAATTAGTAATTGCAATTACAGTCAGTAATTAAAATTCGTCGATACTAAAAAAAGGGCGTCATAAATTTTGGCCGACAAAAGATGGAAATTTTTCGGCGACACTCAGCCACTGGGCATGACGTTAAACTGCATCCATCCTCTGCCACAGGGAACCAACAACGTCCCTGTGCCGGTCCTAAGCCCGGACAAAATGAGGAAGGTTTGCCAGATGGGTGGCGATACACTGGCAGTAAAAGACAAAGACGATTGAAATCCGCAAAAACCACGACACAAGTGTCATAGCAACCCAGATGCCTCAAGGTGTCATGATGTGGAGCAGACATGCACAGGCCGGTCAGGACAGACCCGTGGAGAGAGTCGGAGGAGAGAGCATGGGACACATACGGGCTTTGACCCAAGTTGTCCTTCATGCCTCTCTCCCCCAATATTCTCTTCATTCGGACAAGGTGGTCTAACTGCTCCAAGATGTTAATGGTATGGAGCAGACCTGCTGACCGGACCGGTTGAAGCTGGGCAACATGACGCGAGACAGACTCAGACAGAGAGTGGCGTCGGACTCCTACGGGCACTGAGCCTAAGGATGTTGATGATGATGAATTACAATTACAGTCAGTAATTACAATCAGCAATTACAATTGCAGTCAATAATTACAATTTCAATTAGTAATTACAATTTCAATTAGTAATTAAAATTACAATTAGTAATTACAGTTACAATAAGTAATTACAATTACAATTAGTAATTGCAATTACAATTAGTAAATACAATTACAATTAGTAATTACAATTACAATTAGTAATTACAATTACAATGAGTAATTACAACTACAGTTAGTAATTACAACTACAGTTAGTAATTACAATTACAGTTAGTAATTACAATTACAGTTAGTAATTACAATTACAATTAGTAATTACAATTACAGTTAGTAATTACAATTACAATAAGTAATTACAATTACTAATTGCAATTACAATTACCAATTACAATTACAATTAGTAATTACATTAGTAATTACAATTACAATTACAATTAGTTTGATTAGTTCTCCAGTCTTTCTTTCAGTCTCTCCTTTCCTACTATGCAACAGATGCTGAATGCCATATATATATATATAGAGATGTCATCAAAATGCTGTCTCCATAGCAACAGAGCTGACTGCCTGGAACGTGATGTCATGCTGCCGAGTGATGTGTACAAAGGATGGATAGGGCTTATACCTCCTGCCACCGCTAGATATGGTCTGGCGACACTAAAGGTATAGTATAGGTTCCAGGCAAGAATCTGACGCGTTAACAAACCACTTGGTGTCCGTGTTGCTTTTGTCATTTTAGGCAGAGTGTCGTGTAGCGAACTTAAGGAAAACCTGCTACATGAGCAGGCATGTTGACGAAGGCATAAACGCTAAAATCCACATCTGTTCCAAGTTCCAACTTCGAAGACATGATAGTATAAACGTTTTTTCCGCTTCGTACCACTTAAGACTGTAGGCCTACAGTTGCTGTCAGTATCTTTAAGGAAGAGGCGGACAATGACAGGCCTACGACGAAATTGTTGCAAGTGCCTACATAGATCCCGACTCTCAGCTATCCAGCTTATAATACTATGCGCTTAGTCTAATCATTTCAGCCTGCGAGAACCCATAACTGTTGAGATTTTACACTCGCTTCTAATTTTCAGATTTTCGCTGTAATTTCTATCTCCTCATTTAAATAGCACGATGCCACTATCGTCTGTTATAGTGGGCGTCCTTGGGTGATGGGGGAGGGGTACGGGTTAAACCCGACCAAAGAAATAGTTACCGAATTTCTCAAAAAATTTCCAGATGGACCCCCCAAATTGTTTGGTCTACTTTAGGCCTACTGGCTTCGTCCTTGCATGCTATCGTTGCCTTGCAGTCATTGTCTGCTATCATTGTCTTCTCTCGTTCAATGCCATGGGCGGAGACTGGGGGGGTCAGGGAGGACGAAGAAAAAAGAAGAAAAGAAGCATCGAATTTTTTTACAGTGATTGATTGGTAATAGGCCTACTAGAAGAAGTAAAGCCAATAAAAACTAGCATACGGAATGACTAAAAAAAGGTCATGAGCTTTTTTGACAGGCAGAATGATTATGTTTTCATGAGATTTTGAAACAAATGACTAAAAAAAGAAGAAAAAGGTCGTCAGAAATAATTTTGGTGGATAAAAATTGAAAATTTCGTCGGCGACTCGGGTGTCCGCACAAAATGTCGCGGCTCGGCGATCGTCTTTCAGCCACTTGTTCGTTCCCCGAACCTCTCGACCAAGTCTCCGCCCATGTGCATTGCCTCTTATACATGTATGCGTGTCTGCCTTGCATCAGGTGAGTCGGGTGTCATGCCTTGCATCCCCGAACGGTGGACATTTCAACGTAGGTCTTAGTCGTAAGGTGTTGAGACTGGAGCTGCGGCGAGTGACGGCGGCACCCTCCTCCGAGACAGATGACGAGCAGCCGTCGGAAGTTCTGTCGAAAGACCTCCGAGAGGAACGCGTAGAGGATGGGGTTGACGCAGCTGTTCATGTAGGCGAGGCAGCTGGCGACGATCTTGGCGACGACGAAGCCGGTCGACTGCGAGAACTCCGTCGACGGTCCGAAGAACTGCGCGAGGAAGAGGACGTGGAGTGGGAGCCAGCACACGGCGAATATGACGACGACGATGATGACCATGCGGGTGACGCGACGCTTCGCCCGCATGTTGTCCGACGACGAGGACAGTTGGCGCGACCTCTCGTGGTAGAGGAGTCGCTTGATGAGGAAACCGTAGAGGAAGGAGACGAGCGTGAGAGGGAGGAGGAAGGCAAAGAAGAAGAAGGTTCCGTAGAAGAGCTTCCCGTAGTCGGGGTCCGTCATCAGGCGAACGATGAGGCAGGTCGATCGTTCGACGTTGGAGTCGGGGATGCTGTAGGTGAACACCTCGAAGACGTCAAGGGCTGGGCAGTTGGCGGCGCAGATGACGAACCAGGAGGCGCAGAGGGCGATCAGAGCGTTGCGTTCCGTGCGAAGGGTCAGCGAGGAGATGGGGTGGACGACGGCAAGGTAGCGGTCGAAGGACATGAGGACGAGGGTGTAGACGCTCTCGTGTGCCGTCACGTGGATCACGTACTGGTAGATCTTGCACCACCAGAGTCCAAACGGCCAGACCTCGAGCACGTAGCTGGCGGCCGTGAATGGAACGCAGATGACGATGAAGGCGAGGTCAGCCAGCGCCAGATTAATGATGAGAATGTTCGTCGTGTTGCGCATCTGCTTGTTCGATACGACGATGATGATGACGAATAGATTTCCGGTGAAGCCGAGCACGGCGATGAAACCGAATATGACGGGGACGATGACCCTAACGACCCTCAGAAAAGCCTCTTCGTCCGCCCCCTCCGCCGCCGCCGCACCACCACCACCTGCGCCGTAATCCAACGCCGCTTCGGAACTATTTTCCTGATCGAACAGAAGAAGGAGAAGGGAGAGATTTGCGCCGAATGACGTAGATATGACGTTATCCGAGGCGTCATCGTCCGCCTCGAATTTCGCCTGCAGCGATTGATCGTCCATGGTGGATGTCGCTAGAGGCGTAACGTGTACTTCCGCGGAGTTTAGATCAATAGGAAGAGGTCGTCGTTGCGGTCGTCATTGCGTTCCCGTTGTTTGGCTTTAATTAAACGGCTCTCGTGGTTCGCCCGTCGCTCCCCGGTCGGTCGTTCAGTCTTTCCGCCAATATTGGCCAATTCGTTTGTTCATTGAATGCCCATAAAGACGGACATTTCCGATTCAAAGGCGTTCTCTCGGCGGCTCCATTGTGGTCGATATGTCGTTTCCAGACCACAGCATGGAGTCCATCAGTTATCCGTCGCTCCGTTGCCGTTTTCCACTCGAGAAACCCCGAACGGGAGACGCCATTAGGCTAACACGGCGAATAATGCGCTGCAAGAGGCAATGCAACAGAAACGCAATCAGACAGTTCTAAGCGATTAAACCAGATGTTTCATTTAGCTTTTGGTGTAATTATTAAGAAAACGACGTAGGCCCATCTTACGTTTGACTATGACTTTAAAAGCTCGCGCATTTATAATGGGGCTATATAATTACTTGCGTGAACGTGGTTTCCTGTTTACGTCTTGTCACGCTGCACCTGCATGTAATGGTGAGGCTTCTGCACAACATCTAATAATGACGGCGCATTAATTTTCCGTTTGTTTTTGCGTGTCCTGTTTTCCCGCCTTCTGTTTTCCCGCTTCATAAAGATAAATAATGAAACACTTTCCTCTCGTCTGATTTAACGACAACGAATCTGAATGGCTTAGGCTAGTAAGAGGAAGCTTTCAACACATCAGAATATATAAATAATAGACTGGGCTTCTACTTAATATCTTTCAAGATTACATAGAGTAAATATTTTGCAAAAACGAGCTGTCCGTCTTGTTGCGTTTGGACTCTCACACTGCCCGCATATTTTTTCAACCTTAAAATTTTAAAACTCGACCAGATTAGGACCTTCCAAACAGGAGAATTTATGTACCGGTTTGATCGGAACCTCCTCAGTCCTGCCATCTATATAAAAAAATATTTTCTGCTCTCATCCCAGGTTCATTCTCATTTTACAAGATAGATCTACTCTTTCTCGTATCACCGTAGGCTACTTATGCTCGCACTAACACACGCTTTTTCTCTACTAAATCTACTGGGATCACCACTCGGGAAAAATCCAAGGGAAATACGATTGTGCCCTAGTGTTTGGGGTTTTAAGAAGAAATTTAGCATCTTTCTAATAGAAGGTATAGGCCTACCTGATAAAGGTAAAGTACTGTTCACTCATTGTATAGGCTACATTGCAGCAGGTCTCTCTTTTCGGTAGTCAAGCTTTTGTTCTTTTTTCTTTTTCATAATTGCTTATGACTCAAGAGCGTTAAGCTTTTCAGTTTACATTTATTTTGTTGTGTTTTCTTCTCCATATTTTAGCATAAGTTTGTGCTATTGTCACTTTTCTTAATCGCTGTGTTGATTCTGGAAGATTTCGTCATGGCCACCTCGCATCGTCAACTCAATATATTAGTCGGTGTCCCTAGACAGCGGGATTATTTTATCCCTTTAGGGTCTCCTTTTTGTAACCAATGAGCAAGATGTGTAAACCTGTCATGTATACTTTGGTTGCAAATAAAATATTTGATTAATTGATTGATTTGATGTGGAATCGCTTCTTCCTGTTAATTAATATTTTTACAGTGAAATAAATACTGACTCATATATCATATAATTTCACTCCAGAATGCCAAACCGGTCATTAGATATACAGGAGGCAAATTTTGACTAAAATCTTCTGTGAAATGCTTCGAACAAAATGCGAATCGTGGTTTTGCTTTTTTGAGTTTTTTTTCGCTTGGTCCTTGCCCACTTGAAATGACATTTCAGTGAATTTTATCATGAAGGAACCACTGAGAAAAAGTATTAGGCCTATACTGGAGTCTTTGAGGAATTATTTCATAACCCAAACGAAGAATTGTATCCGTTGGGAATTTCATCGTACTGTCCATGCCCATATGAAACCTTGCCACACAATTTGCCCCAATGCAGCACTCTTGTGCATCTATAGCCTACTGTAGGTGAGTAGGTCTAATATCCTAAGAGCGAATATGTCACGAACTGCAGATTACTGTGGTCCTTCTGTTCGTAGCTCGATGGCGACCATTAATAGGATTAACTGCGTCACATTCTCGAGATTTCTATAGCGCCCACAGAAAAGCGAAAATGGAGTTGATCGCATAGGCAATCACTGAATACAGAATCAATATTCAGGTATTAGTCCGATTCGGTGTCAGGTCAAGATCACCAGGCAGGCAAACAGAAGCTAGACCGCAGGACATGCGGACAAGCAGCCATGCATGCAGGTAGACTGCCACAGAGGGGAGGGATATAGGATTGGAGAACATGAGAAGTAAGGTGAAGAGGATAAATCTGGATTGGATTTTTGAAAGAGGGGAGTGTTTTCAATATTGAATGAAAAACACTCGCTGAAGAGACCTTGACCAAGTCCTTCACTCGCAATTGCTCAGCGCTTCGGCGTGAAACTCCGATGCAGTGTCTGCGCTGTAATCGGGAGCGCTTCTGAGTAGCATTTCTTGAAGGGGTGCTATAACAAGTGCACATACATACATGCACACACATACATGTATGAATACATATATACATACATACATATATACATACATACATACACACATACATACACACATACATGCATGCATGCATGCATACATACATACATACATACATACATACATACATACATACATACATACATACACACATACATGCATGCATGCATGC